>CM068722.1:11386360-11699676 GCA_035079005.1 Fraxinus americana
AGTTCAGCATTTTCATCATTTGTGGCGCATTCTCGGTGATTGACTTTGCGGTTGCTCATATTTCTGATCATATCATCACTTCTATTTTCATCTCTATTATCATTTATACTGTCACTTGAGCTGGAGGGTGTATGATGCATATCATTGGTGGCTTCAGGAAGAGTTGCATCAACATGACATGAGATAGGTTCAATATTGTTTGGCTGATGTAGGAATTGGAAGTAGGATACCATAGATTCTGGTATCATAGAGTTTTGTTGATTTTGAACAGAAAACAATAACTCAAAGCGAAACTCAAGCTCATTAAACACAACATGTCTTGAAATATAAATTCTCCTTGTTGAGTTTAAGCATTTATATCCTTTGTGAGATTCACTATAGCCAATGAAGACACATTTTGTTAAATGAAAGCTAAATTTGTGCTTTTGGTAAGGTCTGAGATAAGGGTAGCAGACACATCCAAAAATTCTTAGGGACTTGTAATCAATTTCTTTTCTAAATAGGGCCATGAAGGGAGACTGCATTTTAATCATAGGTGTAGGCATTCTATTAATGAGATAAGTGGCAGTTTGAAATGATTCCCACTAATATTTCAAGGGCATTTTGACTTGAGCTAAACAGGTGAGACCTGTTTCAGTTATAAACCTGTGTTTCCTTTCGATTCTACAGTTTTGAGCTGATGTGTACAAGGATGTCTGAATTCAATGCCATCTTGGGTTAGGAAATTTTTGAAGACTCTATACTTACCTCCCCAGTCAGCTTGCAGTGTTTTTATTTTCCTTTCAAGCTTGTTTTCAACTAGCTTCTTGAATTGAACAAAAACACTCAGTGCTTCAGATTTGTTCTTTAAGGGATAGATCCAAGTGAACCTACTAAAATCATCTAGAAATGTTATGTAGTATTTGAAACTAGAAACTAATTGGATTGGTGCTAGTCTCCATAGGTCAGTATACACAAGTTCAAGAGGTATTTTGGCATGTGAAGATGAGGGAGCAAAAGGTAGCAGATGAGATTTGCCAAATTGACAAGTATCACAGAAGGATTTGCTTTCATTTTCATTTAACTTTTGATTACAAGTTTTGAGTACTTGATACATCACTTGGCTAGATGGATGTCCAAATTTCTTGTGCCATACATTAGCTTGAAAATTCAAGGACTCTCGACTAGACTCTAGATTGGGACTAAGGAATATTGTGCTGCAGAAATGTTTATTTGAGACAGCAGGTGACTGAGAGTGACATTTGGTGCTTTGGTGAGGGAAGTCCACTTGATACCACCCTCCTTTAAGCCTCCCTTGCAGTATCACCTCCCTCGTTAGCTTGTCCTTGACAAAGCAAATATTAGAATAGAATTCCATGTAAACATTGTTATCAGAAGTTAATTGGGAAACACTGATGAGATTTTTTTGAATTTCAGTTACATGCAGTAGTTTATTTAACACAAGTGGTTTGCTATTTAAGGTGGGAAGATGAGTCATGCCAAAATGTGAAATGTGCAGTCTATTACCATTTCCAACCATGATTTCTTCCTTACCAGTGTACTCATTTGCTGCTGTGAGGTTTTGCTTGTCTGCAATGATATGGTTGCTAGCACCAGTGTCTGCAAACGAAGCAGGCTAAATTATAATACCATATCTTAATGCATAACTGAAATATATGGGCAGCTACTGATTAGTCTACAGCTAACGATCGTAGAGCAATTTGGTTGCTTGCCAAGACCATATACCACCTCCCCATTTGTCTCTTGGGATATTTGCCTAATATGCTGCAATACCTATTTTAAAATGGAATGAAAATCAGGTTTCCACTATACCCAATTGGTCAAATTTTTCATGGAATTAATATGATTTTACTTAAAAATACAGAACTTTTACTCCTTCAAAAACCAAATTTCAATGCCAAACTATTGCTTATATTATTATGCAAAGTAAAATCTTTTGAAAGCATTGAAAATATTGTACTAACTGTAATTGTCATTTTCTGTGCCACTACTTTTAAAGATTCATAAAGCGGTCGTAGCACCTCTACCATACTGCAAGCCTAAGCCTAGAAAATGTTACTCGAGATGTCAACTAAGTTCTGGACATCAACCTATTACTATGTTCTGTAATCTTGGAAGCTGGAACAACTTCTTCAAAAGAAGATGCCAAGCTTGAAATATTATAGCTTACATTCAAACTGATGTTCTCAATAAGCTCCCAAGAGAAGATGAAAAGGATGAAGACCTTTATTGATTTCGTGAGACTCAAACAACAATTGACATGAAAACTAAACAGAACAATCACCATACATACTTGAAAAAATAAAAATGAGAAACCATAAAATATACTAAAACGAACACCATTGCAAAATTTAATATGTAAACTAAGATGATGTAGATTTGGCAATATTAGACAATAATAACTATAATAAAGAACTAAAATTTGAATGTTGTACCATTTACTACGATTTAAAATTGCATATAGAACACGAATTAAAATAAAAGTTGCAACTGAATTTAAAGAGGTAGTGTATTCTCACTCTTGCTTGTGCAAAAACCCATAAAACATAATTAGACATGGACAAACCAACGAAGCTAGATATACTACTAAATTTCGAGCTATTTCATAAATCTAAATAAAATGAAACATGTTTCTCTCTTAGCTTTAAAAGTCTGAGTCACGAGAAACTAAAGCGGTTAAGCCACTAATATTTCATGCGACCTCCAATGTTTCTTTTCCCTAAAACAAAGTTACGAGGCAAAAAATTTAAGTACAAATGAAAAAATGTTTTTGAGTGATAAGCGCCAAAACAACTCATTGTGACGCTTCTTTGTGGCGAGAAAAACCAATGAAATTTTCAGAATATTGTGCACCTTTAAATTCACTACGATCAATGAGTGCAAAAGGCAAAAGAAATTGGATTAAAAATGTAACCAACAGACAGACCTTGTGTGCAGAAATATCAAAATCAAAGACCTTCCCATTGTACACAATGGTTATTTTTTCAATTTCAGCGTTCCTCTTGAAACCATAACTCGGCCTGAAAAACAGAGAAAATGTTTGATAAATTACAAAAAACACAGTAAAAAGGATCAATATAAATATACATACTTCAATGGTGAGAAAAATGTCTGAATAGGTTTATTCGGACCCAAAGCAGCAGATTGAATGACAGTCTTCACAATCTCTATATTAAGCTTCAATACAATACCTTGTATGTCCACACTCCAACAATAAAATAAACACATAATAAAACAACATTATACAATTTATCTAAAAGTTAAAACAACCGTACTTAAGCACCTTAAAGTTCATCTTGCAAAATAGAAGCACAAGTGAAATTAGCAACAAGCAAAACGTGATCAATGAATTCTAAAGTGACAAAGCTGAAGAAACTCTTACACGTATATCATCGTCCACTGAGACAGCTTTATCTTCTGTCGAGTCTTCTTTGGAGCCATCATCGGTCTCGTTACTTTCTGGATCATCGTCTCCATCCTCGGCTATGAACACAATACCTAAACTTTGGAACAATTTTTTGTAGAAGATCTTACCTCAAAATTTGAAAATTATAAGATGGGAGTAGTCTTTGGATTTGAATTCCAAAAAGGGTATAATGAATAAAAAATCACATCACAATACCAGAACTTTGAAAGAACGACTACAACCAAGGATTTTTGTGGAGGAACTGAAAATAATCACATGAGAATACACCATTAAGATTTGTGTTCGAAGAACCGTAAGAACGAGAAGAAAGCACACGTAAAATCGACAACCCGCATAAAAGAAAGATAAGGAACCAGCAACAATTTTCGTGAAAAAGAATCGGATGAGGCTCAACTGACTCTGCTAAAGAACATCTAGATCTTCAACAGAAAAAGAATGAGAGTGTAAGATTTTGCAGCTGAATAGAAATTATAAAGAGGGAAAATAATGCAGCCGGATGAAGATGATACTGGAAGCTGATTGATTACAATTGAATCAATAAATTCATCTTACATCTTATCATCAGTACAAGAGTGAATATATAGAAGGAAAGAAGGGGTAAAAGATGATCCTAACAAACTACAATAGAAATAATAATTGTGCACCTGACCATGTGCAATCACATGAGCTTGATGTTGGCTGATAGGTTCTCTTCCTAATGGAATATTTACATCTCCATTTGATATGTTTATTACATAATAGATAAGCTAGCTACATTATCTATATTATACATTCTAACAGCCCCTCTCAAGATGGAGAATAGATGTTTTCTATTCCCATCTTGGACAAATGAGATCTTAGAGTAATAGAAGATAATGGATTGGTGAACATTTCCTCAAGTTGTGATTGAGTGTGAATATAGGATGTAGAAATGTGTCCAGCCTTGATCTGATCTTTAATTAAGTGACAGTCCAATTCTATATGCTTAGTCCTTTCATGAAATACCGGGTTGGAGGCAATATGCAATGCAGCCTAGTCGTCACATTGCAAGGTGACAGGTTGGGAGTGATGAATTTGAAGATCCTTTAGAATATATTTTAAGCATGTAATCTCACAACAAGTGATAGCCATTGACCTGTATTCCGCTTCAGCAGATGAACGAGACACCACAATTTGTTTCTTGGACTTCCATGAGATTAATGAATCCCCAAGGAAAATGCAATAACTAGTGACTAATCTTCGAGAATCAGGGCAAGCTGCCCAATCAGAGTCACAAAATGCTCGAAGAATCAATGAGGATGAAGAGGAAAATAGGATGCCTTGTCCTTGTGCAAGCTTCAAATACTTAATTACCTTGTAGACTGGAGCAAGATGTGTGTAAGAGGGTGTTTCCATATATTGGCTAAGATTTTGAATGGCATAACAAATATCAGGTCTAGTTATGGATAAATATATCAACTTTCCAATTAATTTCCTATAAATTGTGGCATCAGGTGGAGTCCTTCCTGTATTCTTTCCCAGCTTTAGATTCTGGTCCATAGGTAGCTTTACTAGCTTAGCTAGCCCTAAGCATTCCTATATCAGCCAATAAATCTAAGGTATATTTGCGTTGGGATATCACAATTCCCTTGTTGGATCTTGCAACTTCCAGACCTAGAAAATATTTCAAGTCACCCAATGCCTTGATTTTAAACATGCTACTGAGGAACTTCTGAACTCCGTCTATTTGTTCCACATTGGATCCAGCGACTTCAATGTCATCTACATAAACTAGTAGGGCTGTAAAGGAGTGATTGGTGGCCATAGTGAAAGAAATTTGTGATCGACCTTTGGTGAGAGAAGCAAAGCTGTATAAGTCTTTATTTGAAAATGTGAAATCTTAGATTAAAGCTTGCTTCAAGCCATAAATGATTTTCAACAGCTTGCAAACTTGGCTAGGGTTCCCTTTTATATAACCTGGAGGTTTCTACATATAAACTTCTTCATGTAGAACTCCATGTAAGAAAGCATTGCTCACATCAAATTGCTTCAAGTGCCAATTTTGAACTCTACACTCTTGTGACAAACATGTTGTTACAAGTTTTGCAAATTGAAAATGTTTCATTGTAATATATTCCTTCTCTTTGGTTATATCCTTTAGCCACAAGCCTGGCTTTGTGCCTTTCAATGCTTCCATCTGAGTTGTATTTCAGCTTGTACACTCATTTGCACCCAATTGATGTCTTTCCTGGTAGAAGATCAATGAGAGTCCAAGTTCTATTCAGCTCAAGAGCTTCTATCTCTGAATTCATTACCTTGTACCAATTAGGATTACTTACAGCTTGATGATAAGTGCTAGGTTCAAAATGAGTGCAAATGGAGGTTGAAAAGGCTTTGAACTGAGGTGATAATTTGTGGTAAAAAATAGTGTTAGAGGGTAGAAAAGCCTTACTCAGCAGAAATTTGGAGACCACTGTCTTGAAGAAGATTGGGATTCTTGATTTGATGTAGCACAGTAGCAGTGAAAATCTTGCAAGAATCTTGGGGTGCTTTCTTGGCTCTTATAGATTTTCTAATGATAGGTGGTGTGGTAGGTGGTGTTTGAAGATTACCATCAGGTATAGGACTGTTGGGAATTATCTGATAAGGTGTATTAGGACTAGATAAACTAGGTGTTTCATCTGATGTTGATTCATGAATGTAATTAGCAATGTCAGGGAGTGGCTTGGTAAAGACAAATTCAGCCTTGTCAATGGGTATTTTAGACAGTTTTGAAGGAAAATGAGCTTCATGAAATGCTACATCCCTAGATATAAATATGGTTTTTGTTTGCAAATCTATCACTTTGTATCATTTCACTCCAAAAGGGTAACCCAAGAAAACACACTGGCGCCCTCTAAGATCAAATTTTCTTCTCCCATGTGTTAAAGTGGAAGCAAAGCAAAGGCATCCAAAAATCCTAAGATGAGAATATATTGGTTTACACTTAAACAACACTTCAAAAGGTGACTTGTTTTGTAGCAATGGTGTGGGAACTCTATTTATCAGGTATGTTGTTGTGAGAATGAATTCATTCCAGTAAAATAGAGGTAAGCCTAATTGATACTTCAAGGCTCTTACAACATTCATTAAATGCTGATGTTTTCTTTCAACTACACCGTTTTGTTGAGGGCTCTCAACACAACTTCTTTGATGAATGATCCCCTGTAGGTTGTAAAATTCAGTTAGTTTAAACTTAGGCCTATTGTCACTTCTCAAGATTTTAACTGAAACTTGGAACTGGTTTTCTATCTTTTAGATAAATGCCATAATTGAATGACCAACATCAGATTTTCTTTTAAGCAAATACACCCAAGTGGCTCGTGAAAAGTCATCCACCACTGAAAGAAAATATTTGGATCCATCATGAGTTGTGGTGGGGCAAGGACCCCAGATGTCACAATGGATGATATCAAAGATTTGTTTAGTTTTATGTGAACTTATGGGAAAAGGATTCCTGTGTTGCTTTGCCAATGGACAGATAAAACATGGAATTTTATTATTATTCTTGAAATGAGAAATAACAAAAGTATCAGGAATGAGTTTCATTCTGGAATCAGATATGTGTCCTAATCGATAGTGCCATAAGTGTGGCTAAATATCAGAACTAATAACAGAAGCCGCTGTAAAATGTTGTCTAAGGTTAAGGGCTGATAGGGTGGTTACTAAGGCTGTGGATGGAACTTTGTGTAGCATGAGTCGATATAGGCCATTCCAAACTTCACCCTTTCCAATCGTCCTCCAAGACAAAAGGTCCTGCACAAAATAAGTATCAGACATAAATATCAGGCAACAAGGGATCTGATGTGTTAACCTTTTGACATATAGTAAATTGAAGTTGAATTTGGGAACATATAACACATCCTTGAGGAGTAAAGTATCTGTGACTTGTACTTCACCAGAATGTGTAGCTAGAACCACTTCCCCAGTGGGTAATTTTACTAAAAGAGAGGTTCTTGCTTTGATGGAGGTGAAAAAGATGGTGTCACAGATTGACACATCGAAAATGTATTCGACTTTGATTACCACAAGTGTACGGATCGTTCAAGTAATAAAAACGGTTTTGAAGTCCAAATATCGTTCCCACAGAGATTGAGTTAGTTTAAATTCTAATTATCTCAACCTTAACCGAACTAAATAGATTCAATGAGGTGGTTCAAAGGTGAAATTATCTAGATTTTGCTACGAATGTAAATTTAGGTGAAAATAAACAAACTAAATGCAAATTATGAATTGAATGCAAATGCTTTAAGAAATATATGTATGAGAAGCGTACTAGGATTTTCGAATGACCAAGTAAGTTCACTTTTAACCTTTATTTCACAATTTGATAGCACGGTGAATTGATTGAAGAATCAATGTTCCTAAAATATTCAACATTCTCTTTCGAGTGGAGTCAAACCTATTCTAGCGTACCATTTGACTATATTTCTATGACAAATGCCAATATACAAGAACGCATAACGTTTTATGAACACTTAAAGATTCACGTAAAGTATAGGGGTATATTTCTATCCCCTATCGAACCCTACGATGATTTATACCCTGTAGAATCTATTTCCCTTCTTTCGAATGCCAGAAATAGATCACCCAAACTCACATAACCACATGCATTTAATTATGGAGACAAATAAAATGTATATAAATCATTCAACATTCATCATTCGTGTTTAAAATCAAATTTGCAAAACAAAGAATTAAAAGTTCACATTACTAGATTAATCGTTCATCTAATACAATAAAAACCTAGCCTAGCATAGATAAAATAGAATAGCAAAGAAAATATTTAGAAGACATCACCCAAATCTTGAAATTATAACTTGAAATCTTGGATCTTGATGTGTAGATCTTCGCCCTACCTTCTTCCTTGCTCTTAAAATTGGTTGTTTTTTCTCCAAGAAGGCGTAAACCTAGCTTCTGGACGTTCTTCGGGTTATAAAGGATTCCTAGATCTTGTTTCCATAAGAGTTTGAATCGAATAAGGAAAGCTGGAAATTCGCTGAAATTTCCTTCTATGTGACCGCATAGAAGGATTCTATGCAGTCGCATAGAATGCTTCTGTGAAGAGGCTGAAATCCCTGCATGCCTTAATGGGGTCGCATGCCATTAACACTATGCGACCGCATAGTGTTATCTTCCTTTAAAATGTGACAATTTGGTCCCTCAGCTTCACTTGTCCACTTTTTAGTCCTTTTCCAACTTTCTCTTGATTCAACGCATAATTTCACTGCTCAATTGGATCTTTTTCATCTTTGTGTCTTCAATTCCTTCTCTGACTCATCTTTTGAATATTTACAGCTTAGTCCCTGAACTTTGATTCTTCTTCATTTTAGTCTTTTTTCTCTCTTTTTCTTTCACTTTCACCACATTCACCAATGTTGACTTACAAATACATTTTATAACAAATTAAGCTATGTTTCATGAATAAAACGACAAATATCCAAGTTTATGAACCGATATAAACGTGCAAAATACACTCTTATCAACTCCCCCAAACTTGAACTAGTGTTTGTCCTGAAACTACATCATAACTTAGTTTGCATGACACATGGTTCAACAATCTGCCATTTCTCAGGATTGGAGGTTAGTATGAAACAACATGAGCAGCTACAATCATGCAAAATCATGTCATGTCAATCTCCACGTGTTACATGAAAACTCGATGTGTGTTTGTGTGTGTAAACTCATACCAGCATATCAGTATCATGATTGACTCCAACTCGATCCCATGTGGTCAAATTTTCGCCTTTCATCGCTCGAACGATACACACTTCCCCCAAACTTATTATTTTCACTCAAGTGTCCCGGGGTGTGTTCCTAGGTTGAACTCATCTATATTCATTCATTTCCCTCTCTTAGTTCAGATGTATCACACTGTCGCAAGTTCATACTTTAACAAGTAGAGGTTCTCCTATTTTTGATTCCTTCAACTTTTGAGACTAGACTCAGTTATTTGATTCGTACCAGAGATATAGTTCCATCAACCGGATGCCTTAGGCTAATCAATGATTTCTATGCACAAGAGTACATGTGTTGTTTGCCAAATTTTTTTTTTTTTTTAACATCTTTCATTTACTTTCTGCATAACCCCTGTAGCGAGTTTTAGGCCGATGACTCCCAAGTCAGATGACCATAGGGCACCCGATTTTAAACCCTTGCAGCCTTAATCACTCGAGTTATATAGGCTCGAACAGATGTCGTTATTTATTCAATGATCAGTGCAATGCCCCTATTCTTCTTAGTCATCCAGTTTCTGAAACTAATCCCTAACTTGAAACTTTCACCTTGTGTTCATCTCATTGGTTTCCGACAATCCACACAACTTATCACACATGAAACCCCTACTCTTCTTAGTGCTCTCTTGTAAAAGTTTAATAACATCCAAGCCATTCTAAACATTGGTTATGGTGCAGCACATAAGAGGTTTTCTTGGATTTAATAACTATGTTCACCTATTTCTAAATCATGAGTCACATCATCAACTGAATACACAAACATGAGTATCGTGCGCAAAATAAATCAAGTTTCATAGACATATTTTGACCAATCTAAAGAAGCACAATTTTCACCATTCACGATCCATACATCGTCCAATATTAATCATCATGATAGGCAGAATTTTCAAACCCACACAAGCACACATAAATGCATAAAATAGAAAACAAATTTTTTTTTTAATCACGCATCAAACACACAATAAAACAAAACTACAGAAAATAATGAACGCCACCCCCAAACTTAAATGACACAGTGTCCTCAATGTGGGATGAACAGAAATAAAACTAAATAAAGACGAAAATGAAAGTAAAAACAGAAATGCAGAACAACATGATGAAAACGAGGTTCAGAGGGCTCCCCTGATCAGTGCTGTGAAGGAGGGTGAAAATCTGGTGCAGAAGTGGCACCAGCATCCGGTGGAGGTAGGCGGGAAAGCATCTGTCTCATGAGCTCCGACTGGTGGGCCAGCTCAGTGCGCATCTCCCTAACATTAGTCTCGATAGTACCCAAACTATCCCAGGAGTCATTGGCACGTAACTGAATGCCATCAACTCGGCCCACATAGTTGTTTAGTCGCCCATTCATAACCTCCACCTCGCGTCTGGTAGCCAAGGCTTTCTGACTGGCAACCCCAGCGAGGGTCCGGGCAGTAATCACATCATTGCGAATGGTCCCCAAAGTGGTGCCCAACACACCCACAGTCTGCCCAAGTCCCTCAATGTCTCTGCCAGATGCAGTCATCGTCGCAAACATCTATCGAAGCAGCTACGTGTCGACCTCTAAAGGTGCATGTGGTAGTGTTGCCTCCTGTATATTGACGTCCTCAGCATCCTGATCATGGGTAGCCTGCTGCTGTCTCTGACGTGCTTGCTCCTGGGCGGCCCTATGTTTCGCCCGAGCACGTTCTTGTGATTCCAAAGTGGTCAGCTTAATGAAAAGACTAGCTTTCTCGGGGAGCTCCCCTGATGGGAAAGTGACACCGGCCTATTTACAAATACCACTAATGAGGCTCGAAAAGATGAGAGACCAATGGCGATCAGTAGAGATCCTGTGAGAGTGAATCTGATCATAGATGAATGAAGCCAAGTCAATTTTGTGCCCCCGCACTAAATGATAGATCATGCCCGCTGTGGGATCTGTGAAGGTAGTACGATGAGTGGTGGGCTCCACATTATGGTGCAAAAATAGCCAAAGAATGCAATCGACGAAGCTCAATTTGCCTCCAGACTGGATCTGGTAATGGCCAAGCATTCACACGTCCCAAAAGAACCTCAGCAACAGTTTCCCAGTGGAAGTTACCAGGAATGGGATGATGTTGTCCCAAATGAGCCCATAGAAGTCCTAGATGACCTTCGGTGTGAACATGATCCATCTATCTAGTACCCAAGTCTGATGTAGATGGTCGGTGCCAGGAGTGTCAATCTCCATGTTGAAGTTAGCAAAAAATTCCTGGACCAATCCCTCATAAACCGGGTATGGACGATCAACAACTTTTTCCCAACCACAATACTGAACCAACGTGGTGAGCTCAAACCCAGGGAAATCATTCAGTTTTACAGGCCTTTCAGGCTGTGGGGCCCAATGGTTGATGATATCGGAATCCCTCGTGATGGCCTCTTGGTTAAGAAAACGATGAAAACCCCCATCAAGAGCCCAAGTGCGGGCAGTGCCCGAAGTACTGGCAACCTTTTCCTTGCCCTTGGAGGTACGCTTTGGTGGCATTCTACAACACACAGAAAAGAAACAAGTAACGCATTAGTGAAGCAGAACTGTGATAATTCTAAAACATGCACATTTGAATAAGGAAGACGGTGAGCGACTATGTAACTTCGGCCTGTGACATCGATACGAAAACTTGAAATTATCCCCAGCAACATCCGGGTATAAGAAAGAGGATGGTGGAAACTACCACATATCCAAAAATGATGGCAAACGGATGTGAGTAAGGTTGTGAAAGCAAGGGACGGAGTAGGGGACAGAGTGCAGGTGTGCCTAGCCATAAGGTGCCAATGTGGTGTTCAATGTGATTGTGATGTGTGTATCGAGATTTGGCAAGACATCGCAACACAAAATGCCATTGCAAGTGTAAGTGAATCATGCCAAAAGGGAAAGGGGTCGAAATGGCACAAGAAATGTCACAGAAACAATTCATCGAACACGTTGTATGCGGTCCAATTGAAGTGTAAAATTGAGAAAAATCATGGTGGGAAACAAACCAAAAATTTTACCTGTACCCAATTCGTCAACACACAACCCAAAATCTACCTAAACCCGAGCGCCATTTCAATTATCAAAACTTCTCCAAAACAAAGTGAGAATACATACGAAAAGCACAATGAAAATGGAGATCTACATTACCTCGAAACTTGGAATGGAAGAGTGATGGAGATGATGGAATGTGTAATGGTCCTTGGGGGTTATAGAGTGAAGTCGATTAAGGAGGGTGAGTGTTGGGAGCAACATGGGGGAAGAGAAATGGGTGTGCGTGCATTTTTTAAAAAAAAAACATTGGGCCTCGACAGGGTCCTTATGCGACCGCATAGAAGGACTCTATGCGGTCGCATAGAGTCACAGTTCAGGGCCAATTCTGGCCCTGAATGTGGTCTTGCGATCGCCTGACTGGATAGTCTATGCGGTCGCATAGACTACCAGATTGCCTGTCTCCATTTTTTTTTTTTTTTTGTAAGCCTCTAGTCTCATGCCAAGTGATGTCAAATGAGTGAAATGACGTAGTTCAACATGAAAATACCGTAAAATCCATTCAATCACGACAAGTTCAATTTTGCTTGATTTTTCATTAGGATCCCGATGTAGAACTCACAATGCAACTCGAGGCCTAACCACCCCTAGACTGCGCAAAACACATTCCAAATCACTGTGTGTGCATTTTAAAATATGAATCTCATTCCAAAATCAAATTGAACCTGAAAACATATGTGAATTCCGAAAAACACAATTATTGACCATTTTACCCCGAAATACGTGAATTTGGCACAGAATGGAACAATGACCAATGTAACACCCCCGAACTTTATCCAAGTGAATTATAAACTACATAAGATACTTATGAAATGTAACAACACATCTAAAAGTATTTTCAACCATGAAAGCAAGTGTTGGTCTGAAAAACTCAAAAAATTGTCTATTTGTGCCTCGAGATGTGTGAATTTTCTCTTAAAGTGCCCAAAGAAGATTTGTATATCGCCAAAGATATACATACTGCATTTAAAACTCATATGGATCATGCATGGGTGCTTTGCGAGTAAAATAGGCGACGATGACCGAAAAATACCAAAAAGACATAAAGAAACTGAAAAGTGCTAAAACAAAATAATAAAGCGGAATAAATAAAAGGGTAGAAATGATAGGTTTCCTCCCATATAGCGCTAGTTTATAGTCGATAGCCCAACTGTACCGTGTGGAGATCACTCTGATGGCTGAAGATGAACAATGGATTTGTCTTTCGAAAAGTCCCCGCTCCAATAGTGCTTTAAGCGCTGTCCGTTAACCTTGAATGTTCCTTTGCTCTCATGGGAAATTTCCACAGCTCCATGTGGAAATACCTGTGAAATAGTGTATGGACCAGACCACCGTGATCTCAATTTGCTCAGGAAAAGTTTCAGGCGAGAATTGAACAACAACACTTGCTGCCCCACAAGAAATTCCCTTCTCTGAATATGCATGTCATGAAATTTCTTGGTTCGCTCCTTGTAGATTTTTCCATTCTCATAAGCTGGCTAACGAAACTCATCCATCTCATTCAGCTGAAGTAACAGTTGTGCACCCGCTGCTTGCAGATTCAGATTCAGATTCAACCTTCGAAGTGCCCAATATGCTCGATGTTCCAACTCAACTGGCAAGTGGCAAGCTTTTCCAAACACTAGCCGGTATGGTGACATCCCAATAGGTGGTTTGAATGCTGTCCTGTAAGCCCACAAGGCATCATCCAACTTCCTGGACCAATCCTTCCTCGAAGAATTCACCGTGACTTCTAGGATTCTTTTTAACTTCCTGTTGGATATTTCGACCAGCCCGCTGGTCTGAGGATGATATGGGGTTGTAATTCGATGTTTTACTCCATACTTACTTAACAACTGCTCAAATTGGCGGTTATAGAAGTGTGTTCCCTCGTCACTGATTATAGCCCTTGGTATGCCAAAATGAGTGAAAATGTGCTTCTTGAGGAACCCAATTACCACCTTTCCATCATTAGTAGGCAAAGCTACTGCTTCCACCCCTTTTGAGACATAGTCGACATCTACGAAAATGTATTGGTTGGAGAAAGAAGATGGAAATGGTCCCATAAAGTCAATTCCCCAGACATCAAATAGCTCAACTTCTAAAATACTCCTCAGTGGCATTTCATTCTTTCTTGATACATTCCTCGTATGTTAACATTGATCACACCTCTTCACAAATTCAAAAGCATCCTGGAACAAAGTAGGCCAGTAAAACCCCGACTGCAAGATTTTTGTTGCT
Organism: Fraxinus americana; assembly: GCA_035079005.1. Lineage (NCBI taxonomy): Eukaryota > Viridiplantae > Streptophyta > Magnoliopsida > Lamiales > Oleaceae > Fraxinus > Fraxinus americana. The sequence goes on from CM068722.1 coordinate 11,400,762, forward strand.
GTCTTGGAGGCCCCGAAGTGTCCTGCATATGCAGATGAATGGCACTGCTCCAGAATTTGAGGTACTTCGTCTTCAGGCACATACGTCGGATAATCTGATCCGCTCCATGCCTATATAGAACTGGATCTTCCCAAAAGTAATATTTCAAATCCACAAAAAACTTCTTTCTCTGATGAGTTGAATAATCCGGAGGTGGAATAGATTTAGCCAATTAATTTACAATATCTGCGTACCAAGGAGATGTCTCCGTACTGAATAGGTGTTCATCTGGAAAAATCTCATCGATATCCACCGAATTGTCTGGTTGCTCAAGTGCTAACCTGGATAAATGATCTACTATCACATTCTCACTACCAATTGTATCTCTGATTTCAATATCGAACTCTTGTAATAGCAGAACCCAATGAATTAGCCATGGATTGGCATCCTTCTTTGTCATCAGATATTTCAGTGCTGCTTGATCTATGTGAACAATGACCTTCGACCCAACAAGATACGAGCGGAACTTATCAAATGCATATACTACAGCTAACAACTCCTTCTCCATGGTGGCATAATTAAGTTGTGCATCGTTCAGAATTTTGCTGGCGCAGTATATCACGTGAAAAACCATGTTCCTTTGCTGCCCTAGAACAACTCCCACTGCGTAGTCACTGGCATCACACATTAACTCAAATGGTAAGTCCCAGTCTAGTACGACAACCACTGGTGCTGAAATAAGTTTTTCCTTTAGTGATTGAAAAGCCACCAAACACTCTGCATTGAAGTCAAATGGAGTGTCCTTCATCAACAAGTTACACAATGGCTTAGTGATCTTCGAGAAATCCTGTATGAACCGTCTATAAAACCCAGCATGACCCAAAAAACTGCGAACACCCTTCACAAAAGTTGGTGGTGGTAATTTCTTAATTACTTGGATTTTTGCCCGATCCATTTCAATTTCCTTAGCTGAAATCCGATGTCCCAGTACAATGCCCTCTTGTACCATAAAATGAAATTTCTCCCAGTTCAGTACTAGATTTATCTCCTTGCACCTCTGTAGGAGTAAATTCAAGTGTTCTAAGCATTCATCAAATGAAGACCAGAAAACTGAAAAGTCATCCATAAACACCTCAATGAATTTTTCAACCATATTCGAGAAAATACCCATCATACAATGCTGAAATGTAGCGGGTACATTACAAAGGCCAAACGGCATCCTATGGTAAGCAAAAGTGTCATACAGACATGTAAAAGTCGTTTTCTCCTGATCATCCGGCGCCACAGGTATCTAGTTATATCCCGAATAGCCATCCAGAAAATAGTAATGTGTGTAACCTGGGAGTCTCTCCAACATTTGATCAATGAACGGGAGAGGAAAATAATCCTTCCTAGTAGCTGTATTGAGTTTGTGATAGTCAATGCAAACCCTCCATCCAGTGACTGTTTTGGTAGGAATAAGCTTGTTTTTTTCATTCAGTACAACTGCTATCCCCCTTTTTTCTGCACAACCTGAACTGGGCTGATCTATACACTATCTGAAATAGGGTAGATGATCCCTGCATCCAATAGTTTTAGTACCTCGGCTCGGACCACTTCCTTCATGTTGGGGTTTAACCTTCTTTGGCTCTTCACACTGGGTCGAAAATTCTCCTCCATGAGAATCTTATGCATGCATAACGAAGGGCCGATCCCCTTAATACCTGCAATGGTCCACCAATTGCTATTTTATGTTCTCTGAGTACCCGCAGTACTTTTTCTTCTCCACATCACTGATTTTACTGAAATAATAACTGGGAGTGTACATGACTCGCCCAAGTAAGCATATCGGAGATGCGGTGGTAGTTGCTTCAATTCCAATTTAGGAGGCTTCTGTACAGATGGTAGAGGTTTTGCGGGACTCGTTCCAAGTTCTTCAAAGGTTCTATTGCGTGCATATGGTCGATTTGTTTCCAATAATCTCATGTAGGTTTCAAGCTCACTTGATTCAGATTGTGTTAAGTGAAAATGTACAATGCACGCCTCATAAGCATGTGATAGGTTGTGAAGCAGAAAAGTGTCCTGGACTACTTTATCGATCACATCAATCTTGAAACAACTATCTGCCTCATAAGGAACTTGTATAGCCTTGAACACATTGAATGAAACCTGTTCTTCACCCAATCTCAAAATTAGTTGTCCCCTCTGAACATCAATAAATTCCCTCCCAGTAGCTAGGAATGGTCTGCCTAAAATCAGAGGAATATCCCTATCATCTTCCATATCCAGAATGGGAAAGTCAGCAGGGAATATAAACTTCTCTACCTTGATTAGCACATCTTCAATTATTCCTCGTGGATGTGTAAGGGATCAATCAGCCAACTGTAGTGTCACTGTAGTTGCTTTAGCTTCCCTCAGTCCTAGTTTCCTGAAAACAGATAATGGCATTAAGTTAATACTGGCACCCAGATCACATAAAGTTTTTTCAAAATAAATATCACCAATTGTACAAGGGACGGTAAAACTCCCTGGATCTTTAACTTTTGGTGGAAGCTTTTTCTGGATTCATCGCTAACTTCTTCAGTTAGCATTACTGTCTCATGTTCTTTCAGCTTGCATTTGTTTGATAGGATATCCTTCAGAAATTTAGCATAGCTCGGCATCTGGAATAGTGCATCAGCAAATGGGATGTTTATGTGAAGCTTTTTGAAGATTTCGAGAATTTTTTTATTCTGCTGCTCCATTTTATGTTTCTTCGGCCTTTAAGGGAACGGAATGGGTGGCTCATAAGGATTCACCAGATTTGTTATTTTACCCAATGAGACCCCCGAGTTCTCCTACGGTGTATTCTTCGTAGTTTACTCATCTTTTCCCACAGATTCTTCTTCCATCAAAGGTGTTGTTTTGTCCTAAGCTTTGCCTGGCTTCTTGACATGTATTTCCGGTAATTGCACCCCACTTCTGGTTGTAATGGCCTTGGCATCTTCCCTTGGGTTGATTTCGGTGTTGCTAGGTAAATTTCCCTGTGGTCTGCTAGTCAAAGCAATAGCCATCTGTCCTATTTGAGCTTCCAAATTCTTTATAGCAGCATTCTGATCTTGAAGTGTTGTTTCATTTTTCTTCATAAATTGGTTGTTGGCTTCCATATACTTTGTGAACATCTCTTCCAGTTGAAGTTTCTTCTCTTGGGGTTGAAATTGATTTTGTGGCCTCTGCTGATTTTGATTGCTCCATGAAAAATTAGGGTACTTCTTCCAACTCGGATTATAAGTATCTCCAAACTGATTATGTTGTTGGAGTTGTCCCCATTATGCAAAATCCATATGCTCCACTCATTGTGCTAGAACTGGACACTCTGCTATGGTATGATCAGCCCCACACTCTTCACAACTCATTCCCTTAGTCTGCGCTACATTAGCGGTGTATGACATGTTCTCCACCTTGTGAAATAATGAATCAATTTTCGCAGAGAGAGCTAAAATAGCATCCACCTTATACACACCTGCTGTTTTCTTTTGAACTCCTCGTTCTGACGACCACATAGCGGAAGTGGTGGCAACCGTCTCAAACAACTGCAATGCATAATCAACTATTCTTGTATACACTGACCCACTAGATGAGGAGTCAATCATGCTTTTGAAGGATGGAAGTAGTCCCGTGTAGAAGTATTGGACCTGGAGTCATTTGTTGATCCCGTGATGTAGGCGCTTTCGAAGCATGTTCTTGAACCTATTCCAAGTTTCATCAAATGATTCAGAGTTGCCTTGATGGAAAACAGAGATGTCATGTTTCAGCTTCGCAATCTTGGCGGGTGGAAAGAACTTGGTGCAGAATTTTTGTGCCAAGTCGTTCCATGTCGTGATGCTAACGCTAGGTTGAGAGTCTAGCCATTCAATTGCTTTATCTCTTAAAGTATGTGGAAATAGTCTCAACCTGATGGCATCTTCTGAAATACCCTGGTATTTGAAGTTTTGGCACATCTCCAAGAATCGAGAAATGTGCCTATGTGGATTTTCTTCAACTCTCTCATAGAATTGGTGCCCATTTTGAAACAAATGTATCACGTTGGTCTTCAGTTGGCAATTTGGCTACCCAAAAGGTGGATAGACAATACTAGACTGACTTTGAATGATTTGAGGAATCATGAAATCCCACACAAGCATGCGTCCTTTGTCCACAACCTCATCTTCATTGGCTGGATTGATAGGATTGTTTGTTTGTTAGCCATCTGATGTTGTTGTGCTTCTTGAGTTTCTCGTTGCAATGGATGGAAAGTATGTTCAATTTCAGGGTCAGCTGCAATTAATTTACCTCCAGACAATCTTAGCATACACACCTAAGAACTGAAAAGACCAATAACACTCATTTACTAAATAGAATAAAAAAGTGGAAATAAAAGTGAACAAGATAACTAAAATGTCGAATTAGTATCAAGATAACTAATACCAAACTAAATCTCAGTCCCCGAGAACGGCGCCAAAAACTTGACACATCGAAAATGTATTCGACTTTGATTACCGTAAGTGTACGGATCGTTCAAGTAATAAAATGGGTTTTGAAGTCCAAGTATCGTTTCCACAGAGATTGAGTTAGTTTAAATTCTAATTATCTCGACCTTAACAGAACTAAATAGATTCAATGAGGTGGTTCAAAGGTGAAATTATCTAGATTATGCTACGAATGTAAATTTAGGTGAAAATAAACAAACTAAATTTAAATTATGAATTGAATGCAAATACTTTAAGAAATCTATATATGAGAAGCGTACTAGGATCACGAATCACCAAGTAAGTTCACTTTTAACCTTTATTTCACAATTTGATAGCACGGTGAATTGATTGAAGAATCAATATTCCTAAAATATTCAACATTCTCTTTCGAGTGTAGTCAAACCTATTCTAACATAACATTTGACTATATTTCTATGACAAATGCCAATATACAAGAACGCATAACGTTTTATGAACACTTAAAGATTCACGTAAAGTATAGGGGTATATTTCTATCTCCTATCAAACCTTACGATGATTTATACCATGTAGAATCTATTTCCCTTCTTTTGAATGCCAAAAATAGATCATCCAAACTTACATAATCACATGCATTTAATTATGGGGACAAATAAAATGTATATAAATCATTCAACATTCATCATTCGTGTTTAAAATCAAATTTGCAAAACAAAGAATTAAAAGTTCACATTACGAGGTTCATCGTTCATCTAGTGCAATAAAAACCTAGCCTAGCATAGATAAACTAGAATAGCAAAGAAAATATTTAGGAGAAGACATCACCCAAATCTTCAAATTATAACTTGAAATCTTGGATCTTGATGTGTAGATCTTCTCCCTACCCTCTTCCTTGCTCTTAAAATTGGTTGTTTTTTCTCCAAGAAGGCGTAAACCTAGCTTCTGGACGTTCTTCAGGTTATAAAGGAGTCCTAGATCCTGTTTCCATAAGAGTTTGAACCGAATAAGGAAAGCTGGAAATTCGCTGAAATTTCCTTCTATGCGACCGCATAGAAGGATTCTATGCGGTCGCATAGAATGCTTCTGTGAAGAGGCTGAAATCCCTGCATGCCTTAATGCGGTCACATGCCATTAACACTATGCAACCGCATAGTGTTATCTTCCTTTAAAATGTGACAATTTGGTCCCCCAGCTTCACTTGTCCACTTTTTAGTCCTTTTCCAACTTTCTCTTGATCCAACGCATAATTTCACTACTCAATTGGATCTTTTTCATCTTTGTGTCTTCAATTCCTTCTCTGAGTCATCTTTTGAATATTTGTAGCTTAGTCCTTGAACTTTGATTCTTCTTCATTTTAGTCCTTTTTCTCTCTTTTACTTTCACTTTCACCACATTCACCAATGTTGACCTACAAATACATTTTATAACAAATTAAGCTATGTTTCACGCATAAAACGACAAATATCCAAGTTTATGAATCGATATAAACGTACAAAATACACTCTTATCACTGATCATTTGATCTGTTGCACCATTGTCAATAATCCAAGGAATACCAGCAGAATTCTGAGAGGGTGTAGGTTCAACAAATAAAAAAGTGGCTTTACTAGAAAAATCAGACCGAGGTTTAGATTTTAAGTGATCAATGGTGTGCACATGATTGACACAATGGTTGATCTGTGAGTTATCCTTAGATTGAATTAAGGCAAAGAACTCTTGATACTCTTCCTTAGTTAGAGAAACTAGCCTCTCACTTTCTTCCTGCATCACACTTGATTGATTTACAAAACTCCCATCTCTTCTCTGGCCTTTGTATAACTTATGATTCGGAGGGTAACGATGCAGCTTAAAACACTTCTCCATAGGAGGCTCAGTATTTCCTGCATTAAAACACTTATCCAAACTGTGTCTTGGGATTTTACAATGTATGCAATATGGTCTATCCTTTTTAACAGTGAAATTCAATTTTTCATAGCTGATGGTTTTGTTGTCTCCGTAGGACCTCCTAGTTGCCATTGCAATGGCTTCATTGTTCACAGCAGTGGAGGTGATTTGCTTCTATCTCCTGCTACTATATGTAGGAAAACACCTTATTCATTAGTGGAAGAGGATCAAGCATCATCACTTGAGCTCTTATATTATCATAAATTTCATTTAGCCCCATTAGGAATGTAATTACACAATCACGTTGGGGGTCTATCCACCATCACCTTCAATTGACCACGGCTACATTCAGGAATGCGATCATAAACTGGCAATTCATCCCAAATGGTCTTCAACTTACCATAGTAAATGCTCACGGAATCACCTTCTTATTCCAAATCAGCCAATGCCTTCTTTAATTCATATATCATGGGTCTATTTTGTTGAGTAAATCGATCTTTAAGCTCTGCCCATATCTCACTTGCCTCATCCATAAATATAATACTGGATCTAAGAGAGGGAGATATGACATTTTGGATCCATGACACTACCATGTCATTACATCTTTCCCATGGATGTAAAGAGGCACTGCTTGCTTCAGGTTTAGGCAATGTTCCATTGATGAAACCGAGCTTGTTTTTAGCTTGGAGTGCTCGTTGAAGTGCCCTTAACCAGATAGAATAGTTTTCTGTGGTTAGTAACTCTGGCACTAGAACAGCTCCTGGATTATCTGGGTTCTCCAACTTTTAAAGGTCGGAAAGGTCAGGAGTTTGGACAGGGGTCATGTTTTCACTGCTAGCAGAATTCATTTCAACAATGGTGGTCATTGCTTTGATACCATGTAAGATTTTGCAGCTGAATAGAAATTATAAAGAGGGAAAATAATGCAGCCGATGCAGTAGAATGAAGATGATAATGGAAGCTGATTGATTTCAATTGAATCAATAAATTCATCTTACATCTTATCATCAGGACAATAGCTGAATAGAAATTATAAAGAGGGAAAATAATGCAGCCGATGCAGCAGAATGAAGATGATAATGGAAGCTGATTGATTTCAATTGAATCAATAAATTCATCTTACATCTTATCATCAGGACAATATTGAATATATAGAAGGAAAGAGGGGGTAAAAGGGTAAAAGATGATCCTAACAAACTACAACAGAAAGAATAATTGTGCACCTAACCATTTGCAATCACATGAGCTGGCTGTTGGCTAATAGGTTCTCTTCCTTATGGAATATTTACATCTCCAGCTGATATGTTTATTGCCTTATACATAATAGATAATCTAGCTACATTATCTATATTATACATTCTAACAAAGATAGAGAAAAGGATGAATGCCTTTGCGTTTGTCTTTAGATATTTTGCACATATATATAATATATAATACTGTAGTGAAAGAGTATAGAAAAAGTAAAATAAAAATAAAAGTGAATAGTGAACTATTGCAAAACCAGTTTATAGAACAAGATTAGTGTGAAATGGAGTTTCAAGAATGAACAGTGAATCAGCTATCCTCTTTTTTCTTTAGCGTAGGGATATACAAGTTTAATTATAATTAGGGATGGCAATTGGGGGGGGGGGGGGGGGGGGATTTTAGGTTTTTTTTTTTTTTTTTTTTTATAATTTAATGTAAAAACCCTTCAGGCGTGCCATAAATTTATCAAATATAATATTAAAGAATTGTCATTTTAGGATGTCAATTCAAATTAGAGCATTTAAAAGTAGTGTGTGAGATTTGTTTTACCTCTTTGATCAATAAATGCATCTAAGTGAATCATCATTCGAACTTCTATTTTGAATAATCTTTTACGAGGATCTAGATAATGTAATGATGTATTATGTGCATAATTTTTTAGCTTCTTAATTCCTCCCTCAAATGCTGAGATAATTGTCCAATTAAATTAACAATCAGCAAATCGTGTTATAAAATATCTTCCAATGGATCTTAAACTATTTCACAAGAGTCAAAATAATTATGTATTCTCGGCACTCATTAATGTCCATCTCAATGTATATGTATTGCACTATCAAAATAATTACATGAAAAATTTAGCTTTGACCATAAGCCATATATAGGGAAAACAAACTTGTATATTGATATGATGTTAACAGAATTCCCTAGACAAAATTGGGAAATACTTTGTTCTCAATAGTAATAGTTTAGAAATTAATTGAAAGCATTTAACAAACAATAGTGTTAAACCATTTATCGATATCCTTACTAACATTTATTAAAAAGTTGAGATTTAGTCTCACTAACATTAACAATACACCGTCTTAGTCGTACAATCTAAAAATTATGCTATAATTTAAAATTTAAGTATTAATTTCACAAACTTCAAGTTGCAAACACCATATAATCATCTAGTTGACGTATCATATCTATTAAATACAAATTAGATCTAGATGGTCAACATGGAGAGTGACGGGATCCCATGTATCACCCTAATTAATTTTTAAAAATATAAGAAATTGAGTCCCTATTTTAGTTAGTGATAAATGACCGATTTTCAATTTTTTTTTAAAAAAAGCAAACATGATATAGGAATTAATTAGATTGAAAAATTTTATGGCTCTTCGTTGTCCATTGAATTCTTAATTTCGTATCATTATTGATCAAGTAATTGTCCAATTGGTCATCTCAAGCAATACTACATTCAATAGTTGAATTTTTGGTTCAATATAGTGCTTGTTTCAATTGTACCTCACATTTTAGAGACTTAGTTTGTTTCTCTTTAATTTGAAATATTGATATGTACTTAGTTATGATTACTCACAAGTAGCACAACAATACTTTCAAGAATATTGATACATTTTAATTAAGAGTAAATAGCACAAAACGTCCCTACATTTCACTGTTATTGTGCAAAACGTCCCCACCTTCCATTTTTTTGGCATTTTCACCCTTAATTACACATCTAATTGCGCAAAACGTCCTTCCGTCCATGTCCATCCAACTTTTCTGTTAAATAAACAGAGTTGTCAATTTATTTTTCAAAATGAAAGGCTATTATCATCTTAATACATTTTTCCACTTTCTTCTCTTCCACGGGGAATTATCAACAAAAGCCAATGAGTTAAAGGCTGCCAAAGTGACAATCTGGTTGGTCTTCATACTTCAAGTGGGTCCAACATTTCTCCTAGATGTCGGGAAAAGAAATCGAGAATGTGAAAAAATCATGTCTAATCTCTCGCTTGATAGTAGGCTGAGAAAGCGGGGACCCAATACCGGCACCATGAAATGGGCTCATATCCAACATAAAACACGCAATAATTAATTTTTGCAGAATTATCAGGCCAACAATGACTTCCAGACAAGGAGGCCAAGAAAACAAATGATGAAGTAGTAGTTTCACTATAAACTCTATTTAAAAGTCATCTGAGGTAATGAAAACTTTGAATATAATCTTTAACATAATATTGCTTTTAGTAGTATTCAACCTGGCACCCATTATTCTCGTCCATTGTGTTTTTCTCATATACAAATACTTTTTTCACCAATTGACTTTAGCATTGGAGTGCCCACGAACATCACATCTCACACATGCTAGGGTGACGGACAATTTAACATGGTGTCCTTGTATGCAAATAACATATATGTAGATAGGGTACTGACATATGGTTAACTTTATCCTTAATGTTTTGATCATAACAAACAAGATAATGTTATTTTCTAACAATCAATTTTGAGTGATGATAATCTTTTTCAAAGCATTCAATGTAAAATTGATTGATTGTGAACATAAAGATCGCTATCAAGACTTTCACATTATAAATCGGATTCACAATAAAGATTGAGGTGGAAGTCAAACATTCAAGTCAAAATCCTTCGAGACAAAAGGTACAAAAATCAAACGTCAAAGGAAGTTCATTAGACTAGATGTTTCTATTCATTTGTAAAGGTATAACCACTTCAATCTTTAGCAATAAATGATAAAAGTTCAAAAATCATTTTTTTACGAACTAAATCCATTTTGATCACCACTTGCATAAAATGTTTTTTGTCAAACGCAAAAGTGATTTTAAAAATTACAGTTGAATTTAGATCCCAATTTTGAAAAATTCGTTCAGGAGCTTACATTTTTCAAAACATTTATGTTGGATCAAACAAAGCCAAAACAGACAAAACTTACAAAAAGCATACGTTCGGATCAAGAAGTGAACGTCAAGTTCAAGTGGATGTCCGAATCGTCGAAGAGGACGTCTAATTCGTATAAAGATCACTTTTTTTTTACCATTCTAATTTCTGTTACACAATAACTAGTTTCATACGTCCAGACACAAAAGTCGAGTCCGAATCTTTGTCCGATTTCACAGACTTTCTTTGATCCTCTTACTCTATAAATACATTCACTTTTCACATTCATTGTAATATTCTTTAAGAGCATAGAAGTGAGATATTCTTGAGTAAAAATTCTTTAAGCCTACTCTTATATATTTCACCAAATCATTTATTGTGAAAACTCTTAATTGATTGAATCAACACTTGAGTTTTATTTATTGAAAATTCATTGAAGTATTAGCCTCTCTTAGAACTCAGTTCATCGTGTATCATTTATAAAAAGAGAGGTTCATGTTGTAAAAATACTCTTCAAATGTGTAGGTCTATTGAGGTCTCTTGAAAAGTTCAATATTGTATAAGAACCGGTGCTGCTTGTTTGTAAGTTACCAAAAACATTGTAAAGGTGTTAGATTGCACAACAAGTCAATCAATTTAGTAAAAATGCCTTGTCGTGCCGGAGAATTCGGTAACGAAGAACGTAGATCCTTGATTTGGATTGAACCTCCATAATTATATCATTTGAATTCTCTCTTCTCTTTAACTTATCATTTTTATATTTGTGTATATCATTTAATTATTCTTTTATTTCGTAACTTATTTAAATTTAGAATGATCTTTTGAAAACATGTTTAAAAATCAATTCACCTCTCTTGGTTAGGTATTATTGAGCTATCATATAGATGACAATGAGTCAATTCGAACTACCCACAAGTTGGCTTTTTTTATTTTTAAAATAAATTAACAAAATAAGTACAAAAGTGAGCAATTTTTTAAAGAAATTGACTAAACTAGTCTAGAAATGAGAAAAAACAAGTCATCCAATGAACCTAATCAAGTCGGCTTGTGAGCTCATGCCCACAAGCTCAAACAAGTCTACTCGTGGGCCTTACGTGCTCATAAAAAAAGTGAGCTCGCTCAATTCATGACTTGTCTCAAAACGAGTCCAAGACACTCGTGGACTGAGTAGACGAGACAAGCATGCAAGTCGACAAGCAATTCAATCCGTTTGTTATCCCTACACATGGACGAGAGAAAAGCTAGAAACTATTGATCAGGGGTAGAAATGGGCTAGGTTGGGTTGGTTTTTGCCCCAACCCAACCCACGTAAACTGACCCAACCTAACACGTGTCGGTTGGGTTGATCGGTTCGGGACAACTTGTCACACAAAGATTAAAATCATCCAATTTTTGGATTTAATAAAGTAACATTAATATAGCCATCCAATGTCAAAAAACTTGAAAATTAAAATAGTACAATCCACCAAATATTTATCAAAATAATTAAACAAAAACAATTACGCATTTCATTAAAACGAACCACAGCAGCACATTAGCATCCTAGAAGCACAAAATTGAACTGAATACTCATTATAGATATACCTGGAAACTTTTTAACTCTTGTGCCCTTCATCATCTTCATTCAATTTTGAATTCATTGATTCTAATTCTACCAAAAAAATGATTAAGTTAATAACAAAATGCATAGAAATAAAGTCAAAATAACAAAATTTATGAAAAAAATATTTATTACCTTCATCTAACCGCTTGTAATACTCAACATCTTCCATGTGAAAACCATCTAAGTTTAGAAAAGTTATCAACCAATTTTGTGTTCATACCAAGGCCTCTACCATTTTAAGACTTAATGAACTACGAAAATGATCAATGATCCTTCCTCCAGTGCTAAAAGCACTATCTAAAGCAACAGTTGAAACTTGAATTACCAACACATCCTTAGCCAAATTGGACAAGACACCATACTTACTTTTTTTAACCTTCCACCAATCGAGAACATCAAAGTCCTTCTCTATACTTTCATGAGCTTCAAATAAGTATCTTTCCATATCATTTTTTATTTCAATACAATCTTTTACTACTTTTCTTTTTCAGAAATATAGAAAGGCGAGTGTCGCTCCTAGAAGAAGAGCTACCTTTATTTGTATTGAAAGAATTCAAAGACTCATCAGTTCATACTTGAGTGCTTCCATGAACTCCTTCACAAGCCACATACCACTCATAAAAATCGATTAGATTAACTTTCAAAGATTTCATCATGATGCTAACAACTTTCCCATCCCTATATAGATCACTAAAACAGTATTCAACATAATCCATTTTGTATCTTAGATCAAGGATAGTAGCAATAAGTAACAACTGATTCACATTTTCTATTTTACCCCAATACTTTTTGAACTTCTTCTTTATGTTAGTCGCCATTTCACCCAATGGAAAATTGCCACTTAATCTCCATTCATCCAATTCCATTACAAGATTACAAATTTAATGAAGATAAGCACAAGCACTAACGCGCAACGAATCACTAAAAGTTAAAGTGACATTACAGAAATTTTTTAGGAACTTGTCAAACACATATCCATTTTCTCAATCGAAACTTGAAGGAGGTCCACATCTCTTTCTACCACCATCATCTTCCCGAAATTAATACAAATACTGAGCATCCTCTTCTTCTAACTTGTTGAAAGCTTTCTCAAATTTTAATGATGTTTCCAACATCAAATAGGTAGAATTCCACCTAGTTAGAACATCCAAAAACACAATAGATTTGCAATCAATCTTCTCTTTCATCGCGCACTCCTCCAATTTTTCATTCCTAGCAGGAGAAGATTTCACTTATTTGATTGCATTGTGGATATTCACAATGGAGTCATGTGCTTCCCTCAACCTCTCACAAACAATCAAATTGATGATGTGTGCACAACACCTCAAATGCAAATATCTCCCATCTAGAACACATCAATCACTACCCAAAGCAACTAACTTCCTCCTAAGATAAGAAATAACCACATCATTGGAGCTTGTATTATCAACAGTGATTGTAAAAACTTTCTTAATCCCCCACTCTTGCAAACAAGTCTCAATTATTTTCCCAATGGTTTCTCCCTTGTGATTTGGAACTACATAGAAACTCAAAATACACTTATTAAGCGTCCAATCATAATCAATAAAATGTGTTGTAAGAGACATGTAATTAACATTTTGAATGGAAGTCCAAGTATCAGTTGTGAAGGAAACCCTTTGACAGTAAAAAGAAAAGATATCTCTCAATTTCAATTTGTCATCTAAATACAATTGATAAATTTCTCTAACGAGAGTCCTCCAAAATGGATCCTGAAACCACGAGCTTCAACAAACCTAAAAGGTAATTCATCCACTACTACCATCTTAGCACATGCAACTCTACACTCTTCTTTACTTCGACCAATAGCAATAAGATTGCTCCCACCACCCTCTTTTTTGTTCTCAAAAGAAAACATTATTTGCTTCTTATTCACCATTCTATCTGGATACTTCTTATAATTATTTGTCAAATGATTGCCCAATGTGCTAGTACCACACTTCTTGATGCCACAAGCATAATCTACTCCACAATAGTTACATTTACACCCACTTGCAAATCTATGTCATTTGATGGAGCTTCTATGCCATGTATTTCACATTCATCCATATCTATCAACATATTCCACCAAAATTACAAACATACCAAATAGATATGTTTAATTAAAAGTATTAATACAATACAAGAAAAGCAATAATACTGCACTTGTGGCTGTGTCCATTTTAGCACATGCAATATTCCAATTTCCAAAGATCAAATAGCAACAATATATGTAATATGCTTCACAGCTTCAGCAATCTGGGTTTCATCATGAATCAAAAAATCAAAACCAATAAACAAATTCATTCTATAGATATTTATGACGGTAACGAAGTTTGAGTGAATGCTTTATATCCCATGAATTCTGTTAGGTTTTAACTACTTTTTATATCTGTCTACTTGATGATAATAATTAGATAGCACTAAAAGCCATGGGAAAGACGCAGTAGGTAAATATCTCACCATTTTGAGCATTTGCATCTGTAAAAGTATCTACTTAGAGGAATGTAATTAGCAGAATATACTTTAGGTATTATTTAAATCTTTCTTATATATGGCATTATCAATCTGAATCTAGCATATGTATCATGTTCAAGTGTCAGGTTAATTAAATTCATAATTTCTACCACAAATTTCTAAAACACTAAATAGATATGCAAGACATTTGCTCTCTCTATGTTAGCGAGTGACAGGAGGTTACAAGCAACACTATGTTCTTACATGATAACTATAATACAACATATTTCTCTCTTTCTTATTTATTTTATCAACTGTGGACCTAGAAACGTGTAACACCCCAAATTTCATAAACACTGGAGTATTATAAAAAATTCAATTATTTTTGTATCAAAGGCGAAATGATAATTAAATATTCTTTAACAAAAAATAACTGGAATATCCATATATTTAAACTAAACATGTAAATTGTATCGTTAAAAAATTAACATAATCACTAATTAAATAGCGCGTCTTCGAAAAAATAAAACTAACTAATAAATTAAAGGAAAAAAACTTAATATTTTTATTTCTTCAATTCATTGTGATCACATTACCATCCCGCCACTATTCCAATTGATTCGAACTAACTTGTAAAATTTTGTAAGAGTAAGTATTTAAAAATACCAGTAAGATACGTACAATTTCCATACACAATTATATAACAATAAAATAAACATTATATGCCACTTTTTTCTTATAGAGTATATCGGTGATCAAGCAACACACCCATCTTAGGTCATCTTAAATTCTCGTAAGATCTCATATCTCTTAATAAAGAACCCGAAGGTCCACTGGCAATTCATGCATACATTACTGATATAAAGGCATAAGAAAACAAACAATTTGCATAAAAGTATCTTATCTTGATTAATAAAATAAAATTTTGAACGAAATGTGAATGCACGTTCCAAACTCTTTTCTCGAAATCGCTGCTTCGGTGAATATGGGTAAGTGTATGCTTTGAAAATATATTTTAATTTTTTTTTTTTTTTTTTTTGTTAAATGGGTGCAAATAGGCTCCCCGTTTTCTTGATTTTGAAACAAACTAGTATAAAAGCTTGCTGAAATTTTCTGTAGGTAAGTGCTTGGGAACCCGTGAGCTATATATATAGGTTTAGGCTAGAGCAATTGATAAGTTTTATCTTAATAAAAATTGATTTGATTTAATCCCAAATAAGTTGTCATTATCCATACATGCATTCGTAAATATAAGATAAGGTAGTGTAGATGTTAAGATAAGTTGGTCTCCTAATTGCATTAGATATGAGGCCCATACTTTTTTTATACAAACATACAATTAAACTCTTATTTGATTTCTATAAAAATAGTCTTTTATTATCTTAGATTTTATCAAAAATTGAGAGTAGTGGTGGACGGCTTCCATTGGATTAGTAAATGGGAAAGATTTGCATTAGGTCTTAACCACTAAAATATTTTTGCTTAATTATGATTAAGACTTGAAATTCTACTTTAATTAAACTAACAAAAGAAAACAAATTCTGGTATAAAGTGATGTCTAATTACTAACAAATGAATTAATCCCTTAAGATTTTCTATAACTCTTTGATCACTCTAAATTTGTTTGATCTAATCCAAATTGATTTTTTCTCGAGTCCATGATGATTCATTTAATAAGAATTATCCGACAAACTCAATATTGATATACTAAAACTCTCTCTATTAAAATCTAATTATTTGACCCAAAAAAATTAAAATTAATATTATTTCACTTTAGTTACTCAATTATCAAAATTATAAACAAATATAGCACGTGGAACAAATAAATTTTTATTCTAGAGAATTTTCGGGTGTTACAAAACGAATGGCACAGGAACCTGAAAAATCAAGACCCCTCGTGAACAAACAAGAATCACGATCAACAATATCTATAGATGTAATTAAAAACAGAAAAAAAAAAAACACACACACACACACACATACATTGGTTGATAATTTTATTCAACTAATATGAAAATCAAACACGGAGAATTGAATATCTTCATTCTATAGCCACAAAAAAATAAAAAGGAAGGAAGAGATGGAAACAATTGGTAAAGAAAATAGAAAACACCACATACAATAGATCGACGATGGCAAGTTAAAACGTAGAATGGAAGATCGACAGTGGCAGGAGAAATAGAGAAATGAAAAATTGAGAATTAGGGTTGTTCTAAATTATTTGGGTACTTATAACGTATAATTAAATTAAGAAAAAAAAAAACTGGTCGGGGTGGGTGGTTTATATCCGATTTTATGGGTTAACCCATAACCCAACCCAAACCGACCCGCTTAACTTAGCCACGAACCAAACCCACCAAAAAACTGCAAAAAACAGATCCAACTCGGCTGCGTCGAGTTCGTCGAGTGGGTTCGGTTAGGTTTTGCCCATCCCTACTATTGATCACGTGACCCTTCGATGTTAACGGCGTAAATACAAGCCAAATTGTTCAGTTGGCCTCTAAATCTCATACTTGTTTTTTGATTTTCAAATAATTGTATTTAGTTAAGTGGTATTAAGCATCCGTCTATGTGATAATGGTCATACTGCTACTAAAGTGCATTGCTTTAATTTATTTATTTTTTCCTTAGAAAAATCAATCAAAACACAAAAGAAAAAGGAAACAATTGCTGGGCTTGGTGGTCCATTTGACACGATCAACCGTATTAGGAAGTATATGCCTCCACGGACAAGGCCACTCCAAATCTATTTGGAGGAAATACGTAGAAAGGGCCTATTGACTACCCCATATTTTCACTTTGTCCTTTGGCCAATAAATAGAATAAAAAAACAAAAAAGTTAAAATATAACTTTACACAAGAAAAAGCCAAAAATACCCCCACTTGGAGAAAAGCAAAACTCTCACATCGACTGTCCCAAAAAAGTCGACCAAATCGACGATGAAGTCACCAGCGCCGACAACCACAAAGACGACCTCGTCCTTGGCGAAAGAGAAGATTAGGGCTTGTTCTCTTTACCATTTTCAAGCCATTTTTTATTTTCGATTTTTCAAAACAGTGAAAACGTGTTCTCTTTCCTATTTTCAAAAACGCGTTTTTGAAAACAAGTTAACAATTTACAAAGAAAACCTAAAACGACAATTTTTTCGTTTTGAGTGTTTTCAGTTATAATCAAATCAAAATTTTCAAAATGCATTTTGAGTGTTTTCAAAACAATTTTTCAAAATTCCAAAAAGAACACATTTTCAACAATCTCAAGATGGACACTCAAAATACAAAACTCAAGATGAATTCAAAACACAAAACACAAAATTGAAACACAAAGAAAACAACCCCTTAGTTTTTGTGATTAAAATCGAGTTTTTCGTATAAGGAATTCGAATGATTTTTACATTTTTTTTTTTTGTTTATTTGTTCATATATATAGGTAGATCAGTTTTAGTATTAATGATTGTGGAGAAATTTTGGTGTTTTTAAATGTTAATAGTGCGTTATTCGAGCTCTCCATCGCCGAAAATGGCGCTTTACGGCAATGGAAAGCCATCTAATTCTTAACAGCGAGATGGCTGTTAATAGCTGGGTCAACAAACGGGTTGACCCGACAAAAAACATTGGACCGACTGACAGTTAACAGTATGGGCCGACTGTTAAGTTGGGCCCAAACTAAGCGTAATCGCCCCATGTGGTTTTTTCAATTTTTTTTAATAATTTAATATTTCGAATATTAAAAAATATTTTTATTCTATATTTAATTTTTAAATATCGTTTTGTTTTATTCATTTTTGTTTTTATAATTATTTCTTTAATTAAATAATATTTGTATTCTATATTTAATTAAATAATATTATTATTCTTTTTTATTTTAATAATTTCCTTTTTTTTAATTTATATATATATAATTAAATAAATAATTTCAAATTGATAATAACCAAAATGAAATATTATTTTTTAACAAATTAGCAAATTCTTATTTTTTTTTTTCCTTTTACTATTTTAATTAATTGAAAATTCTTTAATTAAATAGTCTTTGTAAACTAATCCTTAATTTCTTCAAATGTAATTAAATAATATTTGTATTCTTTTTTATTTGAATAATTTCCTTTTGTTTTAATTTTTATATATAAAATGAAATAAATAATTTTAAATTGATAGTTACGCAAATGAAATATTATTTCTTAACAAATTTGCAAATGCTTATTTTTTTTTTCCATTTAATATTTTAATTAATTTAATATTCTTTAATTAAATATTCTTTGTAAAATATTCTTTAATTTTTTTCAAATTTAATTAAATAATATTTATATTGTTTACTTAACTTTAATATTTTCCTTTTGTTTTGATTTATATATATATAATTAAATAAATAATTTTGAATTGATAATTACCGGAATGAAATATTATTTTTTTAAAAATTATTAAATTCTTATTTTTTTCCTTTTGATATTTTAATTAATTTAAAATTCTTTAATTAAATATTATTTGTTAATCTTCAATTTTTTTCAAATTTAATTAAATAATATTTTATTGTTTACTTAATTTTAATATTTTCCAGTTGTTTTAATTTTTTTATATGTATAATAAAATAAATAATTTCAAATTGATAATTACCGAAATGAAATATTCTTTTTAAAAATTACCAAATTCTTATTTTTTCTTATTAAAATTTTAATTAATTTAAAATTATTTAATTAAATATTCTTTGTAAACTAATCTTTAATTTTTTTAAAATTTAATTAAATAATATTTATATTGTTTACTTAACTTTAATATTTTCCTTTTGTTTTAATTTTTTATATATATAATTAAATAAATAATTTTGAATTGATAATTACCGAAATGAAATATTATTTTTTAAAAAATTATTAAATTCTTATTTTTTTTCCTTTTGATATTTTAATTAATTTAAAATTCTTTAATTAAATATTATTTGTTAATCTTCAATTGTTTTCAAATTTAATTAAATAATATTTTATTGTTTACTTAATTTTAATATTTTCCAGTTGTTTTAATTTTTTTATATGTATAATAAAATAAATAATTTCAAATTGATAATTATCGAACTGAAATATTCTTTTTAAAAATTAGCAAATTCTTATTTTTTCCTGTTAATATTTTAATTAATTTAAAATTATTTAATTAAATATTCTTTGTAAACTAATCTGTAATTTTTTTTAAATTTAATTAAATAATATTTATATTGTTTACTTAACTTTCGTATTTTCACGTTGTTTTAATTTTTTATATGTATAATTAAATAATTAATTTCAAATTGATAATTACGAAAATTAAATATTATTTTTTAAAAATTAGCAAATTCTTTTTATCCTTTTAATTTTTTCATTAATTTAAAGTTATTTAATTAAATATTCGTTGTACCAAAATATAATATTCTTTTTAACGAAATTAGCAAATTCTTTTTTCCTTTTATTTTTTAATTTAAAATTCTTTCTTCCTTGTAATTGTTACAATTCGGTTCATTTAATTTTCTGAGATTATACTCTATTTCATTATCTTATGTTCGATGTGCTAATATTTATTTTTTTTGCAGCATGGAGTACCACTTAGATGCGACTTTGAGACAGATGCCGATAAAGATACACGGAATGGTAGCACTTGGTAGTTACAACTGCCGTATTGAGTTCTTGGATGAGCAGCATACAGATATGCTACGTTGGTCCTTTCTTTGGCCCTTGTACAAGTTGAGAGTTGTGCAGTTCTCGAGGCAGATCACTGATGCCCTACTGTGTCGGTTGCTAAGTCTAGTTGATGGCAATGCCCTCTACTTCGACATCGGGGAAAAAGTCGCAAGTTTCTCTATGTTCGAGTTTACCCTGATCACTGGACTAGAGATTAAGGGCAATGATGTAGCTCGTGCCGGTACTCAAATAGACAACAGACTGCACGACGCTTACTTCCAAGGACAGGGGATGGTGCTTCTGCCTCAACTGATGGACGCGATCAGGGAGTGTGACCATATATTAGACAGACTGAAGTTGGACTGGTCTACATATTTGAGAGCGTGTTGCGAAGTCACCACAGGAAGATTGCGATCTACCTCTTCCATCTGAAGATCCATGTGGCCGGAGATGTTTCTAGGACACGTTTCACGTTACCATGAGTAAGTATGATACATATGGATTGCCCCTAGTGATGCAGGTAAATGTTTGACATAATTAACGTTAAAATATTATTTATAATAAATATGAATATAATAATTATGTGTATTGCAGATCTGAGCTATGAGACTGTTCCCCTCCTAGGTACCCAGTTTGCGAGGCGAAAGGGGACACGCTACCCTCGGATGCATCATTGGCGAGCATCCCGAGCAGAGGGATGTCCAACGGCAAACAGTTATCAGCTCTCCTGGACGACCCACGGGTGAGTTAATACATTTGCGATTTATGTTGTGTGCAGCTCCAAAATCTGATCACATGATCGTTAACTAGTCGAATGTGGATATGCCGCTTGAAGTCATAACTGAGTTGATGTCATCGATGGAAGAGGAGGCTCGTGGTTTTGTGCGTGATTTAGCCGCTCCGCACAATGATGATGATCGAGTGTCCGATTCCATCCTGGACCGAGATGAGGTATGTGAATTGAATATAATTTATTGATTACAGTTTTGTATGCGTTAGCCAATTTTCATTAAAAAAATAATTTTTAATGTTCCCATTCGTGTAAGAGCGCGGTCCAGTTGATCAATGATCACTTCCATCGAGAGCATCTCCTCTGTTGAGGGCAACATCTCGACTGATGGCATCACCGTCGCCAGGTGGATCACATCCGTCGATCAGGTCTCATTCTCCCCCGCCCACTCACCTACCCCGTAGATCTCATACACAAGTCAGAGGGAGTATTTCGCTGATCTGTATGACCGCTTGACTGAATTTATAGCGGGAGAGGTGGGGAGACTGCGATCAGTACGACCGCCTGACGGAGCAAATGGGCAAGATGCGACGAGAGTTTATAGGAAGGGTCGACGATTTATCCAATGATGTTGGCGTTCTACATCACCACTTCTGAAACCTTTAGGATGAGGTCGCAGCCCTCCGACGTGATATCGCGGGCAGGGGATGGGGTGACGGAGAAGGTGATGGGTAGAGGGGTCACAGACAGTTCTGGGTGGATAATGCTGATTTGGAATCATTTTTGTTATCCGTGGAGCGGGAATGGGTGGCCGGGGAGGATAGGATGGAGGCGGTGACCTCGATAGGGATGGGAGGGGTGGTTGGAAAGGACATAACGGAGGTGGTGGCCTTGATGGGGACAAGAGCGGTGGCCCCAACAACGATGAGATGGGTGGCTGAGGAGGATACAACGGAGACGGTGGCCCCAATGGGGACGAGAGCGATGGCCGAGGAGAAAGGTGGCAGAGGAGTTGGGGAGCCACGAGGGGTGGCAGTCCCGGCAAGAATGAAAAGATCGAGGGGGTGACCCCGATAGTGGTAGAGGTGGGGAGCCTCGAGGAGACGGCGATCCCCGGGGTAAAGGACTAGAAGGCGTGCCGTAGACGTTCCGGAGCAGGTGGTCAGCAAGAAGGCCAGGTTGCCGTCACAGTATGTCGATTCTCACTTCACGACCGAGGTGAAAAGGAGGACGTTCATTGATGGGACATACCTCAATCTCTTCTAGGAGGTGGACCCCGCGAAATGGAAAGTGTTCGAGAAAGCATGGAGATCAATGAAACTCGGTTTAACATTTTTTCTGTATTGAGCCAGCCGCAAGATATCTTCAAGGATGATCCCGGATGTGTACAAGTGGTTCAATGGCGTCATCAGGTTGGGATCCTGGCTCGCCTACGATGTAAGTGAATTAGTCTTATTGTTATTTATTTTGTAATACTTTTTTTGTTTATGAAATGAAATAACTCATTTATATTTTTATTCATTTTTCCTGATACAGTACATGGACATGGCTATGGACTTGTTGCGCGATCATGCTGAACGATGTCCAAAATCATTTGACGTTCCTGGCCTAGTCATACTAAGCACCGAGTTTGTACGGGCTGTTACCATTGAATATAAGTCACTCCAACCTTTGGGTAACGCATACACAGTGCCCGATCAAAGGAATGTGCCAGAGTGTCAGAGGGAAGCCACAGGACGATTGTACACATATGTACATTCCAATTATCGCAAATCGGTACTGCTTCAATGTGGAGATCATATTCGTTGACTCCACTATCTATGTGTACGACTCCGATCATTCATGCCTGACACAAGGCCAGCTCGAGCAAGTCCTGGAGCCTGTAGCTATGATCGTTCCTATGATGGCTAGCAGAGCGGACGTAATTGTGCAGGATAGACTAGCTATCGCGCGGGATACGACAACGGCGATACAATCCGCATTGTAAGCGTTTATAATTTATTTTAAATAGAAAATTTAGTTTTCTAGCCGCACAATTTATGTCCAACACATTATAATTTGAATTGCAGGGGGTGACTGCGGCATGTATGCAATAAAGTACATAGAATTTTTTAGTATAGGACATAAGATTAATGGAATCAACCAATCATGGATTCAGATTTGGAGGAATAAATTAGTATGTGACTTGTACGAATTCAATTGTGATCCGTAAATATTTGTGAATATTGTACAATCGATATAAACATTGTATACTTATTTGTATTCAATTAAATGTATTCAATTGATTCTTTATTTACGAAATAGATGTAAACATTGTAATACTGTTGTAAATATTGTATACTTATTAATTTATTTACGTACGAAATAATTGTAAAAATTGCAAAAAATATGTGTAAAATTTGTGAATATTCATGTATGCATTAATTATAAAGAATGCTAAAATGGATGTAAATATTGTTCATTTAACAACAATAACATTACATACTCGACTAATTGTCATTTAGGGGAATCTGACTCATACAAGTTTGACGAGTATGGCCAACTGCACTACATCTGTCGCACCTACGCGATCGAGGAAACTTTCAGTATAGTGTATTCTAGAAGTACGTGGACGCTCAGGGCCACGCGATTCAACTACCGGTGGCGACAAACTATTAAGTGGGAGAATGTGGTCCGACTTCCCAATCGGCTTCGTTCGGTAGGGAAAATATAGTCTTAGCATACGCTACTCTCCAATAATCAATCGTATGATAAGGAGAGCATAATGTTCTCGCTGCAAAGCCTTTGTTCATAGCTATCGCAATTTCATGCTCGCATGGAAAACTCTCCAACTGAAATCGAGTACAAGTGCATGCATTGTCAGTCAGGTCCACCATGTATACCACATGATGTGTACATTGTACGGAGAAGCACGACTCGTCTAGCGGTTCCACAATCAACTTTCTCGCAACCTTTGCAGCCTTAAATAGTTTATCCTCTTGAGCTGGGGCTTGTGTAATTCTGTAATTCCACACGTTGGTCGTAAAACCACTGCTCCAGTTTGGTAGGAATGTTCTCCATCATTGTGAGAATTGGCAAATCTCAATCGTTCTTGAACAATGCATTTAGAGATCCACGTTGTTCGACGTCATCAAGTTGTACGACATCCTAAAAAATGTGACAGCGTCCAATGTTCTATCCCCATTTTTGTAATATAATCCTATGCCGGGAATGACTTACTTCCTATCTCTACCATAAACTTATTACATTCTTCGACACTGTACTCTTCGGCCACTCTCCTAAACAATGCAATGATGCCTTGGCCCTGATATCTAGTCTTCAAATTACCCTATATATGATACATGCAGTACCCATAATGTGCCTCGGGGAAAACTTTAGCTATAACATTTATTGGAGACTGACTCCGATAATTTATTAAAGACTGAAATTGAGTACAAGTGCATGCATTGACAGATTATTCTCGTTGTCGACTATGCCGAATGCAAGTGTGTAAATCTGGATGTTGGGATCTTAACATGTAGTAATAATCAGCTTGCCCTGTATCTCGATTTCAGAGTTGTACCGTCGACTAAAATTACAGGCCGCATCGCATTTTGAAATCCTCTAATGCATTGTCCAAGAACCATGAAGAAATACTTCTAACAATTCCCGCCCTCTGTCTCAATGAAAAAAGTGGAACTGTGATTAGTTGTCCCCAAATTATGGTAGTACCTATCCAATTTAGCATAACTCTCTTCGGTTGAGCCCATTAAATCCTCCAACGCGCATTCTTTGTCCTTCTGGTAGCTCATGACCACTCCGTACTCTCGCCGGATGTCTTTAGTGATGTCTAAAGGTTCGTAGATCGTTCGTAGGTCTTGATACTTGTATATTATCCATCGACCAATAAACCATGACCAAGCTTGCCTGTGATCGTTTAGACGAATCCCCAATTCGCAAGTATGTTCCAGTGTATACTTGCGAACTACAAATGACTCATTCGTATCCATCTTAGTCGCTCGCAACTGTCGTCGACTCAAACAAGTGTCAACAACGACTTGTTTGATTTCTTTACCTTAAACTCAAAGTTGAATTTCAATGCCAGTAGGTGCACAGCTTCCTGCAAATTTTTCTTCGTTTCAAATAATTGCTCAACATGCAAATCATCATTATTTGGAACTACACGTGAAGAATTAGATGACAGTCCACTTGTTCCAGTCCCTGAGCTCCCACCCCGCTCATGTCTTCGGCTCACAGTGACAACAGAAACTTGTTAAAAACAAATAAAATAGAAATAACAACCAGATAACGGCCATTTTAGCAATGCTGTTGACTATTAACAACCGGTGGAACGATTAAATTTGTTAGAGCTATTAATGATGCATTGTTAGCAACCGTGTCATCGACTGTGAACAGCCAGAAGGCAATACGACAGTCGCACTGTCGGCTGTTAAATGCCGACACGTTAACGATCGATTTTGTAAGTTACGACCTTAACAATCGGCTGTTTTTTCGTAATAGCCTATTGTTAAGACGGTAACAAATGACGGTTAAGCGGAAAGTAACATGCAGATAATTTTTTTTTTCGTTCGTGCTTAACATTTGCTAAAAAAAATTATCTATATGTTATTCTATGTCGAATCTTAATTTATCGATTAAAAACGTATACACATTTAACAAAAACGAAATTAAACATACATAAATATACTTACCGCTTCGAAGTAATTGACAGAAACCAATTTTTTTCTTCAGCTATCGATATTTTTAAGATTTTCAGATTGAAAAAGATGAGAGAGTTTTTATCTGTGTTGGAGCTGATTTTGAAATTTTAAGTAGGGATTGTTTTGTTTTTATTTGTTAACTAAAAGGGCAGTGTTATCTTTTTAACAAAATCATATTTTGTAATTGTTTTATACACAAGGGCATTTTTGTCTTTTGATCTTAAATTGACCAATGTGAAAACATACAATAAAGAGAAAGCCAAAGTGGAAATTTCAGCATTGACTGGCCGTTTTTAAAAGTTTGGGCACACTTTAAAATGTATGGACAGGTAATTTCGAATGTTGTCTATTTTGACCGTAGCAATCCTTCACAAAATAATTAAGGGGTATTTTCACGAATGTCCACAATTAAGGGTGTGAAATGAAAAGTGTCCAATTTTCAAATTTAATACTAAATTGTCTATTATGCCCTTAATGAAAAAAAAAAAGGATATTTGAATCTCTACGTATTCTGGACATTTAAAATGTCATTCTCGACATTTGAATCCCGTTTTATATTTCAATAGTACACACGTCAAATCACAATATTAAATGTTCTCGACATTTCGAAACGTCATTCTCGACATATTAAATGTCTAGAAGGACATTTCATTCCAAAAATGATATTTCTCTACACTTGAAATGTCGTTCTCGACATTTCTGTGTCAATGCAAAAAATAGCATTAATTGTGATTTGACATCTTGTCACTTGCAATAAATGGAGCAGGTTATGTGTCAAGATTTCATTAGCCAATATTTTTTTTGCAAAAATGTCCATTTTATTGTCCTCGAATGGAATCATAAATTGTTGACCATGGGTATTTTGGTCTAAAATATACCAAAATGGCCATTTTTGCAAGAATTTTTGAAAGTTGCCATTTTTGCAAGTGGCAAGAGGAAAGTGGACATTTCTTACAATTTCCACAATAATTAATTGACACCCGCGACACTATCTTTCTACTGTTTAATAGAATCATCTTAGTTTCAATAACAATTTAATATAAAATTTTACACTGTATTAGCGATTACTTTAAAAACAAATAAACAGTTTAAAAATTTAATTGCTAAATAGATCTTTACTGTAATTGATGCTGCCATTTTCCATGATCTATCCTGAATTTGATCTGAACACTCATAATCTTTGATTCCTGTGAGTTTTTTATTCCCATCCTCTATTGTGAGAAATAGGAATTTATTTCGTTTTTCTTAATGATTTTTTTTCATAACGATTTATCTATGTTCATATATGCATCCAGGATAGTCCATGATCGCCTTTCAATAATCCAATGCTCCAAAGAAAAACGAAAATTTCTGGGTTATTTTCCATTCTATTTCTATTTCTGATTTTTTTTTTCAAGTTACAGTAGTTTCTATGAAAATTGATTGTGTTTATGATAAAAACTGATTAGCACTTTTAATAGCTTTAAATTGCGTATGAATTAGCTAAAAATATTCAAAATTAAGAATTTTGAGGAAAAATCATTGCATATTAAACTAATTAAAGATATATTAATAATGATAATAATACAATCTAGACTGCTAAATGTAGGGTGTTAAATCTTTATATATAGGAGAAATGTGCCACTTTTTCTGTTCAATCTGTGTAAAAACTAAGGCAGTTTGTCAGTTTCATAAATGTTATCCCTCTGCGGATTGATCTGTTTTCTTGCATTGTGGGTTGAGTTATTTAAACTGAATCTCATTGATGATTAGGAGTCGTATTAGCAAGGATTCTGACGGCATAGACAGATAAAACTATGTTCTCTTGATTCATGAAGTCCACAAAAGTAAGCATGTATGGTGCTGTCGGGTGGAAATCCAATCGATGAATGAAGTTTTTAAGTTACGGTATTGACGAGGGAATCTCTTTGGAATATGGATCATGGATTTAGATTTATATGGAAGAATCTGATAGAAACTAGGAGATTGTTATGGATAATGGTGCTAACTGTTGTCGATTTTTATATCCCGCAAGTGTACGGATCGTGACAAGTAATAAAGTGGACCTAAGAGTCCGGATTATCGTTCCCACAAAGGCCTATACTTTAGTCTTAATCTATTATTCCTAACTTTTATTCGATGCAAATAAACAAGAACAATGATTGGTTATGAATTTTTGAATTGAAATACTTGAAATTAAATTGAATGCAAAAGCGATTGATTGGAAATTCAAAGGATAACGGATATTAGGACAGAACAATTTTACCTATTTATCACATTTACTCCTTAAATCAAGATTCATACAATCTAAGGTAGTGTTCGGTCGAATTCTTCTATTGTATTCAATTTACCCCTCTCGAGTTCTCATTGAGCCTATTTAACTAATTCAATTCCATATCTCTATGCAAATTGACATTTAGTTAAACGACACATCGGTTCTAAGAATTCAATTATGACCGCAGCAATTAACATAGGTATCTCTACACGTTATGCCAATTTACCGGAATTTACTACTCGGTCTAAACAACAATCCGCATCTCTACGTAATTATTGTTCACGAAATCATTTAATTAGTGATCAAGTAATTAAATGCATTGAGAACATAGCAAAATCGACACATATGCATTGAGAACATAGCAAAATCAACACATCAAATAAAAGCACAAGAATCTCAATTTAAAGAAATAAAGGATCCCAATTGGTTACATTGTTTGCCCTAAATTAGATTTAACTACTCATGGGAATGAAAGAAAAATACAAAGTTATTATAGAGTACATCACCGGGTTTAGAAGAATAATGTAGAAAAAGAATCCAATCTTGCACCAAGATCTTCTTCCAACTCCCATTGATGCTTCAAAACGTGGTTTGCGCGATGTTTTCCTCCTTTGAATTCCGCCTTTGAATCTCCAATTGTATATACTTTCCCTCCCAATGAGTAGAATAAATCCTTTTGATGTGTTCTTCCTTGAATTCCTTCCCAAATCTTCAAAGTTCCATGTGTTTGTGTTGTTTGGAACTAAGGTGGGAACTCCCCTTTTCCAAGCCTCCTTAAGTCTATTTATACTTTCATATCCGTTCTTGGCCAATTTGGAGTCTTTTTGTGGAGTTTTCGCGGCCCAAACAATAAAAACCTAAAATCTGTGGCGGCGCACGGCGCTTGAGCGCTATGGGACAGCGCTTGAGCGCTGAAAATCTGTTAAAAATCCATTTTCTGGCTAGTGCAGCGCTTGAGCGCTGAGTGTGTAGCGCTCGGGCTCCAAGTTTCTGTCCACTTTGCGTCTGTTTCAGTAATTTTGTCATAAATTTTCCTTCCAATGTTCGATTGAGATGATTCAAGTTGCGTTAGAAAGATAACTCGAAGGACTACAACTTTGATAGAAATAGCTCTTCTTCAATTCGAACTTTATCTAGGCCAAAACTACGTCTCAATCTCCAACTAAAATTTAGACATCCTTGTGCGGTTGGAAATTGATTTGTTTTCACTCCTTTTGATCTTTCGTTGCATTCATTTGACCTCTAGTATTCTTGAATCTTCATCGTGAGCTTCGACACAACTTTTGTGTATTTGCACTTTAACCCTCAAGCTTTGGATCTTTCCATTTTTTCGCCAATTTTTGCATTCTTTTCTCCAATTCTTCATCATCCATCGAGTTTCACCTAATAACACATTATATCATAAATTAGGCTATAATCTCATTAAAAGAACCACAAAATGTCATAATTTGGAGCCCGAATAAGTGTATAAAATACACTTATCAAACACCCCCAAACTTAAACATTTGTTTGTCCTCAAACAAAACCGTAACCTAACTTAATAAACAACGAACATGCAATGCTAATTACCCAATTGGTGGCCAATCAATCAAGCAATGCAAAATGATTTAGCTAGCTAACCTGGCTTTTTATTTCAAGATTGAAATCATAATATCAAATTTATACACAACTTCAAAATCACACTACATAAATTAAAATTTACTTTTCCAATGAAAAATTGACGTGTGTGTGTGAAGAATTAAGAATAGTATTATGAATTCATAAGTTGTTTCAATTTCCGACCTCAAAAGTCAAATATGTTCTTTCATCACTCGTAAGATTCACACACCCCCAAACTTATTCTTTTCACTCTTTTCAAGCGTGTGAACTAAGGTTGAAGTCTATACTATCCTCACCTCTCTAGTCTAGGTAAATCTCACTAATTGCAAATCAATATGTCAATAAATAAGGATTCTCTATTAAATATGATTGCTTCAATCTCTAGGACTTAACTAGGCTAATAATCCCCCGTCAAAAGTCGAATTTTCTTAAACAAGTGTTCGGGACTTAACCAAGGCATTTGGTGCGTCTTCTGTTTCATGCACCTGCTTTTTCTTGTTTTATTATTATTTTTTATATTTCATATGAGTAATGTTTTCTTTATATGAAACATTCTCTCCCTTAACCTTTTTAAATGATCCATGTAACAAGCTTTCAGCCGATGACTCCCAAGTCAAATGACCATAGGGCACCAGGTTGTAAAGACCCTTGCAGACTTAATTGCTCGAGTCATAAAGGCTACGAAGAGAAATTTTCAAATAAAATATTTTTTTTTATGCCTTGATTAGTGCAATGTCCCTCATTAAACACTTATTCAAGTAAACCAACCTTTAATTTAAGATTTTTACCAAATTGCATCCTATTGACCTTAGACAATCCACACAAGATTTTTAATTTCACACATGGAATCCCTATTTATCTCAATATTTCCATACATCAGTGAAATCTCCCCAAACTATTCTAAATTTGGTCTAAGAATGTAACATTTAGTGATTTTGGGTTTAGCATCTATGGTCCACTATTTCAACCTATCCAATTATGAAATCAAATCATTCCTACATAATGCTTAACTCAATTCACGTACTCAATACATATCAAATTTCACATGGAAAAGCAAAAAGTAATCTAAGTATGCAACTTATTCATCATTTATAAATCAATTTATAATTCAATATATTCATCGTTGCCAGCCAGGCCAACTAACTCACACAAGCACACAAAATGAAAATATTTTTGAAATTTTTCAGTTTTTTTTTTTAATATTAAAGCACACAAAAACAAAAAGAACACTCACACAAAAACACAAAAATAAAATGAAAACTCATGTTTTCCACCCCCAAACTTAAACTAGACATTGTCCTCAATGTTTTTAATCCTAAATTCGCATATAAAGGGGTGGGGAAGAATATGAAGAAAAGACTCCCCTGATATGGCGTGTAATTCCATGGCTATCTTTCATATTGCTCAGTTGGCTCCTTAGTCAATGTTGGTTAAATGTTCCGCGACGTCATGTTCCTGAAAAGTCAAATAAGGCATTAAAATCAAATAACTGGAACATGTGTTACTTAGCTCTAACATCTAATAATCCAACTAACTTATCAAAGACCTAAGGGGAAAACAGGTAAGGTTGATGAGTCCCAAATAAAAATAAACTAAACTATCCTAAAACTTAAAAGACAAAATAAATAAATAAAAAGAAAGCTTGGGTTGCCTCCCAAGAAGCGCTTTTCTATAGTCTTTAGCTCGACTCTACGGCGGTCGATCACGGGCACCTAAAGAAGGCTTTTGATGCCTTGTCCATTTTTCTTCTTTTGGCTTTGATCCACTTTTCATTTGATCTCCACAGCTCTTCTTTGCCCTTTTCAACATAATAGGACTTGTCTATTCTATCCTACTCAACCTCAACTATGTAGATTTCTATCTCCTCGTCAGGCCCAATCACAAAATCAATTTTTGGACAATCAATAAAGTGGGAAAAATGTGAGTTGATTTCCTCCTTATTGATCGCCAAATCCTCGTTTAGCTTCGTTGTGATTAAATCTTCACTTATTTTTGACTCTTCGTCAATTGTTGAACTCTCATCGGGTGGAGTGTTAGGTCCGTAATCTAAATCCACGGGCAAGGAGAAGTCGGTCCTGATGACCTCTTGAAGTGGATTGTACCCCCATTGTCGAAATCCACTCCAGTACATGTAATCTCCCATAAGCATATCTCTTTGATCCAATTTGGCAAGTTCGTTAAAGTACTTTGCAAGTACCTTCTCGTTCAATAGGGGAGGACCTTCTCCCACAAGTTTGATGTCCTCATCCCAATCGTAAGGTACAAAATCTCCCATGAGCATATACCTTTCATCAGATTTTTCAATTGCTTGTTTTCTACATATCAAATATTTTCAAAAGCTCATAAGTTTCGGAGTGTGTAAACAAGTGAACGAACATTGTCCAGAACAATACACCTCGTAACAATTTTCACAACTTGGATATTCTCCAAAAATATTTCTACAATCCATGTAGAAATTTGTCATTGCAACAATTTTATCACTTTGCCAAAGTCGGAATCATGTATAAATACCTGAAAAATGCAAAGAGAGAATACCAACACAAGGTAGATTAAAACTGTAGGGCGTTACTTAATCGTAAAAAAGAAAAAAAAAATTAAAGAAAAGTAAATAACAAATAAAATCAAATAACAGGTAAAAATAAAATAAACTAAGACTAAAAGTAAATAGTCCCCGGCAACGGCACCAAAAACTTTTTGTTGATTTTATATCCCGCAAGTGTACGGATCGTGACAAGTAATAAAGTGGACCTAAGAGTCCGGATTATCGTTCCCACAAAGGCCTATACTTTAGTCTTAATCTATTATTCCTAACTTTTATTCGATGCAAATAAACAAGAACAATGATTGGTTATGAATTTTTGAATTGAAATACTTGAAATTAAATTGAATGCAAAGGCGATTGATTGGAAATTCAAAGGATAACGGATATTAGGGCGGAACAATTTCACCTATTTATCACATTTACTCCTTAAATCAAGATTCATACAATCTAAGGTAGTGTTCGGTCGAATTCTTCTATTGTATTCAATTTACCCCTCTCGAGTTCTCATTGAGCCTATTTAATTAATTCAATTCCATATCTCTATGCAAATTGACATTTAGTTAAACGAAACATCGGTTCTAAGAATTCAATTATGACCGCAGCAATTAACATAGGTATCTCTACACGTTATGCCAATTTACCGGAATTTACTACTCGGTCTAAACAACAATCCGCATCTCTACGTAATTATTGTTCACGAAATCATTTAATTAGTGATCAAGTAATTAAATGCATTGAGAACATAGCAAAATCGACACATATGCATTGAGAACATAGCAAAATCAACACATCAAATAAAAGCACAAGAATCTCAATTTAAAGAAATAAAGGATCCCAATTGGTTACATTGTTTGCCCTAAATTAGATTTAACTACTCATGGGAATGAAAGAAAAATACAAAGTTATTATAGAGTACATCACCGGGTTTAGAAGAATAATGTAGAAAAAGAATCCAATCTTGCACCAAGATCTTCTTCCAACTCCCATTGATGCTTCAAAACGTGGTTTGCGCGATGTTTTCCTCCTTTGAATTCCGCCTTTGAATCTCCAATTGTATATACTTTCCCTCCCAATGAGTAGAATAAATCCTTTTGATGTGTTCTTCCTTGAATTCCTTCCCAAATCTTCAAAGTTCCATGTGTTTGTATTGTTTGGAACTAAGATGGGAACTCCCCTTTTCCAAGCCTCCTTAAGTCTATTTATACTTTCATATCCGTTCTTGGCCAATTTGGAGTCTTTTTGTGGAGTTTTCGCGGCCCAAACAATAAAAACCTAAAATCTGTGGCGGCGCACGGCGCTTGAGCGCTATGGGACAGCGCTTGAGCGCTGAAAATCTGTTAAAAATCCATTTTCTGGCTAGTGCAGCGCTTGAGCGCTGAGTGTGTAGCGCTCGGGCTCCAAGTTTCTGTCCACTTTGCGTCTGTTTCAGTAATTTTGTCATAAATTTTCCTTCCAATGTTCGATTGAGATGATTCAAGTTGCGTTAGAAAGATAACTCAAAGGACTACAACTTTGATAGAAATAGCTCTTCTTCAATTCGAACTTTATCTAGGCCAAAACTACGTCTCAATCTCCAACTAAAATTTAGACATCCTTGTGCGGTTTTGGAAATTGATTTGTTTTCACTCCTTTTGATCTTTCGTTGCATCCATTTGACCTCTAGTATTCTTGAATCTTTATCGTGAGCTTCGACACAACTTTTGTGTATTTGCACTTTAACCCTCAAGCTTTGGATCTTTCCATTTTTTCGCCAATTTTTGCATTCTTTTCTCCAATTCTTCATCATCCATCGAGTTTCACCTAATAACACATTATATCATAAATTAGGCTATAATCTCATTAGAAGAACCACAAAATGTCATAATTTGGAGCCCGAATAAGTGTATAAAATACACTTATCACTAACATTTGCTGCAGTTTTACTTGTTCAATTTTTCAAACTTCCTCAAGATAGTGTTTTATCATCTCTCCTTTCTACTGGAAAAGTTGCATTTTTTGGTAAAAGGAACTTCGCAGATAAAGGCTTATCTTCGAGTCTTGGGACTGTTGGAAACTTCACAAATACATACACGAGTCAGGAGATACCAAACAGTGCTAAGATCTTGAACTTGACGAAAGAAGAGTATGAAGGAAATGAAGGTGAAGACGAGAGAACCAAGTTTGATTGTGTTCTCAAGAAGAATGGTAGTATTCACATAGAGTTCACTTCTGCAAATAATGGAAGTTCGCTTCGGGACTCCTTAGGGAAATGTAGAGATTTTGAGCATGCAATTTCCTCTAGAAATGTCAATGAGAAGAATGATACTTCACCAGGGAATATCCACACACAACACGTTCCTTCAACACCTGGCCAAAATGAGAGCTCGGGTTGTGCTTCTGAATGCCTTCCAGCATTTTCATCACTTAGTCCAGTCTCTCCAACAAAATTGGATTCAGTAACTCCTGTGATATCAGTGGAACCTAACCGTTCTCCAGTGCTCAAAATGCTACTGGAAAGTAATATAAGCATTGTAAACAATAATTCTTCTATGGCACCTTCTCGAAGCCATGGAAAGTCCGAAATGCCAAAATTAGCCCCCGTGACAATATCTAAGATGAATGAGTTGCTGCTGCACAGTCATTCATTTTCTAATTCAACAGTATGTGAAGGACCATGACTTTATGTTGTAATTTAGTTAATGGGAACTTAAAATTTCATGTACTTTCTCTCATTTCGTTCACGACGGCTGGAGTTAACACTTTATGTGCGCAATTCACACAGTCGCAAAAACCTGATAGATTACATGCAGAATTATGTCGAAATGCTCATTCAGAAATATTCTTTCTGGAACAGGACCAATGGAGAAGACCATTTTCTGGCTGCTAGTCATGATTGGGTATGGTACTTTTAATAATGCATTCAAATAGTCGGTGTGCCAATATGCTAATCTCATTTACGATCTTAATTATGGGGTTGATAATAAGCTTGAAAACTTGATAATGTCTAATGATCAACTCTGTTGGAAGATAAATAATCCCAAGTTTGAACAAATATTTAAGCTGATAAACGTTTCATCCTCTACTTGTAGAGGTAACAAGCCCCAAATATAGTGTATAAATAACCTACTCGAGGTCAACTCAAACTCAGCTAGTTAAAAGGTAGCTCAAGAACGGCCTGAAACAATAAATGATTCGAAATTGAGTACTTCTTTGAACTTGTTTATAATAACAAATCGAGTTTG
This sequence comes from Fraxinus americana, assembly GCA_035079005.1. Taxonomy (NCBI): domain Eukaryota; kingdom Viridiplantae; phylum Streptophyta; class Magnoliopsida; order Lamiales; family Oleaceae; genus Fraxinus; species Fraxinus americana. Next base: position 11,435,940 of record CM068722.1, read on the forward strand.
ACCAACTTACTCCCCTCGTTGAGTACTCAAAATTTGAATTGCCATATACTATTCTACTGTATAACTTAAATTTATAGATCATTTTTTTTGGAATTGGGAAAAATTAGGGCTATGACTGATTAGAATTTAGAAGTTCCTCAGGCTCCTGTTGAAATAAGAGGACGTATGCTAAGTTGCCTAAGAGCACTGTGCAATATTGCTGATATCAAAACAAGCTTTGTCATTGGTAAGGATGTTTCTCTTCCTACTGTAAATGTTCGATCAGTCAAGAATCCTCTCAAAGATATTGGAGGCGAACCTGCCATCAAAAGGCCAATCCTCACCTTTTTTGCCGGTTACATGCATGGTCGAGCCCGTCCAATTCTCCTGAAACATTGGGGAAAAGATCCCGACATGAGAATTTTTGATCGACTGCCTCATGTCAAGGGAAACAAGAATGCATTGAGTATATAAGAGCAGCAAGTATTGCATTTGCACCCAAGGTTTTGCAGTGCACAGCTCCAGAGTTGTGGAATCCATTTTCTTCGAACGTGTCCCGATAATTATATCCGACAACTATGTACCTCCATTTTTCGAGGTTTTGAACTGGGAATCATAATTGCCTCCTATACTAATATGAAGAAAAAGAAAGAAAGAATAAAACATAAAGATCTCTGAACAGGTGAAGTGCATATCTGTCAATCTATACATGGGTACCAAAGTCATCGAGGCATGGTGAGAAGACCATATTCTTGATAGCATCGTTGGTTCCAACCCTCTGTAGGAAGTGAATTAACAAACTGGTTTCCCTCATGATAGATGTGAAAAATAGTGTCACGGTCAAAAGAAAGATGCTTGATATTTTTTAAAGTAGCGCCAATAGACCACAGACTCTACACCACCGGTGATGCAATTTACGGCTAGAGAGGAGTTTGCCTATATCCATAAGTTCGAAAGTCCACATTGTTAGGTATTAAATGTAATTGGCTATTCTGTGAACAAAAATGACTAGAATTGATATGTTGTAAAAGTCAAGGAGTGTTGTGCAATTAGTATATTGTGATATTTTAGGCCTAGGGTTCGAGAATGGGAAAGAAGGAAAAACGGTGCGGATTTTGGCTCGCTTCTCGCCAAGGTTTGGCTCAAGCATAAAAAACGGAAACTTCATCGCTAGACTGTCGCTTCACCTTCGCTCGAGTGACAACTTGTCACTCGACTGTTGCTGGACCTTCCCTCGAGCGACGGTGTTATTAAGAAATTTTTTTTTCATTTTTAAAGACTTTTTGTCCGACCCATTCATTCCCTAACCTACATATAAATAGTCAAACGTCATATAACGTGTTTTTCGTGAGGTTGAACATTGAGAGAAACATTTTTCTTTGAGATCATCTTCATATAATTACCTTCAACCTTCATCTTGATTTAGCTTTTGGCTGTGAAAACATCATATTCATAATCCAAATATCAAACTGTTGCTTCCTTGATATCGGTTAGAGTTTTTGAAGATCGAGGGAATGTGACTGGAATTCCAGTCGTTGAAGAACGCGGTGTTCTTCGTGGATCCATAGGAGATAAACGATTTCACAAAGTTAGGAGTTGTTGCAGGAAAGCACAATCACTACAACAAAACTGTGATTTTGCGACAAGATTTTTCGTGACATACAAAAAGTTGTTGCAATAAGTGACTTAACGCGACACATTTTTTGAGTTTGTCGCGAAGTTTGTGATGAGAAAAATAAGTACCAAAAAACCTTTGGCGACATAAAACGTTGTCGTGAAATGTGAGAAATTGCGAGAAATAATAAAGAATGTCGCCAAAAATATGAGGGAAGCAAGGCGTCAAAATATTTTTGGTGGGAAACTTAGGGCGACAAACCTTTATTTCTTGCAACAAAATGCTTGTGATGCAATAGGGTCTACTTTTAGCGATAAAAAATATTTGTTGCTAAAAATTCGAATTATGATTTCGCGATAAGATTTTTCACAACATACAAAAAGTTGTTGCAATAAGTGACTTAACGTGGCACATTTTTTTAGTTTGTCGCAAAGTTTATGATGAGAAAAATAATTACCAAAAAACCTTTGGCGACACAAAAAGTTATCGTGAAATGTGAGAAGTTGCTACAAATAATAAAGAATGTCGCCAAAGCCAAAATATTTTGGGTGGGAAACTTATGGCGACAAACCTTTATTTCTTGCAACAAAATACTTGTGATGCAATAAGGTCAACTTTTCGTGATAAAAAAATATTTGTTGCTAAAAATTATAATTGTGATTTCGCGATAAGATTTTTCACAACATACAAAAAGTTGTTGCAATAAGTGACTTAACGCGGCACATTTTTTTAGTTTGTCGCAAAGTTTGTGATGAGAAAAATAATTACCAAAAAACCTTTGGCGACACAAAAAGTTGTAGTGAAATGTGAGAAGTTGCTACAAATAATAAAGAATGTCGCCAAAGCCAAAATATTTTTGGTGGGAAACTTATGGCGACAAACCTTTATTTCTTGCAACAAAATGCTTGTGATGCAATAAGGTCAACTTTTTGTGATAAAAAATATTTGTTGCTAAAAATTATAATTGTGATTTCGCGATAAGATTTTTCGCAACATACAAAAAGTTGTTGCAATAAGTGACTTAACGCGACACATTTTTTGAGTTTGTCGCGAAGTTTGTGATGAGAAAAATAAGTACCAAAAAACCTTTGGCGACATAAAAAGTTATCGTGAAATGTGAGAAGTTGCGACAAATATTAAAGAATGTCGCCAAAAATATGAGGGAAGCAAGGCGTCAAAATATTTTTGGTGGGAAATTTAGGGCGACAAACATTTATTTCTTGCAACAAAATGCTTGTGATGCAATAGGGTCTACTTTTCGTGATAAAAAATATTTGTTGCTAAAAACTTGAATTGTGATTTATAAGATTTTTTGCAACATACAAAAAGTTGTTGCAATAAGTGACTTAACGCGGCACATTTTTTTAGTTTGTCGTGAAATTTGTCATGAGAAAAATAATTACCAAAAAACCTTTGGCGACATAAAAAGTTGTCGTGAAATGTGAGAAGTTGTTACAAATAATAAAGAATGACGCCAAAGCCAAAATATTTTTGGTGGGAAACTTATGGCGACAAACCTTTATTTCTTGCAACAAAATGCTTGTGATGCAATAAGGTCGACTTTTCGTGATAAAAAATATTTGTTGCTAAAAATTATAATTGTGATTTCGTAAGATTTTTCCCAACATACAAAAAGTTGTTGCAATAAGTAAGTTAACGCGACACATTTTTTGAGTTTGTCGCAAAGTTTGTAATGAGAAAAATAAGTACCAAAAAACGTTTGGCGACATAAAAAATTGTCGTAAAATGTGAGAAGTTGCGACAAATAGTAAAGAATGTCGCCAAAAATATGAGGGATAAGTGATGTAATATGATGTAATAGGGTCTACTTTTCGCGATAAAAAATATTTGTTTGCTAAAAATGTAATTGTGATTTCGCAATAAGATTTTTCACGATATACAAAAAGTTGTTGCAATAAGTGATTTAACAAGACACATTTTTTGAGTTTGTTGCGGAGTTTGTGATGAGAAAAATAAGTATCAAAAAACGTTTGGCGACATAAAAAGTTGTGGTGAAATGTGAGAAGTTGCGACAAATGATAAAGAATGTCGCCAAAAATATGAGGGAAGCCAAAATATTTTTGTTAAATATGGGAAACTAATAACTATTCAACAAAATTTTGTAAAACGTTAATTTGTTTATGACATACCAAAACTCGATCATATAATTTATTTTTTGCTATAATTTTGCCTTTAATAACAATTTTTAATTGTCATGATTACATTTTTAATAGCATTCTTTCTACGTCATAGCTTTTAAATATTTATAGCATTTATTGAATATAATGTAATGTTTTTATAGCATTTTTATTATAATGTATACATATTACATAGCATTCCTCATTCCTTAATTATCAAACGTAAATATTCAATCCCATTATGTTTTGGACTAAAAAAATTTAAATAACAATAACCAAGCCAATAATAAATTCCAAACAACCATCAATATTGTTTTGTAGAAATTTACAAATGTAGCTGTTCAATAGAGAAATCTAATTATGTTATGTCTCACACCAAATACTAATAGAATATATGCTTGAAAATGATATAAACACAATGAAATTAGAATGATATCATTCTAGTTCTTCAAAATGAAAATTCTTGAACTCTTGCAACTTGTTTGGAGAACACATCCATCAAATCAATGATGCATTTAAATCTGAAAATTAATAGTCATACAACTTGTTAGATTTTAAAATAACATAAAGTAAAAAAAAAAAATTCAAAACTCCAACTAGTGACCGAAGATAATAGGGTATAAAATTTGACCTTGTTGTCTATGTTGTTTACTCGATTACAACTTTATCACATGGCCATGCAACCATGGTACCAACACATTCTTCAATACAAGTCATATCAGAAGTAGGCCTCCACAAGTAACTTTTGCTCCTCTGTTGTTACTTTGTCTCATTCTTTAACTTCCAATATCAATGGACCTTATACAGGAACACTACAGCTACCAATCTTCTGAAAGAAATTAGGAAAGTAGTCCAAGCATTGTAATTGACTGACAATGATAATTAAAAAGAATCACCCAAGACACTAACACCAGGTCATAATTGAATCTTTCCAATGAATGTAGAGGCTGAAGTAAGCAATGGGACTTAATGCCAGCATATGATAATCTCTACACACAATCCAAACATTGTGTGTGCTCACCCCCCCTACACAGAGAAACACACACAGAGGAAACATAAAATAAAAATGAAAAAGGGGGATTTCACATACTTTAATCAATGTCCCGCCAAAGCTGGCCTCTTCATCAGCAATGATTTCCCTTATCTTTATCTCATGTTGTTTCAGCTCTGGGAAAACATCACCCATCACTTCCACCACAACTTTTACAAGCCCGTTTTCGACAAAATTTGTAACCCATTATTTGATAATTGAAAAAACATAAAATGTAAGTATTCCTTTCGTACCCATTGAAAAAACCTTGTTCTGCTTTGAGGACCTTAGTACCATATCGTACAGCTCGTCGAAGGATGCGCCTTAGGACATATTCACGACCCTCATTGCCTGCCAACAAGCAAAGATTAATATGGAATCCAATAGAATATATTCTAAAGATATCAATTTCAAATTTCAAAATACAAACAAAATGTAGTGTTCTATTAAATATTATCCAACTAGCTGATCATAATGTTCAAACAGAACTTTCGCATGACGCCTCTAAATCTGGCTGCCACATAACAGAGTACCAAATCTTTCTCCACATAAATTCTGATTTAGATTCAAACCCACAAAAGTAAATACAACAATAAAAACATCAAGCAGAATGGAGGCAAACCTATATGCCATGTCAACATTGTCCACGTCCTCAGATCCAACTTTGCCACAGTATGGTTGAGTTCCAGTTGCCTACCAAAAGATTTAAAACTACTAAGAATATAATCCATAGAGTAATATAAGTTAACTTTAGAGCAGTTAGAAACTGGCTCTAAATTTGTGGTGTCATTATCCTTATTCCATATTTATTTCTAAATTCTGTCAAATTTTAATCCTTCATGTGAAAGACATGGAAAGTGTCAATTTTTATTTAAATAAGGTTGTGGCTTAACCTGTTGTATTGCATCAAAGATGCTTAAGAACACATCGGTATCATAATTGCTCATCTTATTCTTAAGAATAGATGTTAATCTTTCAAAACCCATTCCGGTGTCAACATGTTTAGCCGGTAGAGATTTCAAAGAGCCATCAGCTTCCCTGTTAAACTGTGGAAGAGACATCACGAAAGTAATCCAACTTATCAAATTGACAAAAAATGTCAGAAAGTGAAAACAGTTAGTTGTTAACCATAAACATGTAATCATAGGCTTCATCAGAAATTGGGGATACAGAAATTGGACTCCAATTTAAGAACCCAAAAAAAGCAAAAATACCTTCGAAATTTTCGATTTCTCGATTCAATCTTTCCGAATTCCCGATTCAAACCGTATATACTTCGAAATTTCCCTTCCACAATTGAAACATGTAGAAACTGCAAACAAAGATGGAAATCAGCAACAAGGTATGAAAAATTGAGGATGAATTTGTTTCTATTTGGGGGGGGGAGGATTTTCTGAAAAAATTACAGAGGGGCGGAGGCGTGGAGAGGCAGAGAAGAGGCATGGAAAAGGAGAGGGCGTGGAGAAGGAGAGGCGTGGATAGGAGGTTGAGGCAGAGACGTGGAGACGAGAAGGAGAGTAATGGAATGGGAAGAGATAATTAGGGTAGAAAAAGCGGGATATATATTTGGTAAAATATTGGAGGGAAGGAATTTGGGCTTTTTAATTTGGTGGCTTTAAAAAATGCTATTCTAATGTATTTAGATAAAATTCAATTTTAATTTATAGCATTCTTTTGAAAATGTTATATTTCAATGTTATAAAATGTGTAAATTGTTGTAGTGATTGATTAACCATTGGTGTAGGTGCCTGCTTTTCTGGATTTATTTAAAAAGAAAAAAAAGGTTTAAAACTATTGGTATACCCTTCTTTTATTGATTTATTTAAAAGGAAAAACATTTTTGGTTTCCACTTTAGAGGAGGGGAAATAAACTTATAACAATCCCATTTTTTTCGAGGAGGGAAAAATGATATAAGACTTCTATTTTATTTTATAAAAATTTAATTTTATAATTCAAAAACATTATTAATTTTTGTTATTCATATAGTGAAATATAATTGATCAGGTTTGATGTATGACGATTGGCGTTAGAGTTTGAAGGAGAACTCGACAAGAAAATGGGGAAAATGGGGCAAGAAAACAGGTGCTAACTTCAAACGGGCATAAATTTCAGCTCAAACGTCAGAATTTCTATTATAATATGTTTTCGGAAACAAGAAGTGGAGCCCCATGCCGTGGCAACGGCTCTGCCTGGTTGAGGTCGTTTTCAACCTCAAAATCGCAGTTAAAGATCGGTCAGCGGTCAATCAAAGTTTTTCGAATTTTTCTGTTTTTGCGTTTTAAGTATTTTATGTTATTGGATGTCGATTTTCGTCTTTTTGCTTAAGTTAGAGTTTCGAGAGACTGTTTAAGGCTCTTAATCATTGAATTAACACTCACTATTCTCGGACATACTCCCAAACCTAGTAAAAAGATACCGATATAGTGAATTTATAAGAATCAAAGACGAACGCTAGATTGACAATTCATCGTTTCTCACTATGCTAAGAATTGTTACCTTTATTGTCTTACCAGTTTGGATATTATTTCCTGGCCATTGACCCCCCATAACATTATCAGTGAATAAGTTGTGGATTGCTTAACACTTGCCAAGACACTACCAACCGTTATGAAAAATAACCCAGGATTGGAGCTAATATTGATCTACAAGGGTGAATTTCAATTGACTTTGTAGTTTTCAGATTAAATTAGTGATCTCCGAGTCTCCGAGAAGTATCCCTCCTCAAGTTGCCTCATGCACTGCTAGAATTGTCCCCGGAACATGGCAATACAAATCGTTATATTTATCTTGTGTTTCGGCATTTTTAAGCTATGAACATTTCATCAAGAAATAGCTTCTTGTTTTTAATCAACCTTCTTTAGTTCCATGAGACAATTCAAAAGGCGTTTAACGTAGTAAATTATCTTCAGTATAAATTCATGTAAGGGATAAAAATATTTTGGTTACTTTGTTTTATAAATATTTTGGTTACTTTGTTTTAAAAATATTTTTGTTACTTTGTTTTAGACTTTTGATCTGGATGTTACAATGTTTCAAACCGAATTTTACATTCTTAGTGGAACTAGACATTCCAAATGCCATTCACTCATTTCAGTGGAAACCCAACGACCATTCTCTCATTTCAGTGGAAACCCAATGGCCATTCTCAATTCCAAACGCTTTCTTAATTCCAGAACAAATTCGATTTCACTACCCAAAGCCGGCCCTGGGACCAAGCCACCTAGGCAAAGGCCTAGCGCCTCAAAATTTTGGCTTGGGCTCAAGGCCTCAAAATCCATACAGTAGCCCAGCCCCAAATAAAAATGTCCAGCACGCAGCAGCACCAAATAGAAGAAAATGGGAGGAAATTGAAGGGACTCTCGACACCACATGAAGGAAAATTGAAGTGGCGCTCCAGAATTCCCAAATCGCACCTTCAACTCGGCAATTCCATTCGGCATTGACAAGAATTCTGGTGTTCCAACCTTCATTGCACGGCTGCACCAAGAAGAATTCTGGTATTCCAAATCGTGGCCTCTCCGTTCCGTTTCAATTCTATGCTTTTATTTCATTCTCTGCGTGGGTTTACGTGAGATTCAGTCATTCATATGTGCTTTAATTTATTCCGGGTGTGAATTATGATTGTTTACATAATGGAATAGAGAAATTATGAAATTTCCTATTAATCATTATCATGGAATTTGAATGAGGTAATATATTTGTACTGTAGTGCAGCTTTCATTCGGGATTGATTCAAAACTTTATTTATTTTAGAAGAACCTTGTTGATTATTGTTAGGATTTGATGCCATTTGTGACATTTAGTTTCCTAACACAATGGGCGATGATGAAATGGGCTTGGCCCAAATATTGTTGGAACGGATACATTACCATTGCCCAATAACACAATATTAGTTTCAGGCCCAATACCCAAGCCCAAGTAATAAATCCAAGTTAGTTGCTCTGGCCCGGTTAACAAATGGGTTTGCTTAGTTGATAAGTGGGCTTATTAGTTAATTAGTGGATTAATGGGCTGAATTAGTTGGTTGATGGTTGGGACCTTTATATATTCTTGCTGGTCCATTTCTGTTGGCAGAATTCATTTCATCATTTCTCTAGCTTTGTGCGAGAAACAGAGGGCTCCCATTCTTCCTTGTTGTGTGCGTGAGAAAAAGGCTACTGTGTGTTACGCCATTTGCATTTTCGTTCCTTCCTCAATGATTTGTTCTCAGTGAATATTATTTCTTTGTGAAATTATCTTAGTGATTGAGAGGGGAGTTTCTCGAGTTCTTTGTGATACCAATTGATTTGTTCGATTGGGGCCATTGAAGTAGCTTCTTGGTTTATTATCTTAGGGTTTGAGTGTTTTGAGGCCGCTACTCTATTGTACAGACGGGTATAATGTCTTTGTGAATTTCTGAACCCATTGTAACAATTGATTTTCCTTTGTGTAAATTGTTCTCGTTATTCTTGGTGAGTAATTGATTGCTTCCGCGTGTTCTTGAGGCTCAAATCCCTTACAAGTGGTATCAGAGCGATGTTGAGGGCGTAACGAGGCCTCGATCGAGATTTCTCATTGGAAAAATTAAGGTCCTGTTTTCCAATCGGTTTTTTCTCGATTTTGTGCATAAACCCTAAGTTTTCTTATTGTTTAGAATTAGCTACTAATACATTCTCTGTTTCTGTTTCTTGTGAGGAATTCGTTCTTGGTGAACCGTATTGGAGAATTGGACTGCTAGTTTGGAGTACTGCAGATTCTCCAATTTCCTCTTCTTGGTGCTGGTTGTTCCAACTAGCTTGGTGAAACCTTTCTAACACCCTACATTCCTTGATTCTTGATTTTGTTATTGTTAGATCTTGAATATTGTTGAATTTTTTTTCCCCCCTGATTTCCCTAGTAAGTTGTGTTCCCTACCTAAAATTGTTAGACTTCTGGTTATTAGTCTGTTGTTAGTTAGTAGCATATTCTTTGTGAATTTTTGTTGTGATTGTTGGTTGTTTTAAACTTACTGCTGAACTTGATCGATTCACTGAAACTTTAAACTGCCTAACATCCTGTTAGTTTGTTTTCACTGGATTGATAGCCTGTTTCTCAGTTTTTAATATTTCTTAATTCTGTTTTGGTTTATCTTGTGAAATTTGTGTGACTATAAAAGCGGGTTAAGTTTTAAATATCAGTTTCTTACATGTTTTTTAATGGAGCTATGACCTCAAAATCTTTTGTGATGATTAAAAACTTCAAATGACAATGGCAACATTTGAACTTGGAGTTTTTAATGGAAAAGGGATTTCCCATTTGGCGACAAAAAATGAGAGGGGTCTTAGTTCAACAGAAAGTCTCTAAAAGGCTATAAGCTGGTGAATTTCACCGCTCTATGACCGATGATCAAAAAACTTGGAATCGATGAACTTGCTTATACCTCTATAATTCTTCATTTGTCCGATCAAGTGTTGAGGAAAGTTGGTAAACTTGATAGTGCTAAGGCTTTATGGGATAAGCTAGAAGAACGATACATGTCTAAGAAATCACCTAACAAACTTTTCCTTTTAGAGAGGTTCTTTAGCTTTAAAATTGATATGTCTAAAGACTTAGATGATAATCTTGATACTTTTAATAAATTAGTTCAAGATATCGCTAACACTAGGGAGAAGGTGTCAGATGAATATAAAGCTGTTATCCTGTTGAATGCTATACCTGATGTGTATAAGGATGTTAAGTCTGCTATTAAGTATGGTAGAGATACCTTGACTCCCGACATAGTGATCAATTCTTTGAGGAGTAAAGAATTAGAGCTTAAGGTTGATAGAACCGGGAAGGATTTTGAGAGTTTGTCTGTGAGAGGTAGACCTATGACTAGGCAAGTCAGTGGTCAGAGTTATCAAGGGAACAATCATAACAATTCTAAGAAGAAGGTGAAATGGGGACCTAGGTCTAAGTCTAGGAGTGGAATTAGAAAGTGCTATGGGTGTGGAAAGTCGGGACATTTTATAAAGGATTGTTATAAGAAGAAGAATGAACAGAGAGAGAGAAGAGAGTGGATGAGGGGAATGTAGTTGAACCTCTAGATGAAAGGACTGTTGATGTATATGTGGTGACAGAACCCACTTCTGATGTGAATACTGTCGACTATGTGGATGACAGTGGTCAGGATAGTGAGTGGATTATGGATTCAGGGTGCACTTTTCATATGACCTCTAGAAGACCTTGGTTAGAGAACTTTAAGGATCTTGATGGTGGAGAGGTAGTTATGGGTAACAATGTAGCCTGTAGCATTAAAGGAATTGGTAGTGTGACTTTGAAGTTTGATAATGGATATACCTTCACCTTGGAAAGAGTAAGGTATATCCCTGATTTGAATAGAAACTTAATTTCTATGGGTAATCTAGATGGGATTGGTAATGGTACTCTGCAAATAATTAAGGGTTCCTTAGTTATTTTCAAAGGGATCAAGAAAAATGGTATATATGTCACTAGAGCCAGTGTAGTTCAGAGTCACATTCTTTGAGTCCTCTAGTCTTGAGATTGATGCTACCACTGAAGTGGCATAATAGGCTAGCTCATGTGAGTGAAAAGGGGTTACACATTTTGAATAAGAGAGGAGCTTTTGGAAAGGATGTGATTTCTAAGGTTCCATTTTGTGAGCCTTTGTACTTTAGGAAAACAACATAGACTTCATTTTAATAGTGGTCAACATCGAGACGCATCTATCCTTGAGTATATTCATTACGACTGTGGGGTCCATCATCTACTACCACTCAAGGTGGCAACAAATATTTTTATCACCGATTGATGATTTTTCAAGAAAAGTTTGGATTTACCTTTTGAAACAAAAATCGAAACTTTTGAAAAGTTTAAAAATTGGAAAACTTTAATTGAAAATCAAATGGATAAAAAGATCAAAATTCTAAGAGCAGACGATGATGGAGTTTTTGTAATGCGAATTTGATCAACTACGTAGAGATGATGGGATTCTCGTGCACAAAAGCATTCCTTACTCCTCGGCAAATGGAGTTCTTGAAAGAATGAATATGACTATTTTGGATAAGGTTAGATGTATGATGATTAGTTCGGGGTTCTAAAGTACTTTGGGGTGAGGGTGTGATAGCATTTGTGTATATTGTGAATAGAACTCCTTCTAGTGTCTTAGATGGTAAGACACTGAAGAAGTATGGTCGTGAGATTATCCGATTATACTACTTTGAGAACCTTTGGATGTTACGCTTATTCTCACCAAAGTATAGGTAAGTTGGAGCCTAGGTCTCGAAATGTGTGTTTTCATGGGGTATCCTCGAGGGAGTGAAAGGATACAGACTTTGAAGCTAGAGATGAGAAGGGATTTAAGATGATAACAAGTAGAAATGTGACCTTTAATGAAGGTGATATGTGCGTGTTTGAGTAAGAGAGTCTCTAGTGATGATCCTAAGAGTGATGAGGATGAAGAGACTAGTATGCAAGTAAGAGTAGGTAACTCCCCTGAACTTGTTGAGGAGGAACAAGTTGATATTGTAGGTGGTGAACATGACTTAGTAGGTGATGTAGTTGATCCTCTAGGTGATTATCAACTTGCTCGTGATAGAGTTAGGAGAGAGATCAGGGGAACGCTAGGATGGGTGATTATCATTCCTTTGCTATTTTATCATATAATGATTTAGTTTTCAAGGAGCCTAAATCTTATGAAGAGGCGTTGAGTTGTCAACAATCTAAAGAGTGGCTAGGTGCTATGGAAGAAGAGATGAAGTCTCTTGTGAAGAATGATACTTGGAAGTTAGTTCCTAAACCTAAGGATAAGTCCTTGGTAGGCTGTAAGTGGGTTTACAGTATTAAGGAGGGTAGTTCTTCTAAAGAGCCTCTTAGGTTTAAGGCTAGACTTGTTGCAAAGGGATTTACACAAAAGCCTGGTATTGATTATAATGAAATTTTCTCTCCTGTTGTGAAATATACTACTATAAGAGTCATGCTTGCTTTAGTTACTCAATATGATTTAGAGCTTGAACAAATGGATGTTAAAACTGCTTTCTTGCATGGTGATTTGGATGAAATGATTTATATGGTGCAACCCCAAGGTTTTATTGATTCGAAAATGCCAAATCATGTTTGTTTGCTTAATAGATCTTTGTATGGTTTGAAACAATCACCTAGGCAATGGTATATTAGATTTGACAATTATGTGTCTTCTATTGGCTTTGTGCGAAGTGCCTTTGATCATTGTCTTTATTTTAAAAGCAATGATAAGAATGATGTGATTGTTTACTTGCTTTTGTATGTTGATGATATGCTATTGGTTGGACATAAAATGAGTGATATAAATGATATCAAAAAGGCTTTGAGTAATGAATTTGAAATGAAAGATTTAGGGCATGCTAGGAGAATTTTAGGGATGGATATTAAAAGGAATAGATTACAACAATCTCTTCTTTTAACTCGATCGACTATGTGAAAAAGGTGTTATCTAAATTTGCTATGCATGATTCTAAGCTTTGTTACTTTATGCCGCTTGCTGTCATTTTAAATTGAGTAAAGAGCAATGTCCACATGATGAGTCTGACATTAAATACATGCAAAAGGTACCTTATGCTAATGCGGTTGGATCAGTTATGTATACTATGGTATGTACTAGACCAGATGTTGCACATGCTATTAGCATTTTGAGTAGATTTATGGCAAACCCGGGTCCGGAACATTGGACCGCTTTAAAATGGCTCTTAAGATACTTAAAAAGGTTAACTGGACTTAGGATTGCATTTTAAATTTTGTAAAGAGGGAGTTGTGTTGAAAGGGTATGTGGATTCTGATTATGCTAGTAATAAGGACAATAGGAAATCAACAACTTCATATGTGTTTACTTTGTGTGGTGCTTGCATTAGTTGGAAGTCCCAATTGCAGTCTGTTGTTGCCTTGTCTACTACTGAAGCTAAGTATGTAGCTGCTACTGAAGCTATAAAGGAGTCTTTGTGGCTTAAAGGCTTGTTATGTGAACTAAAAGAATTGCATGATCCTGTTGTGGTTTATTGTGATAGTCAGAGTGCTATTCATCTATGTAAAAATCCTGTTTTTCATGATAGGACAAAACATATAGATATTAGGATGCATTTCATTAGAGACATAGTTCATAAAGAATCTATTTTGCTTGAGAAAATCCCTACACAGTTTAATCCCGCGGATATGGGAACAAAGGTACTTCCTCTTTCCAAGTTTAAATCTTGCTTACAAATTCTAAGAATTGATTCTGGGTGAATCTTGACTTTCTTGCAGGTGGTAACCTTCTTGGTGTTGGTGCGATGAACACTAATGTGTTTGGTGGTTTATGGCATTGGCATCAAGGGGGAGATTTGTTAGGATTTGATGCCATTTGTGACATTTAGTTTCCTAACACAATGGGCGATGATGAAATGGGCTTGGCCCAAATATTGTTGGAACGGATACATTACCATTGCCCAATAACACAATATTAGTTTCAGGCCTAATACCCAAGCCCAAGTAATAAATCCAAGTTAGTTGCTCTGGCCCGGTTAACAAATGGGTTTGCTTAGTTGATAAGTGGGCTTATTAGTTAATTAGTGGATTAATGGGCTGAATTAGTTGGTTGATGGTTGGGACCTTTATATATTCTTGCTGGTCCATTTCTGTTGGCAGAATTCATTTCATCATTTCTCTAGCTTTGTGCGAGAAACAGAGGGCTCCCATTCTTCCTTGTTGTGTGCGTGAGAAAAAGGCTACTGTGTGTTCTGCCTTTGCATTTTCTGCTCGTTTCCTTCCTCAATGATTTGTTCTCAGTGAATATTATTTCTTTGTGAAATTATCTTAGTGATTGAGAGGGGAGTTTCTCGAGTTCTTTGTGATACCAATTGATTTGTTCGATTGGGGCCATTGAAGTAGCTTCTTGGTTTATTATCTTAGGGTTTGGGTGTTTTGAGGCCGCTACTATATTGTACAGACGGGTACAATGTCTTTGTGAATTTCTGAGCCCATTGTAACAATTGATTTTCCTTTGTGTAAATTGTTCTCGTTATTCTTGGTGAGTAATTGATTGCTTCCGCGTGTTCTTGAGGCTCAAATCCCTTACAATTATTATTCAATAGAGGGTAGAAATTTGTTTGTGGAGCTAAATTGCAATTTATGGAACTAAAATTAAAATTCAGTGGAGAATGAATTGAGAAACTTTGTTCTTTTCCTGATTGAAACTGAAACTGCATCTTAATTCTTAAATGTCAAGGTGAAGTTGATGGCTGATTGAACTTCATTCATTCCAGATCAAATTCAAATCTAAAAATTGTCAACTACCACTGATGTATTGTTCCTTTAAGCTATGTATGGTAACTAGTGCTGATTACACCACTACATAAATTGCAACAGGGTTCGGATTTGTGACAATGAGTACAGGGGAAGAAACTGAGAAGGTTGTGGAGATGTTCAATAGTTATGTAAGTTGTTCTATTTTTCACACATGCCCTTTAGTTTGTTCACCCTTTTCTCAATTCTTATTATAAGTAGTTTTAGTGAATTAGGATTACAGATTAAAATGAGTTCTTGTGATACATTGCAAGATTGTTTGCATTTTTATCACTTTAATTATAGTTACCATGTTTTACAAGTGTGTTCACCTCTTGGTTTTGATGGGGCTTTGGAACATGAAGAAATTGATGGTTACTATGAGATATTTTGTGATTTCCCTATCATCTCATTCTAGTAATGACCATATTGCAAGAATTAGCTCACAAACTGTTTTTCTATTTAGCACTTTCATTCTTGATATTTCACCATTGTTGTTCACCTACCTGAAGAAGCAAAACTTGGAGGTCCCGTTGCATTTAGATGGATGTATCCAATTGAAAGGTAATTGCTAATATTGCATATATATATATATATATATATATATATATATATATATATATAAAGTGCCTATGTAACAGAATTTGTTGTTTTAACGGAAAATCTAACGGAATTTTGTTGTTTTAACGGAATGCATCGAACCCGTATCATGAATGTAGTGAATACTGCATCAAGATTATTGCTGAAACAAAGAAGAAGATGAACAAAAATGACACGGGTTGGTTTCTTATTTATATTATCCTTACTTCTTTTGTTTGACATAGTCCTGTATTGATTCTGATAGTCGAAAATTTGGATCTTGTAACTAATTATATCAATTATGGAATTGAATGATATCATTTATATTGATGCCACCAATTTCTACAATTACCTAAAACACTGGCACATTAATCGGCTGTGGAATTTTTAATAGCCAACATTTTCTTCCATCTTCTTCATATTTTCCCTTGCGGCAAGCAAGAGAGGGAGAGAACGTGGTGTGAAATTCACCTAAAAACTTCAAACTTTATGGTTGGACACGTTGGTGGGACCTGAGCGCAATGACGATGGTGGGACTCCAGCTGCAAGCTTGTCAGTTTTCTCTCAAAATACTAGACTATTAGGTCATGCAGAACCAAAGTTACTTTCGAAACAGGAAATTGATAAAGCCCATTGGTATGTCCTAAATAATTGTGATGAAGTTTGGCAATATTTAGAGTGAGTTCTTAATCAACTTTTAAATTTTTTTGCTATTAATTACTAATGTGTTGTAGTATTTAATTGAATGTTCCTTTTGTAGTGAACACATGGAGCTATTGCAACAACAAAATCATAACAATTTGGAACAAAAACAAGAAGAATTGTTTCCTGGATGGTTTGCTTCACATGTAAGTTATAATGCATGTATTATTTATTTATTAATGCAACGTATCATGCCTGGATGATTTCCTGAAGGTATATTGATTAATATTTTTTTGTTAGCGCAGATAACGAGATTATAGAATCAAAAAGATTCAGTTGTGAGCAAAGAATTGCATGCATTAGCATGTAAACTGGATTTTAGAATATTTTCCGATTCGGGTTGTATTGCTAATGGGGTATGATTCCTTGTTAAAGATCGAGATGATTGTCATACAACACAAAATAGTGGAGTGATGGTGCCGTGAGATGAGAACATCAATTTTTTTGGTATACTATGTGATGTTATTGAGTTGGTATACATTTTTGACTATCGCGTCACTTTGTTCCAGTGTAATTGGTACGATAATAATCCAAAACAAAAAAGAACAGTTGTAGATTACCATCTTACTTCTATCAATGTGAATCGCAAATGGTACATGGATGATTCCTACATACTTGGCATCCAAGTACAACATGTATTTTATATGGATGATCTAGTGTTGGGTCCACAATGGAAGGTAGTGGAAAAGGTACAAAATAGAGGCATATGGGACATTCCTGAAAAAAAATATGAGGGTAGTGAGCAAGTAATATTTCAGGAAAATGAATCATCAGATATTGTCTTGGCAATACAACAGGAAGATCTTGATACTCAAGTATGCCATAGAGGAGATGTTGATCCAGATATTATTAAAAATGAAACACTAAATAAAAATATGAATAATGTTATCTATGATAATTCGGAAGAGGAAGATGATACATTGGATGAATATTACAGTGAAGATGAGAAATCTCTAGATGGTGAAGATGATAATGCTGATAGTGATATTGGTAAGTATAATGAATCATGCTCTTTTTTTGCATAATGTTTTTCTATTGTATTTTATAATGACTATCTACATTTTTCCTTTCCTTTGTAGATTTGAGTACTAAGGACGCATCTACCGAGAGTTGATAAGATTTTTTATTGACATTTAAGGTTAGAGCAACTAAGTATTGAGATATATTTGATTGCTTATTGTGATGATTGTTGATCTTGTACTATAACAATTACTCAAGTATTATTGTGGAGTTTGGGTGTCCCGTGAGGTTTTTGTTATTTCTTTCATATTTATAGTTTTATTTTCTACTTTTCAAGTTTGGTGAACCATTCTAAGTAGTTCGACCTTGAAATTTGTATTTGTTTTGATCTTGGAGGTAATCAAGTTGTGTAGTGGATGTTTATTGTCACAAAATACTTTGCGTAGCAATTTTATATGTTGTAAAATAAAATATGCGACGTATATAAATAATCACGAAATAAATTAGGCAACAACTATACTCGTTGCACAAATGATGGCACGATAGACTCTTTGTGTTACGAAATAAATTTAAATGCAAACACCACTTGTCACATAATTAATTTTACTACAAATATTCATTGCGACGACATTGTCGTGTTGCTAATTCATATTTTCTGCGGCAAATAAATAGTGTTGCTATGTTGTTAATGCGATGAATGGTCGAAAGTTATCACAAAATACGTTCGACGACTGAACATTCGAAACAAACATATATGTCGTAAAAACTTTATTGTAACATTAGTTGAGACAAACAAACTTGTTGCCCTTAAATTAATCGCGACATATATACATTGCGACGGGATTATGGCTACAGATATTGTGTTGCCATTTCGTATTTTTCGAATCAAACAAATAGTGTCGCGATTTTGTTACTGCGATGAATGGTCGAAAGTCGTCACAAAATACGTTTGGCGACTCAACATTCGAAACAAACATATTTGTCGTAAAAACTTTATTGGAACATTAGTTGTGACAAACAAGCTTGTCGCCCTTTAAATTTTTCGCGACATATATACATTGCGACGACATTATGGCTACAGATATTGTGTTGCCATTTCGTATTTTCCGCGTCAAACAAATAGTGTCGCGATTTTGTTACTGCGGTGAATGGTCAAAAGTTGTCGCAAAATACGTTCGGTGACTCAACATTCGAAACAAACACACTTGTCGCCCTTTAATTTCTTTACCACATATATACATTGCGACGACATTATGACTACAGATATTGTGTTGCCATTTCGTATTTTTCGTGTCAAACAAAGTGTCGCGATTTTGTTACTGCAATGAATGGTCGAAAGTTGTCACAAAATATGTTTGGTAACTCAACATTCGAAATGAACATATTTGTCATAAAAACTTTATTGGAGCATTAGTTGCGACAAACACACTTGTCGCCCTTTAAATTTTTTGCGACATATATATATTGCGACGACATTATGGCTACAGATATTGTGTTGCCATTTCGTATTTTCTGCGTCAAACAAATAGTGTCGCGATTTTTTTATTGCGACGAATGTACGAAAGTCGTCGCAAAACACATTATGTGACTCATATACAGTGACAATACCCGCAACGAACGTATTGTTGTCGCTAAATTACTTTTGCAACAAAAACTCAATTTTTGTGACAACATTTGTTTGTCGTGAAATCGATTTTTTTTTTTGTAGTGAATGCAGGAGAGTTTTAGAAATTGCAGCTGGGAGTGGTGCAAATGCACAGAATCCAAGAGAGCTGTTGAAATTGCAGCCAGGAGATCAGATAGTACGTGTCATCGTCTAGTCTGGTAGATTGTAGTTTATAAATCGTTTACAGTGGATTGTTGACTAACAATGTGTCCGAAGTTTTTATTCAGTTGGGGTTTCTCCGTTATCATACAGTGCGTTATTTATTATTTTATTTACTGTCATTATATTCTGCGGTATTCAAACATAGGATAATCGGATTGTATGCTTAATCATCTAGAGATTATTAATTAGTGACTTGTTACTATTAATTATTAATTTCGTATTTACACATATTCACTCCCCTCTAGGTGTAGTTTCAATCGAACTGCGTATTTTCAATTGTATCAGAGCCTTAATTCGATTCTTGACCCTTAATAATATCTAGATGAGTCAATCACTGTCTGTGCCTTCGTTTTTCGACGGAAGCAACTAAGCTTATTGGAAAGTTCGAATGAGAGCCTTCATTAAATTTTTGGATAAATGTATTTGGATGAGCATCCAATCTGGGTGGAATCCACCTTCAACTACTGTTGCTGGTATAGTCACACCCACTGACATTTCATTATGGACTAAAACTAACTTAGATGAATGTAACTGGAACAGTAAAGCATTACATGTCATGTTCATGGCCGTGTCTAATGAAAAGTTTAGAAGAGTTTCGATGTGTGAGACTGCTAAAAAAGTTTGGGACATCTTAGAAACCACACACGAGGGAATTAAAATGGTTAAAAATTCTAAACTGCAGATGTTGACCACTAGGTTTGAAGAAATTAGAACAAAGGACGATGAATCATTTGATGAATTCTATGCGAAGTTGAATGACATAGTTAATTCGAGTTTTAACCTAGGTGAAAGGATCCTCGAGTCTAAGATTGTTAAAAGTCCTTAGATCCCTACCTGAAAGGTTTAGACCTAAAGTTACCGCTATTGAAGAAAGTAAGGACTTAGATGCTGTTAAGATAGAAGAACTTTTAGGATCCCTTCAAACTTATGAATTCACCGTCTCTCAATCTAAAATGTCAAATCTATAGCTATGAACACTATTAGAGAAGAAGATAGTGAGTCTTCTAATGCCGAGACACTTAGGGACGACAAAATAGCTTATTTCGTCAAAAAATTTCAGAAAGTCACGAGGAATAGGAGAAAGCTCAAGAGCGGAAAAATAAATTCCCTAGTTAATTTGTGAAAGATAATCATCAAGAGAGTGATTCTAGTACTGTTAATAAGAAAATCCAATTTGTTAGATGTCATGAGTGTCAGGGTTACGATCACTATAGGAATGAATGTTGTAACTTGGAAAGGATTTCAAATAAACGTAGACGTAAGGCTTTAGCAGTGACCTTGAGTGATGATTAATCAGATTCTAGTGCTCAGAGTGATACTTCTGGTGGTGAAGGTAATCAAAAGTTCATGGCCTTCACATCTAAAGCTACTATAGAATCTAATAAGGAAATTGAGAAGATTGAAACTAATGAACATAGTGAAAATTCTGAGGAAAAATATGAGGATGAACCTGATATTCACGAATCTTATCGTGAATTATTTGAGGAGAGTCTTGAAATTAAAAAGGTAAATAAAGATGTTCTAAAAAAGGTTAACGAACTTGAAATAGGAAAAGAGAAACTCATATGTGATCTTCAGGACTCTACCAAAAGACTAAGTTAGTTGAAGTTTGTTAACAAAAATTTGGAAGCCACTATTAAATCATTAACAAGTGATCTTAAAAAATCCAATACTCAACTCCAATCATTCATGAGTGGCTAGCATAAACTTGATGATCTGTTGGGGATGAACAAGCCTGCTGGAGTGGGTTATGTTTATAATCGTAAGACTACTGCCAGTACATCTAAGATCACACGTTCGTTCCAGCCACTAACAAAGCTCAGAAAATTGGTTATCCCGAATCAAATGGGAAAAATGACTTAGGATCGAGACCTACTAGACAATGTAGGGTAAATCGTCCTACTTATCGGCAACAACTGCCGAACAGGTTTGAATCTAGGTTTATTCCCACATGTTACCATTGTGGTGCACTGGACACACAAGACCTAGGTGTCATAAACTCATGACTAGAAATAAACGTCATGATATCTCGAGTACGGTTAACTTCCTCGCCAATCAGGTTAGTCACTTAATTGAGATGATGACTCGGTTAACTAAAATCACTTCTACGTCTAAGCAAGCTTGGGTTAAGAAAGGTGACCTGGAAGGTCGTGAGTTTGATCATGCTCTTAAAGAAAATAGCGTCCATGGTTATCCTTGATTAGTTCCTTAGGTGCATGTATATGCAATTCATTAAGTCTATTCATTCGTACATACATCTCATTTATTTACGTTTTGTTCTATTTCGGTTTGTATTTATTTTCTTTAGATATTGATTTTTTTTATTTAACAAAAAATAAATTTTGGACTCTAGACAGTTTACGGTGCTCTTAAACAATGCATTTGTGACCATGTGTGCACTTATCTGGTTTATACTGTTATTTCCATTACTTGGTTTGGTTTACGGTGGAGTATTTAGTATATGTTTCTTCATGTACCATCTGCACAGCACACATTATGATCTGGTAAGTGAGTCTGGACCGCATGTGTGAGATTTAGGATAACTGTCATATGTTGATAAAGTGACCTTGAATGTTAATTGACCTACATTTAGATGACTTTGGCTCATGATGTATCTCCCTGTATTATTTAATAATAAAAAAACAAAGAAAAATATTATATATAATTTCTTGGTTCATCTTATACTGTTGTTCGAAACCTATTTGATTCGAGTAATTAAGCCTGCAGGGTTTCTCATAACCTGGTGCCTATGGTCGATTGACCTGGGTTAACCGTCCTAAAGCTCGTTACACAAGTCAATTTAGTTACTTAATTGATAAGAGTCTGCACATAAGATACGATATTTGAGAAAAGCAACATAAAAATTACATGCTCAAATTCAGGGGGAGAAAATACAAATATCTATGTAATTGAAATCGTTTTCAGGTCCTAAAAATCTTATGGGTTCGACTTTCATCAGTAAAGAAAACCTTTATTTAACAGTGATATTCGCATGTCATTTCTCACTAATTTAAGGTCTGGAGTCATGTTCATGAGAAAATAGTGGCACTTTACACGCGTAAATCTCCTACACACTTTACTCCGCTTTGAACTTGATTGAGTATGTGCGAAAGTTTTATTGATAATGCCTTACATGTGAGCACATGCATTTTTGAGTTCATCTACTAGTCGAGCGCTTAATTTTTTTTTTTTTAAATGTACTATTTTTCTTAATTTTCAAAAAGTCGGTGCTATTTTTGTCATTAAGTTTTCGCTCGCTTATTGCTGATCTACGCTAGAGCGATAGCAGCAGAAGCTGGCTCGCTCGCTTATTACTCGACTTTCGCTCGAGCGACAACCCGTTTATTTGAATTTTAACATTATTTTTCAAGAGTTTCTCTCAGTTTTTACCTATTTTTCCTTCCAATTCTTCAAAAAAAAACTCCAACCCACCTCCATTTTGAGTTTAACCCACTTCTTAAACATTTAGATTCATACATTGGTGGTGTCATTTCATCAAATCAACAACTCTCAAAGGTAAATGACTAAAAACTTGGTTTTTGCCATTTTTTTGCAATTCTTTTGGGATATTTCAATTCTTGCCCATTGTTGCTTTCAATTTTGGCATTTGCAACTCATGTTCTATTCATTCTCATATAATGTCGTCAATTATTGCACAATTTTGAGTGAATATTGGATTTTTGGTTTGTTATGGGCGATTTTCCCTCGAAGTTTATGTTAATGCTTCATTGTTTTTGCATTTGTTGCATTTTAGACGTCCATTGGTGGACTAGGATGGTCATTGGGTGATTTGAGTTCGTTTTTAGTTGATTTGGTTCACTTGGTGTGATTTTTTTTTTTTTTTTTGGTGTTTTGTTGATTCCGGATTCTTGGATGATGGAGATTGGGTTAAGTGTTGTGGTTGATGCGTGATGGTGTTGTATGTAGTGTTTTTGGGTGGAGTGGTGATTGAGTTAGTTGCATTGTACCCACATTTGATCACGTTGCGGTTTGTAGTTTAGTTGTGTTGTTTTGGATTGTTAGGTTGTCGGTTGGAGGTGTGATGTTTGTTTTCCGTTATGAACACGAGGCACACATGATTATTGGTGTCTTAGTTTAGCTGTGTTTGGTGCTGACACCGCGATGTGACGTTACGGTACCAGGTTTTAAAGACCCTTGCAGGCTTAATTGCTCAAATCATAAAGGCTACGAAGAGAAATTTTCAAATAAAATAATTTTTTTTTTACCTTGATTAGTGCAATGTCCCTTATTAAACACCAATTCAAGTAAAACGACCTCTAACTTGAGATTTTCACCCAATTGCATCCTATTGACCTTAGACAATCCACACAATATTTTTTTATTTCACACATGGAATCCCCATTTATCTCAACATCTTCCCACAACAGTGAAATCCCCCCAAACTATTCTGAATTTGGTCTAAGGATGTAAAATTTAGTGGTTTTGGGTTTTAACATCTATGGTCCACTATTTCAACATATCCATTATGAAATCATCTCATTCTTACACAATACTTAACTTAGTTCACGTGCTCAATATATATCAAATTTCACATGGAAAAGTAAAAATTAATCTAAGCATGCAATTATTCACCATTCATAAATCAATTTATAATTCAATACATTCTCATTGCCAGCCAGGCCAACTAACTCACACAAGCACACAAAAAGAACTTTTTTTTTCTAAAGCAATAAAAACACACAAAAACACATAAAAAAAATGAAAACTCATGTTTTCCACCCCCAAACTTAAACTAGACATTGTCCTCAATGTCTTACATTCTAAATTTGCATATAAAGGGGTGGGGAAGAAAATGAAGAAAAGACTCCCCTGATTTGGCTTGTAATCCAATCGCTAACTTTCTTATTGCTCCCGTAAGCTCCTTGGTCCTAGTTGGTTTAAGTGTTCCGCGACGTCATGTTCCTACACAATGCGGTCAAATAAAATATTCAAGATCAAATACCTGGAACAAGTGTTACTTAACTCTAACATCTAATAAACCAACTAACATAATGAAGACCTAAAGGGAAACGAGGTATAGATGATGAGTCCCTAAAATTAAATAATAAAAAAATTAATCTACATTATCTTAAATTATTCTAAATCTAAAAGGCAGAATAAATTAAAGGGATAGAAGTATTGGGTTGCCTCCCAACAAGCGCTTTGTTTAAAGTCCTTAGCTTGACTTTGTTGTTTCGACATATGGAATTTTGAAGAACGCTTTTAACGCCTTGTTCAATTTGCCTCTTCTGACTTTGCTCCACTCTTCATTGCTTCTACAAATTTTAACACTGCCCTCTCCAATGTGATATGATATGCCTATCTCCTCCGATTTGAGTTCAACTAAATAGACTTCTTCCTTCTCTTCGGGTTTAATTACAAATTCAATGATAGGGCAATCAATGAAGTCTACAGAATGGAGGTTAACGTTGTCTTCATTAATTGCCTCATCTTCACTTTGTTCATTTGTAATTGTTCTTTCATCATCTTTGTTCTCGTCTTCCATAATTGATATCTCCTCGGGTTGAATGAAAGATTCACAATTTAATTCCACGGGCAATGTAAACTCTTTTTCAAATTTTTTGAGTGGATTGTATCTCCACCTTTTAAATTTAATCCAGAATATGCCATCTCTCAGACAGATTTTGTTTTCATCTAACTTGGCAAGATCAGTGTAGTATTTTGCAATTGCCTCCTCGTTCAACATGGAAGGACCAAATTCCACAAACGTGTCGGAAGGGATACACTCGTCCACAGGCATGTAGGCTTCAAAAGATGTGTCAATTGCAAGTCTCCGACATCTTAAATATTGTTTAAACCGCAGGAGCTTGAGTTGAAAGGGTTCAGTGCACGTATTCACGCAGTAGCCAGTATAATGCACCCCATAACATAATTCACAATAGATATCTTCTTCCTCGTCGTCCA
The DNA here is from genome assembly GCA_035079005.1 of Fraxinus americana. Classification (NCBI taxonomy): domain Eukaryota; kingdom Viridiplantae; phylum Streptophyta; class Magnoliopsida; order Lamiales; family Oleaceae; genus Fraxinus; species Fraxinus americana. The sequence goes on from CM068722.1 coordinate 11,460,945, forward strand.
TGTCGAGATTATTTATTGCAAAAATATTTTTACCATGCCGCGTCAGAATCTTAGATGCATTGCTAAACGGTACCTAAATAGAATATCAAATAAGAGAGATCAGGGTTGGTAGCCAAAATCAATAATAAAAAATCAATAAAATAAAATACAAGTCGAATTTAATATAAATTACTAAACTAAAATTAAATCCGTTATTCTCCGGCAACGGCGCCAAAAACTTGTTCGCGTGAAACCCGCAAGCGTACGGGATCGTTGTACAAGTAATAAGATTTGTGAGTTAAGAGTATCGTTCCCACGAGGAATAAGGTCTAATTTGTAGTTCAATAGCTACTATTAAATTCGAAGTGTGGTAATATAAAAAAGAGATGATTGGTATGCAATCTTTAATAATCCTAAACTAACAAAACAAATGAAATATTTATTTATTATGTAAATGTTTGTATTGGAATCGTGAATCCCCCTATTACCATTTAATTCAATTCTTAATTCGTAATCTAGTAAATTCGGGCATTCAAAACAATCGATAATCCACTGTTATTCAATATTCTTTTCCAAGATATACTAAACCTATGTTTAACACGACCCGATCCTATTCCTAGTCTGAATTCATATGAAAAACATGCATTGAATTACATGATTTATCACACATGATTGCACATGCCATAGATATTATTCCTAATACTCATTGTCCATGTGTTGATTTTGCCGCGTTCTAGACTTATTGTGAGTATTCCTACACTACAACAAGCAACTCACTATCTAATTGGTGATCAAGCAATCAAATAGTTCAATGAGAATGCAAAACCAATCAAGAAAAATCAAGAAGTACTAAATTAATTGTCTCGAATTAAAACAAATAAGCAATAGGGTTCATCATTCATCCAATACAATGAAAAACTTAGCCTAACATTCTTATAATTAAATTACACAAGAATAATTGGAAAAATATCACCTGGAAATAAGAAAGATAGAAGAAATAGGAAAAATTCACGTTCTTGATGTGAATCTTGAATCCGAATGAAAAATCTTCAATATCCTATGCAATTCGCCTTGATTCCACGTTGTTAGCCATGTTCTTCGCCTCCAAAATATGTATAATATAAAGATTTTTAGGTCTAGGGAGGTTTTCCATATGTATTCTGCTGTTCTCTCTTTATAGGAGCCGAAATTTGGTTGAAAATCACGTCCAAATTGGTTTCCAAAAGAGTTCTAATCGAATAAGGAAAGTTGCCTTCGCGTACGGATTTTTTGTCTCTACACAGCAGTCCGTATTTTTGTCATAACTTTCTCTTCTGATATCCGATTGATGCAATTCATTGGAAAGATAACTTAAAGGGCTACAACTTTGATTGAAATAGAGTTTTTCCAATTCGGACGTTTACTATGCCAAAAATAGGTCTCAATATTCGGCTAAAAATCTGGAATATATCTTGAGCGATTGGAAATTGGTTTTGATAATACTTTGATCATATTCCATTCCTTTTTGAATTCTAATTTCAATCATATAAAGTTTTACCTACACAATGCAATATAACATAAATTATGTAAAATTTTGTCAAAAAATCAATAAAATTCTATAGTTTTAAGCCCCGAATAAGTGTAGAAAATACACTTATCATTGTGCAATTAGTATAAATTGTGATATTTTAGGTCTAGGGTTCGAGAATGGGAAAGAAGGAAAAACAGCGCTGATTTTCACTAGCTTCTCGCCAAGGTTTGGCTCAAACTTCAGAAACAGAAATTTCATCGCTAGATTGTCGCTTCACCTTCGCTCGAGCGACAACCTGTCACTCGACTGTCACTGGACCTTCCCTCGAGCAACGGTGTTATTAAGGAAATTTTTATTTCATTTTTTAAAGGCTTTTTGTCCGACTCATTCATTCTCTAACCTACATATAAATAGTCAAACGCCATAGAACGTGTTTTTTGTGAGGTTGAACATTGAGAGAAACATTTTTCTTTGAGATCATCTTCATATAATTGCCTTCAACCTTCATCTTGATTTGGCTTTTGGCAGTGAAAACAACATATTCATAATCCAAATATCAAACTGCTGCTTCCTTGATATCGGTTAGAGTTTCTGAAGATCGAGGGAATGTGACTGGAGTTCCAGTTATTGAAGAACACGGTGTTCTTCGTAGATCCACGTGAGATAAACGATTTCACAAAACTAGGAGTTGCTACAGGAGAGTACAATCCAGGAGAGTTTTGGAAATTGCAGCTAGGAGTGGTGCAGGAGCACAGAATCCAGGAGAGCTGTTGGAATTGCAGTCAGGAGATCAGATAGTACGTGTCGTCGTCTAGTCTGGTAGATTATAAGTTATAAATCGTTTATAGTGGATTGTTGACTAGCAAAGTGTCCGAAGTTTTATTCAGTTGGGGTTTCTCCGTGATCATACTGTACATTATTTATTATTTTATTTGCTGTCGTTATATTCTGCGGTATTCAAACATAGGATAATCGGATTGTATGCTTAATCATCTAGAGATAATTAATTAGTGACTTGTTGCTATTAATTATTAATTTTTAATTCCGCATTTACACCTATTCATCCCCCTCTAGGTGTAGTTTGGGTCGAATTGCGTATTTTCACATATCATAGTACTAAATTTTATCTCTTTCTACTTTCATTATATAAGGAGATTTGCAATTGCATACTTCGCTTCATTTCATTTCCTCCTAATTTCTATATTTTTCTAAATGTCAAAAGTCATTCTGTTGCTTATTTTTCATGCACATATCTTGGTTTCAGTAAGTCAAAATTCTCTGAGGTAATTTGTATGTTAGTAGAATATAAATCTTCTACTAATTTTTAACCAACAATAAATTGGAAAATGTGAAGAATTCCAAAATCCCAAATATTCGCCGGATGAGGACTTCTACCATAAAAGGAAAATAGAAGAAGTCCTCTTGGAATGACGAATGATTGTTACTCCAATGAATTTTATTCCAATTATCTAATTGATAATGTTCCCATGGATAGGTAGGAGCGAACTAATGCTCGGAAATACTTTCATAGCCCAAAAAAATATGCATGCTCCGAATACTGAGGTTCCTCCGCAGGTCAGTATGCTTCTTTTTTATTTCTTTTTAGCCTATATATTTGTTATCATGAGTAATTTAGGTTGAATCAATATTTGGATAAACAATGAATGAATTAATGTTTTCTTTACAACAATTTCACCTTAATGAGCTACCCTTTCCTAGTTTTATGAAGTTAATGATCTCATCTGGCGATATGATATCTTGGTGTATGGTAGTTTTAGTTACAACAAGTAGTATAAATACATGTACTTCTTGAAGTTCTTGCTTCAAATTACTTCTTCCGAAATTTTCATTAACCATCATATCCTTGCTTCATAATGTATTATTTGCACGAGTTAAAACTTGAAACTTCGAAATATAGGGTATTCTCTGAGCTGTACATACTTTTTAGCCTGACATTTTTTTTAGGAAAAAATAACTTGCTTTTTGTTTGCACTAGGATCAAATTATCAATTCCTATTGTGCATCATATTTTGCCTTAGGTTTTGTCAGAAAAATATCAAAAGTTGTTACGATTGCTTTATCTTTCTGTTTGTGATAAAGTTCATGTTACAATTGATGAACAATATCAGAACTAGGAAACAAATGCTGTATTTTATTGATGATGAAACTGAGGAAAATTACTGGAGAAGAAAATACAGCGCCATTGGAGAAGGCTAGTCTCTCCCCACTCTTTAGTACTCACGAGATTTTTGTCAGCTTATCCTTTCCTGTCTACATCTACTTATAGACTTCCAAAGTGATTTACTTCCCCCATACTTACCCTTGTAACAGAATGCAGTTATTCCTTCATTCGAGTTGATTCTCCATCCTTCTTAATTCTTTTAGAATTGATTAAATGGATGGGAGGCCTAACAATACCCCGGGGTTCCAGAAATTCCTTGTCCTCAATGCCTCTTGCTGTCCAAAAATCTGGAAAGTGTTGTGTAATGGATTCCACAGTTCTCCAGAGGCTTTAGCACATGGTAGACCCTTCCATTGAATCAATGCCTCTTGCTGTTCAGTTGGTAACTCACGCAACTCTAACATTTGGTCTGGATTCACAATCCACTCCAACGTGGCATCAAATGGGGTGGCAGGTGGAAACAAGTCCCTGCAGCTCCCACTGATTTTCTCAGCTGCGATACATGAAAAACTGGTGGTTCGTGGCTGTAGGGGGCAATTCCAGATGATATGCCACTGGTTCCCAAGAGGATTCGAAGTTTGGGAGGCCCTTATATTTATTGTGATGTCCGATTGGATTCTTCTCCCGCCACTTATGGTATAATTGTTTTCCTTAAAGCATTGCCTTCATTGCATGGGTAACCAGTTTGACGAAATTCTTTATTTTAGATGGTAGATTGTGGTTACATGAGAGATTAGAAACCAATTTAGCCTTAGGGATTGGAGAGATTTGGGTCATGTTCACGTAATAACCAGAAAATGGGTCTGGACAATTACTTCGAAATGGCTCCGCTTTATTGAGATTTGGGTTGAACCCAATCTAATTTAGGTCTATTTGAGGGTATCCAGTTTATCCTCCACCTTAAGGGCCTATTCGGGAGTTTTTCTTTCACTGATTTTGACCAATTTCGGGTGGCACCATTTATGAGGGGTTGGAAGAACCAATATTTACTAGTTTTATTGGTTACCGATTTTGTATGGTTTAAAAATCATCCAAAAACGGTGTAGTATAATTTTGAGTTGTTTTCTCAACCCACCAATTTGGTGATTTTTGGCCTTTTTAATGTTTTTTTCTAAGTTTACTCTTCATAAAATCATTATTCACAACCAATATATTTTATTCAAAATTGACTTATAAATAAAAATATATTAACTAAAAAAAATTATTTAGCAAAAAAATTATATTATAATTAAAAAATTACTTATAAATAAAATAATAAAAATTAATTTGGTCTAAAAGTCTGTTTATAAAGTAAAAAATACTACTAATAGGGCAAAAAATTTACTTATAAAATATAAAATTATTTAAAAGTACATAATTAACTTATAATTGTAAAATTTGTGGTAATTAGATGTCATTAAATGATATGTTTATTTAAATGCTAAGTCAAAACATCAATTTAATTACACCTATCAAGTGTGACCACATAAATGGGTGCTAAATAACATTATTCATTAAAAAATTGCTTATAAGTAAAATATCACTTATCAGCTATAAATTGAAAATTTCACTATAAGGGACATATATGTAATTTTATTTAAAAAAAAAAAAATCAGAATCGATAGATAATAAACTCTCAAGTATTAGATTTTAAAATTGCTATTAGAACCATTCAAAATCGATCGGTTCATAAAGCTCCTAACCATTACCGGAAACTCCCAATCAGGCCCTTAAGTGCCAACATAATTATCTGACCCAATCTAGGCTCAAGCATCGGTTCTTCTTTGAAAATTTCAGATTGATCGCTATTGATGAAAATCCTCTCTAGCGGATCTAGAAGGTTAATTCCCCGTAGCATCGAAATCTCAACTTTCCCTAAACTTCTGGCAATTTTCCTCTATCTGGTGTTCTGTGATCAGTCTTGTGTGCATTCCTTTGGACCCGCCCTTCTGTGAGGCTCCTAGAACCATCTTCATCGACCTTTCTACTTGGTACCTCTTTAGGATTAATGACGACTGCCACAGCCTTCTAGGTATCTTCCATTGATTCTAGAATTTTGGCTAGAACTTACATGGTGGTATCAGAGCTAGGGATCGAAGATTTCGATGGTAAAGACAACAATGATGGGAACGACAATGACTAGGTCCATATGACACGACCGTAAATCCTTCTTCCATAATAGGCAGTGTTGATCACTTATCTGCAAACTCTTCTCTACAAATTGGTGTTTACAAGTTGAACGGTAAAAATTACTTGGAGTGGTCGCAGTCCGTCAAACTGGCCATTGATAGTAGAGGAACGCTAGGATACCTAACGGGAGAAATCAAGAAACCTGCTGAAGATAATGCTCAGTTTAGGACATGGAGATCAGAGAACTCATTGGTCATGGCCTGGCTACTCAATTCTATGGAGACAACAATTGCAAAACCAAATATGTTTCTGCCAACGGCAAAGGAAGTACGGGATCAGTTTGAGAAACATACTCGGACTTGGAAAATTCATTCTAAATCTTTGAGCTAAAGTCAAAACTTGGCAATCTAAACAAGGGGACCGTGAGGTTACTATTTATTACGATGAGATAGTGGCAGGAGCTAGATCAATGCTATTATGATGTGTGGGAAAATCCCAATGACCGTGCAAGATTCAAGAAGTAGGAAGAAAATGACCCAGTTATATGTTTCTTGCAAATGATAACCAAAGATTGGATGAGGTAAAAGGAAGGATTCTTGAGCGAAAACCTCTACCTTCCATCCGTGGGGTGTTTTCTATTAGATTCAATGTTTTAATTGGCATGTTTGTGAACAAAAGGGTCTTAATTGAACACTTGTAAAAAGTCAAGGACTTGGATGCAATTTTATATAGATGAATTAGGTTAGGGTTAGAGGTTGAAAATAAGGAAAAAGTGACGCCGGAATTTCACTAGACTGTCGTCATGACTTGGCTCAAGCGGCAAAAATAGTAACATCGTCGCCCGCCTTTCGCTGTCGCTCCCTCGCTCGAGCGACATATTTATGCGGCCAGACCTAATTCGTGATTTTGAAGAGTTTTACACGGTCCATAATACCTAAACGTCCCCAACTATAAATACAGATGTTTGGGACAGTTCTTCAGTGGTTGCTTCATTGTGCTTTCATTGCATAACACATCTACATCATATTTTGAGAGATCTAAGAGTATAATTATTTGGTGATTCATCCATATCATTCTTGAGATCCGACAACCAAGTTTTGGGAAAACATCAAGGTTCGTGAATCCAAAACACCGACTTCCTTTATACCTAGAGGAAGGTACTTTCTCAATTGGATTTCAGAAGTTTATGAAGGTTGAGAGAGGTTGGACTACAAGCGCAGGAAGAAGAACATGAATAGGTGATTTCTGGGTATCCACTTGGAAGAGACAATTGCAGAAGATCATGAGTCTGGAATTTACAGCAGATCTTGGAAGCTACAGGAGGTAGATCGGGAAATTTAGCAGATTGGTTAGATAGTATCTACGGTAGCAAATTGTGAGTCTAGAGGAACAACGGATTTTGGAGATTACAGGAATTACAACAATGGGAACTAGTGGAATTTGCTAGGCTGGAAACAGAAAGTAATGTATATTGTCTACAGTTGAGGTAACTGGCTTGGTCCCATAATTTTTACCTAGTTGGGTTTCTCCGTCATCATATCGGTGTTCATTATTTACTGATTTTCATAATAAAAACTGTGGTATTCAAACATTGGACAATTGAATTGTATGCTTAATCATTTTAAAACTATTAAAAAGTGATTTGTTACTTTTAATAGAATAATTCAACACTAGTTCGAGTCCCCTCAGTGCCACTGAGGTGAGTACCCGACCGTAAACTTCAGGGTCCCGTGGGATTAGTTGAGGTGCGCGCAAGCTTACCCGGACATCCACGGTTATCAAATAAAAAAAATAGAATAATTCTGCACGTAAGGTCAAACTGAGTTAGTAAACTACGTATTTTCATTTTCGAAAGTCAAACAGTAAGAAAACAGGAGGAAGATTATGCTACATGGCTCAACACCAAACAGAAATCTGGAACCAGAAAGTTCGGCTCTAGCTTCCAGAGGGACTGATGATGATGGTGAAAAAAGGAAGAAGCCGGGGTGTGATCAGTGTAGGAGGCTGTGGCATACGAGAGAGACATATTGGAAGCTGCATCCACGTCTGAAGAAGAAATTTGATGGTAAAGACTTCCATACGACAGCCGAAGATTCTCTAGTGCAGTCCATTAACTCGAAAGTGTCTCCTTTCACAAATAAACAGTTAAAGCATCTTTACCAAATTTTGAAATCTCCAAAATTCTCTAACATTCCTTCATGTTCTCTAGCTCACCAAGGTAAAACTTTAATCACGGCTTTTTTTTAGTGTCTTGCCTAATTCATTCTCAGATTATCGATTCTGGAGCGATGGACCACATGACTAGATGCTCACAATTGTTCACATCTTATAGTCTCGTATGTAGGAAATAAAAATAATAATAATAATAATCAAGGTTGCATATGGGTATTTTTCGACAATAGCTGGAATGGGTTCAATCAAAGTCTCTCCTTTAACTCTTCATAATGTGCTCCATGTTCCAAATTTATCTTGTAATCTCTTGTCCATTAGTAAAATAACCCATGATCACAATTGTCAAACTAATTTGTATCCATCACATTGTGAGTTTCGAGAATTAGCCTCGGGGAGGACGATTGGCATTATTAGAGAAAGCGGATGACTCTATTTCCTTGAAGATAGAACAACTTTAAGTAATCAAGTTCAAAGAACATGTTTTGAGTCCGTTTATATTTTTGGTAATAATGAAATAATGTTGTGATATTATAGGCTTGGCCACCCTAATTTTCAGAATTTAAGACATCTGTTTCCAAGTATGTTCCGAAATAAAAGTCCATCTTCATTCCAATGTGAAATTTGTGCCTTGGCTAAACAACATCGCGTTTTTATCCCCCACGACCATATAAACGTACTAAACTGTAGCGTGTCGGAGATGAGAAAAGGCAGATGGCTTGAAGAAATTAGTAAGAAAAATAGATTGAAGGAAGAAATGAAGAAGAAATGGACACTGACCGTTGAATACCTGGGAAGAAATGCAGACGGCGGAGACTGGTATTACTTGGGAAGAAGTCATCTGGGGAAGGAAAGAAGAAAGAGAGAAAGAATGAAATGAAGAGACTGCTACAAGAAAGGTCTCAAAAAAGTCGGTTGAAATGAAAAAGAAATGAAAAGTCTTACCTAAACTAATGTATTTTTGAAATTGTTGTGCCCAACTATAAAATTTCTTTTTTAGTATATGTAATGTATGTTTTTTACTAGCTGTATTCTTTAACTAAAGAAATAGGTAAAAATTTATTTGAATCAATTATTTACCATTTTACCCTTCAATTAAAAATCAAACTTACACAAGAAGTCAAATGCCTTTTCTTCCTCATTTGCAAGAGAAATTCAATTTTTTTTTTTTACTTTAGACTATTAAATTAAAATAAACTAAAATAATTATATTTTAATCAACGTGTCGGCGACGTATCATGTCGAAACCTTTTCAAAAAATCGCATGTCGACGTGTAATGACCCCTCAGCGAAATGGGATAGCAGAAAGAAAAAACAAGCACCTCTTAGAAGTTGCGAGAGCCTTTTTACAAATCATGTTCCAAAACGTTTTTGGGGTGAAGCAATACTAACGGCAACTTATCTTATCGGTAGAACCACTGGCGGAGCCAGGGGTGGGCTGGGGTGGGCTGTAGCCCACCCTTGCCCAAGCCCAGAAGCTGGAAAAAAAAAAAAAATTGTTGAAGCCCAATTATTTTCCAGCCCACCCTTGCCCAAGCCCAAGCCCACCGTTTAAAAAAAAAAAATTAGCCTTCTACAAAATTGAAAGCCCAACCCAGATTAAACCCAAATTCCCAATCCAGACCCTACCCAACGCGAACCCTCCCTCTCTCTTCTCCTCTCTCGCTTCTTCTCTTCTCGCCCTCTGCTCTCGCCTCTCACTCTCAGCCTCAGCCTCAGCCTCAGCCGTCGCCCCTCAGCCCTCAGCTTCCGTTCGTCCCTCAGCTTCCTCAAGCCGACAAGCCGCTGCTCTCTCGCTCTCTGCCGTCCGTGACTGAGTGTGAAAAGGTAATTTTTTTTCGATATTTTTTACTGAATGTTGAATTTTTGAATTGTTGATACTTGATACGTATTGTCTGAGTGTCTGGAGGCTGGAGTTGTTGTTTGTTACTGAATTTTTTTGATTGGAGCTGGGAATAGTGTGGACCACCGATTTCGGAATAGGGTGGTGTGGAGTGTGGGCTTTGTGGAGTAGTAGTCTCAGGAATTGTTTCTTGAATTCTATCGTCTTTGTGTAATTGTGTCAATTGTGTGTTTGAATTTGTGTCACTGGAGGCTGGAGTTGGAGTTTTGTTACTGAATTGTTACTGTCTTTGTGAGTTTGTGTCAACTGTCAATTGTGTGTTTGAATTTGTGTGTGAGTGTGTCTCAATGTGGGATTGAATTTGTACCAAACCAAGTTGAATTTGTGATTTTGTGTGTTTGAATAATTGAATGTGCTTTAGCCTTACTGCCTGCCTTAATTGAATTTGGAAGTGTCTCAATTAGTCTGCATTGGAAAATTGGAAATTGATAGCACATATGATTCTAGTTCTAGTTTTTGAATTGAATTTGGAAGTGTCTGAGTCTCAATTAGGCATTTGCTTAGGAAATGTTAGTTTGGAATTTGGAAATTTAGCCAACCGCAATTTATGTAGGAATTTATAGGATATTAAAGTTTTTTTTTTACATTTATGCTCTTAGGTTTAATATGGAGGAAGATCGATCTTCTTCCAAAAAAGGAAGAACTTTGTTATCTTTCTTTTCAAAGAGTAACAAACGTGAGGGTACTCCAATTCCTACGGCATCCACTCGAAACCCAATTTCATCCCCCGATGTTGAACGAGCATCATCTTCTAATCTTAATGTGGAACCACTTGATTCTATTGAACGTGACCCAGGAAAAATAAAGCAAATATGTGAACATCCACTAAATGAACGCGATCAGATTAGGCGAGCCTATTTAAATGTTGGACCTTATCAACCAAAACTTTTGGACTATCAGAGTAAAGAATGTGGAAAGCAGAAACGTCGATTTCAGGAGCGTTAGTACAATCAGTTTCCTTGGTTGGAATATTCACCTTCAACACACAAAGCATATTGTTTTTATTGCTTCCTTTTCCTCAATGATAGTGCTCCATCTATTATTTCATCGTTGGTCACAGTTGGGTTTGACAGTTGGAAGAGGGTCAACCAAGGCAGTAAATGTGCATTCCTTATTCATGTTGGTACAACATCGTCATCGTATCATAATGGTTGTAAGAGAAGAGCTGAAGATCTAATGAAACCAATTCAACATATTGACAAGGTAATGCAATCATGACGTCGAGGAAAAACAGAAAAATCATTTGCTTCTGAAAACCACTATTCAGAGTGTTTTGTGGTTAGCATTTCAAGGTTGTTCCTTTAGAGGCCACGATGAATCTGAATCTTCTTTGAATTGTGGCAATTTCATTGAACTGGTGGATGCATTTGGAAAAATGAATGTGGAAGTAGGAAAGGTTGTTTTGGGTAATGCTCCTAAAAATGCTACATACACGTCTCCAGACATTCAAAAAGAGGTTTTAAACATTATGGCCAATAAAGTACGACAAAGAATTCGTGACGAAATTGGGGATGCAAAGTTCAGTATTCTTGTTGACGAAGCACGTGATGAATCTTCGACAGAACAAATGGCCATTGTCTTGAGGTTTGTGAGTAGTAGTGGAATTTTGACAGAACGTTTCTTTGCAATCAAAAGCGTTAGTGACACTACCTCATTAACTCTTAAGAATCAGATTTCTGATGTTCTTGTCCGTTTCAACCTTCAAGTGCAAAACATGAGAGGTCAAGGGTATGACGGTGCTAGTAATATGCGTGGTTCTTGGAATGGACTACAAGCATTATTCCTTAGAGATTGTCCATATGCATACTATGTCCATTGTTTTGCCCACCGTTTACAACTCACATTGGTTTACTCAAGAACTAGGGATGTCTCGGATATTAATTCATTTTTTTCTCATTTGGACAATGTTATTAATATGATTACATCATCTCCTAAGCGTATCAATGAGTTGAAAAGTGCCCAAAGAAAAGAAATTGAGCATTTGTTGGAAATTGGAGAACGACAGTCGGGAAGTGGGGCTAATCAGATTGGTAATTTGCAACGAGCCGGAGCTACTCGATGGTCTTCTCATTACAACTCTGTAAAGAGCTTGATTGATATGTATGTTGCAACTTGCAAAGTGTTTGAATATCTTAGTGATCATTCTCCAAATACAAGATCTCGGTCCGAAGTTGATGGTGTATACAAAACCATGACAACATTTGCATTTGTATTTATCTTGCATTTAATGCGTAGAATTTTGGCAATTACTGATGTACTTTGTCAGGCTCTTCAGAAGAAAACTCAAGACATCTTAATCGCACATGAGATTTGTCCATACTACAAAAACTATCCTTCAAGCATTGAGAGAAGATGGTTGGGAAGAATTTCTTGAAGAAGTGAAACTATTTTGCTCAAAAAATGATGTACATATACCGGACTTTGATGGTTCTTACATGGTTGGTCGTTCTCGTGGTCATGAGTATCCTACAGTTGAACATCATTATCACTTTGATATTTTCAATGCAGCCATAGATTGTCAGATGATGGAGTTAGATACAAGATTTAATGAGACATCATTAGAACTCATTTCTCTCAGTTCGGCTTTGGATCCAGCAAATTCTTTTGAATCATTTAACATGGATAATATCTGTAAGCTTGCACAGAAGTTTTACCCTGAAGATTTTTCGCAACAAGATATTTATTGTTTGAAAATTGAGTTGCAACATTATAAGAATGATGTGATTATCGAACCTCGATTTCAAGTGCCTACACTTTCTAATTTATGTCGGGAATTGGTTGCAAGCAGAAGGTCGGAGAGTTACGTTATTTTGACTAAATTGATTCGTTTAGTACTGACACTACCGGTTTCAACAGCGACAGTGGAACGAGCGTTTTCAGCAATGAAACATGTGAAGACGGAAATTCGTAACAGAATGGATGATGATTTTCTTGCTGATTGTTTAACACTAAACATTGAACGAGAATTTAGTATTAATTTAGATCTAGATTCTATTATAGATGAATTTTATGCTATAAAACATCGTCGGGTACAATTGTAATATGTAACGTTATATTACAATTTTTCTAGTTGTATATAAATTTTATTCGTATATTCAATTTTAAAAATTTTTGCCCCCCGTACGGCACATTCCTGGCTCCGCCCCTGTAGAACGCCTTCTAAAGTTCAGAATTTTAAAACTCCTTTGCACACCTTCTATAAAAAATTTCCCAACTCTAGGATGTAAGCTGACTTACCAATAAAATTTTTTTGGTTGCACTATGTTTGTTCACAATCATGATAAAAGTTGCAGCAAGTTAGATCCTAGGGCATGAAAGTGCATTTTTTATTACCATGGATGTATCTTTTTTTTGAAACCAAGTCATTTTTTAGATCTCATCTTCAATGGGAGGAAGAACAAGAAGATTCTCCCTTCCAGAACTTGAATGTTCAAAAGTCTCACGTGGTTCAAAATTTGACTTTTCAGATTTATTACAAGAAGAAAATTTCTTTCAAAATAAGTTTATTCAAGATGAACAAATTTCAAATTTAACTCCCATTTAAACAAAAATAAATCTAACACAAATGTTGAAACCAAGACTGTCCCAACAGAAATGACTGGTGTTTTAAACACTGAATCATCTTCAATGCAAACTGAAATCTCTTGACAAGATCAAAATCTTACTGGAAAAAGAGAAGGAACAAATATGGAAAAATTATTTGGACTAGTTTACTCAAAGAAGCAGCCAGTTCAGAAAATTGAGTCTGATGGTTCTCTACATTGCCATGAGTCCGATCCACAGCAAAACCAAAACTAACCAGATATTTCCCAGCCTTGTCCATCCTCTAAAATACCATTCAATGATCTGAATATTAAAATTGCTATTCATAAAGTTGTTAGGTCATGTACAAATTATCCAATGTCAAAGTACTTGTCCTATAAAAATCTGTCACCGTCTTTTTTTGCTTTTACCACACAACTTTAACTTGTGGAGATTCCAAAGAATGTACAGGATGCCTTAAAGGTTCCGGAGTAAAAGGAAGCAGCTTCTGAGGAAATGAAAGCTCTTGAGAAAAATAGGACTTGGGAGTTGTTGATCTACCTAGAGGAAAGACAACGGTTGGATGTAAATGGGTGTTTACCGTGAAGTACAAGTCAATGGAACTCTTGAGAGATATAAGGCTTAGTTGGTGGCGAAGGGCTTCACTCTAACCTATGGCATTGATTACACTGATACATTTCACTAGTGGCAAAACTAAATAATTTAAGGGTTCTGCTATCTTTTGTAGTGAATCTTGATTGGCCTCTGCAGCAACTCGATGTCGAGAATGCCTTTTTCAATGGAGACTTAGAGGAAGAGGTCTATATGGATTCACCTCCAGGCTTTGGAGAAAGATTTGGCTCAAGAGTATGACCTTTAAAAAAGGCTCGGTATGGTCTCAAACAATCACCAAGAGCATGGTTTGAGAAATTCACCCGATCCTTAAAGAACCAAGGCCACAGTCAGGCTCAATCGATCATAAAATGTTCATGAAGCATTCAAGAGATGTTAAGACAACAGTTTTGATAGTTTATGTAGATGATATCATCTTAACAGGTGATGATTTGGCTGAAATGAACCGGCTGAAGAAAAGTTTGGCCACTGAATTTGAAATTGAAGATTTGGGAGCTCTCAGCTATTTTCTAGGAATGAAGGTTGCAAGGTTGAAGAAGAAGATCATAGTAACTCAAAGAAAATACATTCTGGATCTCCTCAATGAGATTGGAATGAGCGGGTGTAGACCCGTAGATACACCAATAGATCCAAAATGTAAGGTTTTATGTAAATATGAATGGAAAACCAGTAGATACCACACGATATCAAAAGATAGTGGGAAAACTTATATACTTATACCATATACGTCACAACATAGCATTTGTTGTTAGCCTGTTAAGTCAATTCATGCACTCACCTCAAAAGGAACATCTGTAGGTTACCTATCGAATTTTGAGGTACTTAAAGAGTTGTCCAAGGAAAGGCTTGTTCTTCTAGCGAAGCACAAGGAAAGAAATTGAAGCCTACATCGATTCTGATTGGGCATGTTCTGTTATAGATAGGAGGTCAACAACAAGATATTGCACCTATGTGTCGGGCAACCTAGTTATTTAGAGGAGCAAAAAGCAAAATGTGGTAGCTCAGAGTAGTGCAAAGGTAGAGTTTAGAGCCATGTCCAATGGTATTTGTGAGTTGTTGTGGATGCAAGGAGTTTTAGGAGAGTTACAGAGGCCTATGAACTTACTAATGAAACTGTTTTGTAATAACAAAGCAGGCATAGAATGGCTCATAATCTAGTACAACACAACAGGACCAATCACGTTGAAATCGATCGACACTTTATAAAGAAGAAGCTCGAGGCAGGAATCCTTTGCATGCCATTTGTTCCAACATCACAACAAACAACAGGCATTCTTACAAAAGGATGGTTCAAACTTAACTTTAAGTTCCTTATTAGGACGTTGGGATTGATCGACGTTTACCCACCAACTTGAGGGGGAGTATCAGAAAAATAGGAAAAGTTGTTAGGATTTGTTATATCTTTCTGTTTGATCCTTTAGTTTAGGATTCAAACATTAGATTTAGATTAATTCCTATTATTCAGTTAGTTAATTATGTGTTCCGCATTTTCTATAACGCAAATATACTGTAAGTGTATGGTGTCAAGTTTTGCAATATAAGATCAACTAAAAATGTCGAACCCACAGGAATTGATATTTAATTCATATTGAGTACTATAATTATTTTAGCCTCTATTTTATCTAGAAAACCAAATTCTTGAATCAATGGTTTTATACTACTCTAAAGATAGATGTGATAGCAAATTCAACTAAATCAATGCAAGTTATACAAGAGATTTATCAAAGTGAGAAAGTTTAGGGAATGATTTCACCGCACTTTCAACGGTGTTTCTCAAATTCTATAGTTACTTTATCAATTTCTCCTAAGTTTGTAAGCAAGAAGCCTAAATTAATCCTATTCACTCTCTTGTGTGCCAAATAGAATATATCTCTATTACGAATTAAAATCTAGAAATCGTCAAGTATATGGTTGTTAAGTGGAACAAATTTCAAAGTAATTATACTTTCTCTCGAAATCTATAATTTCCTAAGTTGTGTTATTCTAAGATCACACCTAAATTTTCCTTTCTCAAGTATTGAAATTTAAAGCATCAAATCATTCAACTAGGTAATTGAAAACAATGCCAATAATAAATACAAATAAACTTATGAAAATACTGAATGAAATAACTATATTAAAATTCAAACACATCTCGAGTTAGGTTACTTCAAACCTTAGTTCTAGAATTTAGTTCATGAATAAGAGAAAAGAGATAATCAATTCTAATATTAAGAACATGGAGAAGAAAAGAATGACAAAACTGGTTTGACGCTTGAATTCTCCTCCTAGATGTTGTCTCTCTTTCTCTAGTCCAATCTCTTGTTTCTTGCCTCTTGCGTCGTCAAATTCGCCTCTCCCCCCCCCCCCCCCCGAAGTAGTATTTAGGGTTGTATTTATAGTATTTAAAAGTTCTAAGAAGAGTTGGAATCAGATTGGGCTCTTTTAAAACGCCAAAAAATAAGAAAAGCCTACCCTGGGGGCGGTGCCACGACACTAGCAATGCGGCTTCTGCAGGCAATGCATTCCATAGGTCTGGCTGCGGCGCCCGACTTCTGAATTTCTTTTCTTCTTCTTGCTTTGGTTATTTTTCTTTCCATTTTCTAAGATTAATTCCAAGTCTCTTCTAGTCCATTCACACTGATATAAACTTTGGCTCCTTTTCATGCTCCGAACTCGCCATATTCACCAAGTTACCTAACTTGTAAAATAACACGAACACGCACATCAAAACGCTCTAAATTGCTCAAAGACAATTAAAATATCAAGTTTAAGTGGCATTAAAAACAATGAGTGAAACTCACTCTTCATTTTGATCAGAATGATACCAAGTTATCCTATTTATTGATGTAATTCTGATGTTATTATTGAGAAAGGAAATATAATTTTTCTTCCAGAACTTGCAGGTTGATGTATCATACTTCCCTTGCTCACGAGTTCAACCGAAGGGTTTTGGAGGGCTTCCAATTTACCCCAGTTTGGCACCAAGGGTTTATTCGTGATGATGGAAGGTATACTTTCTTCAATAACTTTCTATTATTCCATGATGCATTGTATTCCACATCAGATGCAAGTATTTTCTTAGATTTTATGTAGAATGACCACTAGAGCAGAAAACTCGTTGAATACATCAGTGGTAGTTGTGTTTTTTCTGAGTGTAAATAATTCTACATTCTATCTTTATTCAGACAATCTAACATCATATTATTCATTCATTATTTATTTTCTTCTTTATGGGAGGCATTGGGTTCATTGGTCAGTATAACAATGATAGAAGCCTGTAATTGAGTCAGAATTAAGTACCAACGTAAACTCGTCCTATTTGAATTCTGTCTACATGTCAAATAATTTCTGATACTTTCTGAACTTGGATTGACCATTATACTTCGGTTTTTTGACTTGACTTGGCTAAACAGGACAACTTATGCAGAAACTGTTAAGGAATAGTTGGGTTAAAGCAAAAGTCAACGGCAGGATGGCTTGCAGTATTTCCAGTTTTTCAATCTCATTGGCAGATATGCATGCGAGACGAATTTTCAACAGGTATTAACAATGTTGCCATCCTCTCTTTTGTTTGAATTTTGAGTTTGTTGATTGTTTAATGCTTTAATTAAGATGTGGTTGCTTCTAGTTGTGGCTATTATAATTTGTAAGAAATAAATCGTGCCTTGATATGAGCAAAATTTACTATCCTTTTAGATTGGAGAGTTGCTTGCAATAAAGGAAGCAGCCTTAGGATTTTGTTACATTTTGACAAGATATTCATGTTTTTCTGATGACAATTCATCGTGAGTAACAAAGTTTACCATCTAAGTAAAGCCTACTAAATAACAGAATTTAGTTAATACACAATGTGGCTCATCTGAGATGAATAGTATTATTTGTATAATTACCAATTACCCACAAGGAAGGAAAAAAAAATAAAAAATTAAGGGAATCGTTGATTTTCTAATTGATAGAACCCCGAGCAAAGAAAGAATCAAGTGCAGTGAATAGTAAAAAAATTGCAGTAGTGTAAAATAAAATGGACTTTTTTATTGGAATTGCAACAGAAAAGAAAGGCCACAATGCCACGCATTCGAGAGGCCTGGATCTCGCCTCTCTGTAATACTAACCACAATTTTCCAATGGCATTGACAGATCCAACACTGGCCACACCCACATTTACTTTTTCGCTGATCCTACAAATTATCCCTCCCCTATTAATTTATTCCATATTTGCTGCCACAATTTATTCTGGAAATTTCCTCTCAATTCCCCCCTAATTACGTGATATGAAAATATACCTCCAGTTGGATGTGGCCTGACTTGCCTGTTGATTGGGTTTCCTTGCTGAGCCTTTTTGCATGCCTGACATATGTGTAGTGAATTGGTGGTCTATCACTAATCTACAGCACGCTTATTTAGATTCTAAATAAATAAATAAATAATAATAAGGAACAACTGACCTATAGAAATGTCCTATCCTTTAGAAGCTGTAATATTAAGATCTGTTGAAAGGAACATCTCATTTGATGCCTGGTGCATTTGGGTTTCTCTTCTACTCGTATTACTTTGCTGTCAACAAGTTAGAAGGATGACCTTAGTTAAAAAAAAAAATTTCCTTGTTTCTTCAGAGCACATATTTATTTTCTGGTTTCTTCCTGTAGGTTTGATTGAGTGGGATGGTGAAAGGTTTGAGTTGCAAAATGCCCCTTCATATTCTGAAAAGAACTGAGGTGGTGCCTTCCCTATTGTAGCGCCATGAGTTCTGTTAACCCGGATTGCCACGTCATCGTCGTTTGCCCTAATTTTGTCAATCAATTTTGCGGAAATAACCTAATTTTTAAAATCACATTTGTAATTGAAAACTACGTCGGCAATTAAAATACATTGGATAATTGTTCAAAATTTGAATATCATGTTTTGGAATAGCGGAAGCGAAAAATACATTAACAATGTTTCAATACATAAATTTGAAATCTTAATAATTTCGATAATCAAATTTTATGCCACCACTGCCGGATCAATCTCGATCGCCTCCGAAGTCTGCAAATATTGTTAAAAAATAGTAGAATGAGTATTTCGAAGAAATACTCAGTAGACTCATCGCCGATAATTAATTTACAGAATAATTGAAAACACACTCATGCAATATATAACGTGATATCATTTTTGGTTCATTTTCATGAAAATCATAGGCTCTTTAAAAACATGGGCTGTGGGTAGTCTTTCTTTCTTGTGCGGATAAAGCACATAAGTTATGCATAACATTCTCTTCTTATCTCATAAGAGATTCTTTCTTTCTTTCTTTCTCATGCAATTAAGCATATAAGTTATGTCAAGCATAACAATATCATATATCGCATATGACACATTCTCATCCTATGCATAAAGCATATAAATCACGTAATTCACATAAAGCATGCAATTATAATTTAAACTAGTTAATGGTGCCGAGTCTACCTCAAATATTTCGAGTTGCGTGAAAAGTGGAGCGGGAAAATAACTTCAAGCTCCTAATTGTTCGTACGTATCGTCTAGCCAAAAATAGAAAATAAGTTTGAATTAGTATTTCGAACTTTAAAGTTTTAAAGTGTTGAAATTAAGTTTAAGGGCTTAATTGAAAATTATTGGAATTGAAATAAATGACTTAAAATGATAAAGTAAAGTTTAGGGGCTAAATTGGAAATTTATTAAATCTGAAAATAAAACTTTAAGGGCTAAAATAATAACTTTCATAAGTTTAGGGACTAAACTGTATTATAATAAAACTGAAAATAAAAGTTAAAAACTGAAATAATAACTTTTAATAGTTTAAGGACTAATCTGTAAATATAATAAAGCTGAAAATAAAACTAAAGGGCTGAAATTAAACATTTTCAGAACTTAAGGACTCAATTGAAAATCTGCTGAAACTGAAAATAAAATATTAAGGACTGAAATAATAATTTATAAACTTGGGGGCTAAATTAAACATTATCTAAAACTAAAAATAAAATTAGAGGACTGAAATTAAAAACATTTAAAACTTTGTGACTTAAATAAACATTTTAAAACTTTGGGGCTTAGGGTTATAATTTCTAAAATCAAAATTAAATTAAAATCTAAAATCAAAATCAAAATCAAAATCAAATAAAATCAAATAAAACAATTAAAAATTCTCATTTCTCTATCTCTCTCAACAGAGAGAGAGCGAGCGACGGGGAGGGAAATCCCTTCCCTGATTTCGCTGCCGGCGAGGCGACGTTGGTGGCGAGGTGTTCTGCGAGAGAGGTAAGTTCGTGGATTGGGTTATTCTCTTGGTTTTGTGGTTGATTGATGAGGGCTTGGGTCGGAATTGGGGCGGTTTGGTGTCGATTTTGGGTGAAGTAGTGGGTTGATTTCTATGGCACTGAGTTGAGCTGGGTATGTGCGATGGTTGGAGTTGTGCGTTGGTCTGAGGTGGTGCTTGGCGGGTTGAGGTGGTTGGTCTCGGTTTGGAGCTAGTTTGGTGGTTGGCTTGGTGGTTCGGTTTGGGCAGTGAGTTTGGTTTGAGGTTGAGGTTGAGGTCTCGTTTTTGGGAGCTAGTTTGGTGGTTGTTTGGCAGTGGTTTGAGTAGTGGGTTTTTGGTGCAGTTGGATGGTGGCTGGAACGTGGGTGGATGACTGCAGCTTCGGTTTTGGTGGCTGCAGTGTCTGGTTCGAGACTGGTGGTTGGAGGTGGTGAGGTTGAGCTAAGGAGAATGGGGTTCTGGCTGCAGTTGTTGCATTTGGTGAATGGAGAAATGGGTTCGGTTCTAGCATCACACGATGCTAGAAACTGAGGTTCTAGCATCACATGATGCTTTCCAATTTCTGGGATGTTCTACTGGAATGGACTTGAGATTGGCTGTTGATGGTGAATGGTGTTGTGAGTTGCATTGCCTTGATGATTACACTATTGATGCTAGAAATGGATTTTCTAGCATCAATGGTGTCTCACATTGGGAATAGAGAGAATGTTGGAGAGATAGACAATTTTCTTACCAAATGGATTTAGTTGGCTGCTGAATGGTTGGAAAAGGAGAGGATGAGGAGTTGATGTATGAATAGTGATGATTAGGGCACAGATTTCAAGGTGGGTAATTGGGCCTGATTGTTGGGCCTTTGGATTTTCTAATATGGCTAAAATAAGTAAATTCAGATTTGGACTCAATTGATTGGACTTAAATGAATTGGGCTAAGAATTAAAATGCAAGGTGTTGGACTTATATAATTGGGCTTAAACATTGGGCTCATGTAATTGGACTTGAAAATAATAATAATTGGATTTAAACAACATAAATCGAAATTGATACTAAAATAATTATTCGAAATTGGATTTAATCGAATAGATTTGAATTCAATTTTTATAACGGCTAGACGAACGCGTTTCTCAAAAAAATTAGGGTTACGTTTTAGCGACACGTTTTTCGAGAAAATTAATTTATATAGTTTAAAAGTTCGCGGTCGCTACAACCTTACCCCCTTAAAATAATTTCGTCCTCGAAATTTAAACTTACTTGATCTAATATATCTGGATACTTAGCCAGAATCTCTTCATCTTTCTCCCAGGTAGCTTCATCGCTATCCTGTCTACCCCATTGGACTTTGACTAAAGGAATCTCTTTGGTTCTTAAGACATGGACTTTTCTTTCTATAATGCACATAGGTGTCTCCTCATAGGACAGATTCCTCTGAATCGAAATAGTCTGAAAATTTACCGTGTGACTTGGGTCGTGGATATACTTTCTCAATAGGGAAACGTGAAAAACGTTGTGTACGGTCGATAGCTCGGGCGGCAACGCCAAACGATAAGCCATGTTACCCACTTTCTCTAAGATCTCGAATGGTCCGATAAAACGAGGTCTTAACTTCCCTCTCTTGCCGAAGCGAATAGTTCCTTTCATAGGAGCTACTTTCAAAAATACTTTCTCTCCAATTTCAAATTCTAACTCTTTTCTCCTTTGACCGGCATAGCTTTTCTGTCTATCTTGAGCGGCTTTGATCCGTAGTCTGATCTTATCAATAGCCTCAACTGTCTTTTCAATCAATTCTGGACCTAAAATTCTTCTCTCTCCTACTTCATCCCAATAGACTGGTGATCGACATTGTAGTCCATAAAGTGCCTCATATGGTCCCATACCAATAGTAGCCTGAAAACTATTATTGTAGGCAAATTCCACTAATGGGAGGTGAGTCTCCCAATTACCACTCAAATCTAGTACACAAGCTCTAAGCATATCTTCTAGTGTCTGAATAGTGCGTTCGGGCCCGGTCCATCGATGCAGGGATGGTAAGCAGTACTAAAATTTAATTTAGTACCCATCGCTACTTGTAAACTCTTCCAGAATCTTGATGTAAATCTCGGGTCTCTATCTGATACAATGGAAGCTGGTACTCCATGAAGTCGAACAATCTCTTTAACATACAACTGGGATAACTGATCCACATTGAGAGTCATTCTGATTGGTAGGAGATGAGCTGACTTCGTAAGTCGATCTACGATAACCCAAATAGCGTCATGTCCTTTCACTGATTTTGGTAACCCTGTTACGAAATCTATGGAAATTTTCTCCCATTTCCATTCTGGTATATCCAAAGGATTTAATAATCCTGATGGTCTCTGGTGTTCAGCCTTAACTTGCTGACACGTCATGCATCGAGAGACAAACTTTGCAATACAACCCTTCATGTTTCTCCACCAAAAGGTATTGCGCAAATCACGATACATCTTTGTCCCTCCTGGGTGGCATGCATAAGGTGCTGAATGAGCTTCTGTCAAAATCTCATTCTGGATATGTTCATCCTTCGGTACACAGAGACGTCCTCTGAATATAAGTGCCTTATCAGAGGCAATCTCGAAACCTATTCTCTTGCCAGTTCCAACTTCGGATCTGATCTTTTCCAAGAATTTATCTCCAGTTTGAGCTGTTATAATCTGACCTCTCAAGTCTGGTTTAACGCTCAGATTTGCCAATCTAGAAGATCCTTGGATTGATGGGGTTCGCACTTCGATTCTTAGATTTCTCAAATCTCGAATCAACTGATCTTGCGTCGTTCCTAAAGCTGATAACTTTCTCGGCAACCTTATTTGCTTTACCCGGGTGGTAAAGAATGGTACAGTCGTAATCTTTTACCAGCTCTAGCCATCGTCTTTGTCTCATGTTTAGTTCCTTCTGAGTGAAGAAATACTTGAGACTCTTGTGATCGGTGTAAATCTCACATTTACTCCCGTACAGGTAGTGTCTCCAAATCTTAAGAGCGTGCACAACAGCTGCGAGCTCTAAATCATGTGTCGGGTAATTCTTCTCATGTGGCTTCAACTGTCTTGAAGCATATGCTATCACTTTGCCATTTTGCATCAAAACACAACCTAAACCATGTTTGGATGCATCGCTGTAAATAACAAAACCTTCAGATCCATCTGGTATAGTCAGCACTGGTGCTGAGACAAGTCTGTCCTTAAGTTTCTGAAAGCTTTGTTCACATTGTTCTGTCCACTGAAACTTAACTCCCTTTCTGGTCAACTGAGTCATAGAACCTGCTATTTTAGAAAAACCCTCTATGAATCGCCGATAATATCCAGCTAATCCAAGAAAGCTTCTCACATCTCCAACATTTGCAGGTGTTGGCCAATTTGTTACAGTTTCAACCTTAGAAGGATCAACTTCGATACCTTTAGCTGTAACAATATGACCTAAGAAACCTACTCTCTCCAGCCAAAATTCACATTTCTTGAACTTGGCGTACAACTTTTCTGCTCTCAGCGTTTCCAACACAATCTTCAAGTGTTCTTCATGTTGTGCGGAATTCCTGGAGTAGATCAGTATATCATCGATAAAAACAATAACGAATTTATCAAGATACTGATGGAAAACTCGGTTCATCAAGTCCATAAATATTGCAGGTGCGTTCGTAAGACCGAACGGCATCACTGTGAACTCATAATGTCCATATCGTGTCCCGAATGCCGTCTTTGGTACGTCGACCGGCGAAACCTTTAGCTGATGGTACCCAGATCTCAAATCAATCTTCGAGAAGATTGCAGTACCTTTCAACTGATCGAATAAGTCTTCGATCCTGGGTAGGGGATACTTATTCCTTATCGTCAACTTGTTAAGTTCTCGATAGTCGATACACATCCTCATGCTTTCGTCCTTCTTCTTTACAAACAGCACAGGTGCTCCCCACGGAGATACACTTGGCCTGATAAAACCCTTCTCTAGCAATTCCTCTAATTGAACCTTCAGTTCTTGCAATTCCTTTGGTGCCATGCGGTATGGAGCTTTAGAAACAGGGGCAGCTCCTGGTATCAAATCGGTGGAAAATTCCACTTGCCTATCCGGCGGAGTTCCGGGTAGATCGTCTGGAAAAACGTCACCATATTCACATACTAATGGGCACCGACCCGTAGTAATCTCATCTACGGGTTTGTCTTGAAGACTAACCAAATAGCCATGACAACTATCCTTGGCTAATAGCTTCTCCGCTTGTAAAACCGAAATCAGGCGAGGAAGTGCCTTAATCATCGTCCCATAAAATCTGAATACTTCTTTACCATCTTTACGAAAAATAACCTCCTTCTCGTGGCACATAATTGCGGCACGGTTGGTGCTGAGCCAATCCATACCTATAATAATATCGAAATCTTTCATTCGGATAATATTCAGGTCTGCCTCCAAAACTTGACCATCAAAATCTATTTGTACTGCCTTGACTATCTTATTAGTATCGATAGTTTCTCCTGACGGCAAACTAACTTCAAGGGTACTACCAGTCTCTATGCCTATTAGGTTCAGTCTTTCTAAGTATGCATCTGATATAAATGAATGTGTGGCTCCCGAGTCTATCAGAACATATACAGGTATCCCAGAAATAGATAGTATACCTGATATCATATTATCATGCTCAATATGGGAAGGAAAATACGGTATGGAAAGCAATTAAGACATGTACAAGGGTACTAGGGTAACTAGTATACCTGCAATCACGTCGGAGTCCCTGGTCGCATCCATAGCGAATACCCTTGCCTTCCCCTTCCTGGTTTCGGTCCGGGTTCATCCTCCTCGATGGGAACCCGGGCGGCCGAGCACGACGTCCGTTGCAAAGTGACCCGACCGGCCACACTTATAGCACTCCCTTCCCAAACAAAGCATTCTCCTTTGTGCATCCTGCGCGGCACTTAGGGCGAGGGGAGAAATGATATTGGGCATCTGTCTCCCTGTTGGCCCCGGATTGAGCCTCTTGACGAACGGTTGGTTCCTGTTCTGGTTCTGGTTCGGAGTTTGGTTGCGGGTCGGACCTTGCCACTTTCTCTTGCCCAGGTTTCTCTGCTCATACTGAGGTCCCTGGCTTACCGTCCTCCCACCGGCATAGGCTACTGCTTGAGTCTTTTTTACTACTTCCCGGTAGGTTGGCAGCTCATGTGAACTGACAATTTGTCGGACATCGGAGCGTAGACCTCTCTCAAATCTGCGGGCCTTTTTGAACTCCGTCTCCACCAGATGTGGAGCATAGCGTGATAGCTCTTCAAACCTCCTTTCATACTCGACTATATCCATATCTCCTTGCACTAGTCGCAGAAATTCGGTCTCCTTGTGATCTCGAAGAGCTTGTGGGAAAAACTTGTCCCTGATCTCTTCCTTGAAATCATCCCAAGTTAGGGCTACCTTTTGTTCCTCGCTTCTCGTGCGGGATGCAGATTCCCACCAAAATTCGGCTCTTCCAATCAACATGAACTCGGCACAACCCACTTTCTTGAATTCCGGGCAGGCTATGTGCTTAAAAATTTTTTCAATGGCCTGGAGCCATTCTTCCACTGCCAGTGGCCCATTTTCGCCGTCAAACGTAGGCGGGCTGTACCTTCTGAATTGTTCGATCATTGGTACAATAGGTTTGGGGTTTACTGGCTGCGGAATCTGTCTCATCTCCTGCACAGCTTTGAGTAGTTCTCTGATAACATCGGCTTGGTTCGGTGGTGCCATAACCTTCATAAATTTAAAGGCAGTTTGTAATAGTTGACTAGGAGTACTAACAACGCGAACAATAAGGATATCTCGTAAGACGGAAATTAAGTTTCAAATTTCATTTCATTCATATTTCAACTTCTTTTCATGTAGGTACATCGGGTGGCGTGTATGCCAACATTTGATTAAGACAAAATGTCAACCCTACTCTAACTCCTATCATCTATTCTCCTTCGGTCACGCATGATTCGGCGTCCGAGAATTCTCCCAACGCTGGATCAGCGTCTTCCTCTGGTTCTTCTTCTTCGGGGTCTTCTTCGGGATCTTCTTCTTCTTCTGGGTCTTCCTCGGAATCTTCTTCCTCTTCTGGTTCTTCCTCGGGTGCTAACTCATCTTCTTGCACCTGTTCAGGCTCGAGCATTGGCTCAGGTTCTGGCTCCCCTTCAGGTACAACCCCAAGGCGGTGCTCAAAATACATGGGCCAATATGCCACAAATCTCACGCAGAATGTATCATATCCCATATCCACATTAGGTGATGTAAGAGCATCCATGTATATGCTACGAGCTACTTCCACATAGTCGCCTCGGAAAGTTGAGAGTAAGTGATGAATCGACTGGCGATTACAGGTCACGTAGCCATGCTATATGGCCCGCTCCCGTACGACATTCAACTGCTCTATGTGTTGGGCAATTGTCCAATCAAATCTAGGCCTGAAGCGGTCGTAATCTCTAGCAGCTTGTTCTACGTCACTGGGTGCATTTCTACGAATGGGTGCCATGTCCTAAACCAATTATGCAAAGTCCAGTTAAGTGGGGTTATTCATCTCTTCTTAGTTAAAATTTACGAGGACGTAAAAATTTAGAAAATTATTTCCAATTATGCTCAAACTCGTCTTTCTTTCTTTCTTTCTTTCTTTTCTTTCTTTCTTTCTAATTCGGATACACTTTCTTTCTCTTTCTTCTAAGTCTCGTAAATCGTAAAACAGTATCCGAAATAAAATAACAATAAACTTCAATAACTTCTTTACCTTCGGAGTCGACGGATTGAATGATGGCAGTGGCAACTTCGAGAAATAATAAAATAATCTCTTTAAAAATTCTCTTTGAAAATTTTCTCTTTTTTTTTTTGAAAATTTGATCTACGTAAAACGTGCACCAGACTACTCGATACTGCCGTAGCGTCCCGAGTTCTGTTAACCCGGATTGCCACATCATCGTCGTTTGCCCTAATTTTGTCAATCAATTTTGCGGAAATAACCTAATTTTTAAAATCACATTTGCAATTGAAAACTACGTCGGCAATTAAAATACATTGGATAATTGTTCAAAATTTGAATATCATGTTTTGGAATAGCGGAAACGAAAAATACGTTAACAATGTTTCAATACATAAATTTGAAATCTTAATAATTTCGATAATCAAATTTTATGCCACCACTGCCGGATCAATCTCGATCGCCTCCGAAGTCTGCAAATATTGTTAAAAAATAGTAGAATGAGTATTTCAAAGAAATACTCAGTAGACTCATCGCCGATAATTAATTTACAGAATAATTGAAAACACACTCATGCAATATACAACGTGATATCATCTTTGGTTCATTTTCTTGAAAATCATAGGCTCTTTAAAAACATGGGCTGTGGGTAGTCTTTCTTTCTTGTGCGGATGAAGCACATAAGTTATGCATAACATTCTCTTCTTATCTCATAAGAGATTCTTTCTTTCTTTCTTTCTCATACAATTAAGCATATAAGTTATGGCAAGCATAACAATATCATATATCACATATGACACATTCTCATCCTATGCATAAAGCATATAAATCACGTAATTCACATAAAGCATGCAATTATAATTTAAACTAGTTAATGGTGGCGAGTCTACCTCAAATATTTCGATTTGCGTAAAAAGTGGAGCGGGAAAATAACTTCAAACTCCTAATTGTTCGTACGTATCGTCTAGCCAAAAATAGAAAATAAGTTTGAATTAGTATTTTCGAACTTTAAAGTTTTAAAGTGTTGAAATTAAGTTTAAGGGCTTAATTGAAAATTATTGGAATTGAAATAAATGACTTAAAATGATAAAGTAAAGTTTAGGGGCTAAATTGGAAATTTATTAAATCTGAAAATAAAACTTTAAGGGCTAAAATAATAACTTTCATAAGTTTAGGGACTAAACTGTATTATAATAAAACTGAAATAATAAATTTAATAGTTTAAGGACTAATCTGTAAATATAATAAAGCTGAAAATAAAACTAAAGGGCTGAAATTAAACATTTTCAGAACTTAAGGACTCAATTGAAAATCTGCTGAAACTGAAAATAAAATATTAAGGACTGAAATAATAATTTATAAACTTGGGGGCTAAATTAAACATTATCTAAAACTAAAAATAAAATTAGAGGACTGAAATTAAAAACATTTAAAACTTTGTGACTTAAATAAACATTTTAAAACTTTGGAGCTTAGGGTTATAATTTCTAAAATCAAAATTAAATTAAAATCTAAAATCAAAATCAAAATCAAAATCAAATAAAATCAAATAAAACAATTAAAAATTCTCATTTCTCTATCTCTCTCAACAGAGAGAGAGCGAGCGACGGGGAGGGAAATCCCTTCCCTGATTTCGGCTCGTGGCGACGTTGGTGGCGAGGTGTTCTGCGAGAGAGGTAAGTTCGTGGATTGGGTTATTCTCTTGGTTTTGTGGTTGATTGATGAGGGCTTGGGTCGGAATTGGGGCGGTTTGGTGTCGATTTTGGGTGAAGTAGTGGGTTGATTTCTATGGCACTGAGTTGAGCTGGGTATGTGCGATGGTTGGAGTTGTGCGTAGGTCTGAGGTGGTGCTTGGCGGGTTGAGGTGGTTGGTCTCGGTTTGGAGCTAGTTTGGTGGTTGGCTTGGTGGTTCGGTTTGGGCAGTGAGTTTGGTTTGAGGTTGAGGTTGAGGTCTCGTTTTTGGGAGCTAGTTTGGTGGTTGTTTGGCAGTGGTTTGAGTAGTGGGTTTTGGTGCAACGGTTGGATGGTGGCCGGAACGCGGGTGGATGATCTGCAGCTTCGGTTTGGTGGGCATGTTGTCCGGGTTCGAGACTGGTGGTTGGAGGTGGTGAGGTTGAGCTAAGGAGAATGGGGTTCTGACTGCAGTTGTTGCATTTGGTGAATGGAGAAATGGGTTCGGTTCTAGCATCACACGATGCTAGAAACTGAGGTTCTAGCATCACATGATGCTTTCCAATTTCTGGGATGTTCTACTGGAATGGACTTGAGATTGGCTGTTGATGGTGAATGGTGTTATGAGTTGCATTGCCTTGATGATTACACTGTTGATGCTAGAAATGGATTTTCTAGCATCAATGGTGTCTCACATTGGGAATAGAGAGAATGTTGGAGAGATAGACAATTTTCTTACCAAATGGATTTAGTTGGCTGCTGAATGGTTGGAAAAGGAGAGGATGAGGAGTTGATGTATGAATAGTGATGATTAGGGCACAGATTTCAAGGTGGGTAATTGGGCCTGATTGTTGGGCCTTTGGATTTTCTAATCGGGCTAAAATAAGTAAATTCAGATTTGGACTCAATTGATTGGACTTAAATGAATTGGGCTAAGAATTAAAATGCAAGGTGTTGGACTTATATAATTGGGCTTAAACATTGGGCTCATGTAATTGGACTTGAAAATAATAATAATTGGATTTAAACAACATAAATCGAAATTGATACTAAAATAATTATTCGAAATTGGATTTAATCGAATAGATTTGAATTCAATTTTTATAACGGCTAGACGAACGCGTTTCTCAAAAAAATTAGGGTTACGTTTTAGCGACACGTTTTTCGAGAAAATTAATTTATATAGTTTAAAAGTTCGCGGTCGCTACACCTATGAAGTGGTTATCCCTTCTTTTGGCATCTCCATGTATCATAGACATTTCTATCAGCTCTTTAACGGTTCAATTTCTGTAGTGCCCGTACACTAATTCATATCTTCATTAAAGAACAGCAAAAATTGAAGACACTTTACATCGTGATGATACACTTATCTCAATATTGCCATTTCTCTCTATCTTCTGCTATTGAATCCTGATGTGAACCCAACCAAGAATTGATCTTGGGAACCCACGAATAAGATGGAACCAACCCAAGAAAGCTAGAAATCACGTCGCGCAAAGATCAAGCCCACCCGTTGTTCGTCTCGTATCAAGAACCAAGATTACGCGTAATAAATCCCACCCGTTGATTATCTGGAACAAGAACCGTGAAGTGGGAACGTCACAAAAGGACTCCGAAACCTTTTGATAAGTTCAAGATTATAAGTCTAAGCCACCAAGAATATGAAGGAAAAACTCACAAATTATATTTAATCTTTCTCAATAATAAAAGTCTCCTTTTACAATGGAAAATAATGTCCTATTTATATGAAAACCCTAAAATCCTAGAAAATCACGAATGAGAGTCCTAAATATTCTAAAAGATACTTAAAAGATGGTAATTCAGTCTAATTAGGAAACTATCAAAAAAAGAGGTAATTTAGTCTAATTATATAAGGAATCCCGCCTATTAGTCTTTGGCCGTTCGGGTCAATAACGCGTGCCCACGCCTTAAGTAAACTTCGCTTCAGCAATATGCACATTTTCTTTTGGAGAGTAAAGTTCGCTTTAGCATTGTGCACTTGTTCTTTTTCTTTCCGGCCCTCGACCCCAACATGAAACTCGTCCATTGGCTTGTCAACTCCGTCCCCGTGAACTTCATAGCTCGATTACACGATTGCATGACATATTTGCCTTGATTTGATCTCGAACTCATCCGTATCTTCATTTCAACGCACTTCGAATCTTCACTCGCTTGAAGCCTTGTCCGGATTACATCATCCCCTCTCTCTTCGAAATGATTCGACCTCGAATCCGAACTTGTACTAAACGAAGCAATATTAGAAACTTCAAAAATGCCAACAATCACCAACTTACCCCAAAGAGCCAAGCCATATCCATTGATCGCGCTCATAACAATGATATGGAAAGGTCTATCTCCTCTAGGATGTAGCATGGACCTCCTTTGAATCCGCTTCTGTCTCGTACACATGATCACCTAACTACCATCATCTGGATCAGACAAGACTTGATTCCATAGCATAGTAATCACCTGCCTTTCACCAAAACTACTACTAACACCAATACATAAGGTCATTGAATTGAACCAGGTTAGTAGATGAAAAACACTTGCTAAATTGATGCATGGAATGGAAATAGTAGACACTAGACCTACTCCTAACACATGCAATAAATCTATTCTAATACATGTAAGAACATCATGATTAAAATAAAGAAATTCACGCACCCAATCACCCATGATGCATCCCAACTGCCTATCATACTCAAATAGCTCTGTGTGACATGCTAGAATGTGATGATGTAGTAAGTGTATATCATAAACAAGTAAGAATTTTCCATACATGTAAGCTCATAACCTTTCCTAGGTGTAGGGATTTGATACAATACCATGGCATGATTGCATTCATCTTCCTTATTACTCACCCACTCCTCCTTGAGCTTTGCATCACGTGGGTAGTCAATGTATAGTGCACCATGGAACAATTCCTTGGAATCCTGCAAAAAAGAATTATCGAAATTGGGGAGGGGATTGTTAGCTCTCACTAAAACCCTCTTACACTCGACTTTTCTAGCATACAAGCTCACTTTGGAATTTTCTCTCCTCTCTGATTTTTCCCTCTCTTTTCCCTCATATGTCTCTACTCTTTTTTTCTCACTCTCATCCACTTTACTTCTTTCTCTCTTGCTTTCATTTTTTCGCTCCTTATTTTTATTCTATCGCTCACTCTTCAATTTCAGTTGATCCACTTGGACCTGCTGTGGTGTCAAAGGCACAAGTCTGATAGCTCTTCCATCCTTCACCAGATTGTAACGATTTGTGAATCCTTCATGCTTCACCCTCCTATCATACTGTCATGGTCTACCCAACAATAGATGTCCCGCATGCATTGGAACCGCATCACACAACACCTCATCATTATACCGCCCAATGCTGAAATTCACCAAGGCCCTCTTCGTAACCCGAATCTCTCCACAATTATTCAGCCACTCCAATTTGTATGGTTGTGGGTGCCTCATAAGAGGTAACCCTAACTCTTCTACAAGGGTTGTGCTAGCCACATTTGTACAACTCCCGCCATTTATTATCAGACTGCACACCTTACCCTTAATGTGATACCTGGTATGAAAC
The DNA here is from genome assembly GCA_035079005.1 of Fraxinus americana. Taxonomy (NCBI): domain Eukaryota; kingdom Viridiplantae; phylum Streptophyta; class Magnoliopsida; order Lamiales; family Oleaceae; genus Fraxinus; species Fraxinus americana. The sequence continues at coordinate 11,493,113 of CM068722.1, forward strand.
AAATTCTCCCGTTGCTGCTCCTCATCATCCACCTTCATTTGTGTAGTAAGAGCACGCATCACTACCAATAACTCTGCAACTAGATACTCCACATAAGTTTCACCCTTAACTTCCTCCAACTCAGGCATGCTGTCACTCCCACTCCCATCATCAGACTCAATCTCTCCATTTTCCCGAAGAATCATCACCCGTCGGTTTGGACACTGTGAAGCTATATGTCCTGAACCCAAACACTTGAAACATTTAATATCCCTCGACCGACCAGCTTGATTTTCAATGTTTGGTTTATTTTTATTCACCTCCTCCTTAACCTTAGGTACTTCAACATTTCCCTTGGTCTCCACCCGATCATTCCTATCACCACTATTCCATTTGGGTTCCGTAGTAAACCTAGCTACCCCTTTTCGTCTGAGTTGCCTCTCCACCTTCATAGCCACGTGCACCAAGTCCTCCAATTCCACATAATGTTGCAACTCTACAATGTTAGCAATATCCCTATTCAACCCATTCAGAAACCTAGCCATGGTGGCCTCCCGATCCTCCTCTATGTTCGCTCTAATCATCGCCACCTCCATCTCCTTATAGTAATCCTCCACACTCCTAGATCCCTGAGAAAGTGTTTGTAATTTATGATGAAGATCCCGATAATAATGTCCAGGTACAAACCGTTTTTTCATACAAGCCTTCAACTCTCCCCACGTCTCAATTGTCCTATCCAAATTCCTCATACGTCTAGTCACCAACCGATCCCACCAAATTATAGCATAATCAGTGAATTCCACTACCTCTAACTTCAATTTCTTCTCCTCCGAGTAATTATGGCAATCAAATACCAATTCCACCTTCTTTTCCCATTCTAAGTAAGCTTCAGGGTCACTCCGCCCTTGAAAAGCTGGAATGTTCAGTTTGATGCTCCCCAAATTTCCATCAACACCTCGATCAAACCTACCTCCTCTAGTCCTCATTTGTCCCATATCAGCTTCCAAATAATAATCATCACTTCCTACACTCACCGCCTCATCTTTCCCATCAAATTCAGCCATAAGATTCCTGCTCGCCTATGTCCTCTACCCCCACGAGGAACCCTTTGGGGCTTCCTTCGCTACTGATTCCCAATCAAATTTCCATGCCTAGCTACATCACCACTAATACATTCAATCGCCAAACCCAATTGATCAAACCTACTATGTATAACCTGCATACTATCCATAAACTCCGCATAAAACCCCTTAGGTACCTCTTCATCCTCGCCTTTACTCATATTTCCCGTTTGCAATTAAGTAAACAACAAGAATTTAAATGAAAAGAAATAATAAAAAGAACGAAACAATTTACCTCACGTGTTTGCACTCGTGTATCACTCAAGATTGGCTTTTACCCGATAATGAGCTCACCACTCTTGCTTTTACCGCTCGTCCTCCTTTCTCAATGGATCGAGAAATAACCGATCTCAATCAAATATGACTCAATCCCGCAACGATCACCACGACAAGTCTAGAATAATCAATAGAATTTTTGGCACAGACTAAGGTAATGGACTCAAATGCAAGGAAAGAAAACAAAATGACTCGAATTTATATTGTTTTGTTTTGAGTTGCCTCTAGGCATTCACGAAGTGTAGAGCTTTTTTTTTTTTCACATGAACATTATACGTGAACAGTAACCTTTTATTTTTCAATAAACAACTAAATATAATCTAGAAGCAAAACAAACAATAAAATTACACGGGAAAGAATTACTCAAACAAGAACAATAAAAGTTGGAATTTTTTTTTTCACGTGAACAGTGCGATGAACAGTAATTTTTTTTTTTTCAAACAATAAGAATAATTGACAAAAAGTAAATGATAGATAACCTGAAATCTAGAGCCAAGCTCTGATACCAACTGATGTAAACCCAACCAATAATTGATCTTGGGAACCCACGAACAAGATGGAACCAACCCAAGAAATCTAGAAATCACGTTGCGCAAAGATCAATTCGACCCGTTGTTCGTCTCGTATCAAGAACCGAGATTACGCATAAGAAATCCGACCCGTTGATTACCCGGAACAAGAACCGTGAAGTGGGAACGCCATAAAAGGATTGCGAAACCTTTTGATAAGTTTAAGATTATAAGTCTAAGCCACCAAGAATATGAAGGAAAAATTGACAAATTATATTTAATCTCTCTCAATAATGAAAGTATCCTTTACAATGGAAAATAAAGTCCTATGTATATGAAAACCCTAAAATCCTAGAAAATCACGAATGAGAGTCCTAAATATTCTAAAAGATACTTAAAAGATGGTAATTTAGTCTAATTAGGAAACTATCAAAAAAAAAAAAAGGTAATTTAGTCTAATTACATAGGGAATCCCGCCTATTAGTCATTGGCCGTTCGGGTCGGTCCACGCCTTAAGTAAACTTCGCTTCAGCAATATGCACATTTTCTTTTGGAGTAAGGCGCCCACGCCTTAAGTAAAGTTCGCTTCAGCATTGTGCACTTGTTCTTTTTCTTTTCGGCCCTCGACCCCAACATGAAACTCGTCCATTGGCTTGTCAACTCCGTCCCCGTGAACTTCATAGCTCGATTACATGATTTCATGACATATTTTCCTTGATTTGATCTCGAACTCATCTGTATCTTCGTTTCAACGCACTTCGAATCTTCATTCGCTTGAAGCCTGTCCGGATCACATCAAATCCGCAGTTATCTCTGCTTTTCATCTGCACAGTATTTATATCTCATAGTAAATGTGGACAAAATGAAGTATCGTAAAAGGGAGATTTCTTTAGGCATTCATTTTTAAGTGAATGCCTTTTCACAGAGGCAATGACTGGAATTGTTAGATTCTTACAGGTGCAATGTAATGTCTTTGAAGGTGCAAGTGGAGAAGTTGCTTTGACTGCTGGTGGTGGATTGTAGCATCTAGTTGTGACTAGAGAAAAATTTGTGTGTTCATTAGTTGGTTGATAGCGGAGGTTTTGACTAAACTAGGTCCTGTGATTTTTATTCCTCACTCCGGAGAGGTTTTCACGAGGAGATCTACAGTGGCACGATTTGTTGCAGCGACGAATTAGATCGGGATCCTTAGCATCGCCCTTCGTGGTGTTGCAGTTTTATGGTTTTTTTATTAGATCTGTTTAGTTTGAGTTTTTTTTTTATGTTGGTTGTGTCGATGGCAGTGTTGATGCAGTTGGTAGTTGTGGTGGTCACGGTGGTGCAGGTGATGGCGTTGGCAGTTGTGGGGTAGCCATCGTGGTGACATTTAGTGGTGGTGTTGGTTGTCATCATCGTTGTCATCGTTGCGGTGGTTTTGACGGTGGTGCTACCGAAGGCAATGGTGAGGTGGTGGTCACAAATTATTTGATTGATTGTGACCAATTAATTAGTTAATGTGTGACAATAAATAATACGTGATCAACGAAATAGATAATTGTTTGACTAATAAATAATATGTTACCTAGAAATTTGTTAAGTTGTGACTAATAATTTGATAATTTGTGACATAGAAATAATTTGTAACCAATTAATACAATATTTTATGACCATGAAATAAGTTGTGACTTATAAAATTTGTGATTTGTGATCAAGGCATAATATGTAACCTATTAATTTGATAAAGTTTTGACTGAGAAATAAGTTGACCTATAAAATTTGTAATTTGTGACTGTAACGTTTGTAATTGTGACTAATATATAACTGTGACCATAAATTTTATAACATCGTGACCTTAATATATTTAATTAATAAAATATTTTTTTAATTAATTATTTAATAAATAAAATTTAATTAATAACTGATTTTGAAATAATAAACCTTGTTTCTTAGATATGAAATGGGACATACTTATGTCTCACATGAAATTTTCCCAAAATTCAATTCCTAGAGCAACTATTCCTTTAAGAATGTCTGATCTCTTTTGGAAGAGTTTCACAAGTGTCACCATATTATTTCATTCATGTGCAACAACTGTTTACACATTTACGGGCATTTATTTTCTCTCTCCCTCATTGTAAACTACTCTAAATCAAAAGGAAAAAAAAAAACTTAATTTCCACTTATTACAAAAGGACTTCATTTAGTGGAAGTACCGTCGATCTCTAGTTATGCTTTCCTTGGTAAACTCGATAATGCTTGTTACACGAGGCAACTTGTATCAGCTGTCAATACTTTCAAAAGAAAGTTACTTTTAAGCATAGCCATAATATGATCGACAGTGTAGCAGCTAGAACGCTAAATCAAATACTTGTACGACTTGGGATCAAAATCCAGACAATATTAACAGTAGCAGATCCAAATGAATTTGTAGGTTTAACGTATTGGCATGAAAGCTCCATGGAATCCATATGGGACTCTACTTGGTAGTGTAATCTTGGCGACTGGCCCGTCTGAAAGTTTCTGTGCGTCAACTATATAAACCTATAGCCAAGAAATATACATGTTATTTTACCATCAACTAATCAAATATAACACCTTAAACATTCAAACTATGGTAAGACAACTTACTTGAGATATATTACTGTCTTCATTGTGTACATATGTAATGATCCATCCACCATCTTCTTCAGGACTCCCGGGTTTTGCCACAAAGGCAGCTCCGGTGCAAAATGTATTCTGTGGAAACTTATGATATTCGATCTTTATCAACTCTTCTTCGAATTGTCTCTTATCCTGGTTCAAAAAAATTGATTTCTAAGGAGACCAGCGAAACGGGAACAAAGACACACAGAAGACGTTCCCCTCAAATCCCTTTATATAACATAGGAAAATAGGTTAATCCGCCATGAAGGGGATAAGTCAACAGATAATTAGGCTCGACAAAGTCCAACATACACTAGGAGATTATAGAAGGGAAGTTTACCAGGAGAAGTTCGAGTTTCCTTTCCTTGAAGTAAAGTTTGGCTAGCCCTCCATATTTTGCCATGCCTGTGGGAAACGTTTACTATCCATTACAAGTTACAACAACTTTTTAGAGGAAAATGTAATTTTACCTGATATGGAGCTTGAATTTGAATCGACCACTTGTGTGTACCCAAACTTAGTATCAAGACCAACAAACTTTTCGTTCATGAACGGAAAATCCATAGAATATTCGGTTCCAGTGAGATTTCTCTCTTCCACCTCTCCGGTATGTATATTCAATCTCCATTCATATGCACGAGAGAAAAATGATCCTTCTTGTGATTTTTCATCAATTTCTTCAACAGAAACTATATGCTCAAACCCTTTAGAAAACCACTCAAATTTGTTTAAGCCATAATCAGGTCCTGGTATGACTGAACCATGGGCTCGACATGCCAACACGACCACCTGTTCCTCCCATCCAAACATATAGAAAAATGTCGATTGGTCACCATACAATAATTTTTTTCCTGGAGGATTCATTGGCAAGACATCAAAAAATACTGCCGATTACCTCATTGCCATCCTCGTAACAGTTAATAATGTGAAATGTACAGCTTGATTCAACTTCAAACCACTGGACGGAATCTGCATCACCATAACGGGGCATTATTCCAATCCTTGCACGTCCTCCTCTATCGTGCTTGATTAACCTATGTCCACAAATTACACAGCTTCAAATTAAGTATTTCTTCTATGTAAGTATGATCTTAAATGAGCTATATATGAATGAGGGTTTCTTAAAATTAAACATGAAAAACACTTACGATCCTCCACTTATGAGTCGATCTATGTCTACAGTTACAGGAAAATCCATGATCACATTATACCTGAAAAAGAGGATGCATTAATCGAAAAAATCCAATGTATTCTTAGATCAAACACCACAGTGAATGCCTTAAAATAAACAGACTACCTTTTCGTAACTCCTAGTTCATGGCTAAGGCAACACCTATTTAATTTGAGATCGGCTTTGTGAATTAATTTCTTTCCATCAGCTGAAAGAATAAACTACAATATTTAAAATTATCATATTTACTTATATATAAAGGAGCTTTATGTTGCATTTCTATACCTGAAATAACTCCGAGTTCAAAGTAAGGCTTTCTTGGAGTGATCCCCATAATCACAAGTTCTCCGGTGTCTGGAGCTTTCTGTTTCACTTAAAATGTCAAAAACCATTGTTGAAAAACGAATTGAATAGGTTAAATCTTGGATTTTTCGAGCCTTTTACAGGTTCAAGGAACTACCTTAGGATGGCTGGTGAATGGCCTACTCCAAGCTTTATTGAGGTGCCAATTTCCGAGAGTTTCTAGTGTACGAATGTCAATCTCTTGAGGAATGTAATTCTCAGAAATTGAGTAGAACTTCCCAGAATGCTCAAAAACATTTGTATTGCTAAGATATTTATCCACTGAGCCAAATCTTAACTGCCAAAATCAGAAATGCAGCTAGAGTTGCGTTGAGTGTGCATATATCTTGTGCTAACACGAATCAGTAAAAAGTATCTGAACCCGATTAGATTTCCCACTAATTAGTAGTATACCAACGAAGGGAACTATTCTGATTTCAGTGAAGTTACAGAGTAGAGTAAATTGATAAATTTTGATTGAATCAGCTTACCAAATTTAGTAGAAAAGCTGACAACACAGCATGAGAATCCCCTTCAACAGCTGGAAGAAATGCTGGTTTCTTTCTTTTCTCTTCTAACTTGAGCGTATCGGTTTGGACATACCTGTTGTTGTAGGAAGTGATCCAACTGCCATTGCGTTCCTTACAAAAATACAAAGCATGAAGCATTCCTTCACCTTCTATCCAGATGTGGCTTGATTTCCCAAACACGGATTTTGTCGATTTTAATCCTCCAAATAAAGGATTCGGGCCTACATGGACAATAACTACATCATATAAAACGAAAGCAACAATTGAGCTAGCAATTCTTCATTGAAACAACTTAGCCAGAAAATGGTCTGAATTTGCAACTTTTTAAGAATGAAATCCATTATTTAGTACTATTTCAGTGAATCAACCAAACAACATGGGAAAAAGAAAAGGTCAATGTTGGAATAATAAGGGAATGGAAAAGGACATTGTTCTTTTAAACTCACAATGAACAATGTTTTCACTCTTTTTACTTCTTTCATTTACCTATTTGTCCTCTTTACTGCTTCCATAATCTACCAACAAATCAACTATCAACCGTCTTATTATTTATTTCTAATTTCCAATTGGTATTTCTAGCACAATAAGATAGAATATCATTTGAGAAAAGACACTGAAAAGAATTCCTTCATTTTTGGATTTGTTTCTTAACATGTGCACCTTATAAGACAACGGACACGACGCATTTTAGAACCTGGCTGATCAAGCATCCGAATGGCTCATAAACTAGAGTTTTCAAGAATTAATCTGACTTTGTGCTGACCAATACGTTGTTCTTAACAGTAAATACAGGCATAGCTCTCCAAGTAATAAAGTACACAATCCAATTCGACAAACATAAATTTTGACAGTTAACAAATTGTCTGGTTTTTGTGCAAAGATCGATACTATTAGCATACCATTTCTGATGTAAACGCCCTCCGGGAAATCACCTGGGATCCTTCCTTCTATGCTGGTAACACGAATAGCTTCTCCCAGTTCTTCTACAGGAGCAAAATTACTCTGTTGTCCACAAGATCAGATAGTGAAAACACCAAATGTCATCTTAAATGCAACCAACACATTTGGTATTCATCCATATTTTGAAATTCAGGCTATATATAACACAAAATCTTAAAGTCATATTTGGTATGCCGTACTGAATAGAGCTACACACTTAACCTTTTTTTTTCTTCTCTAATAGTGTTCCGTGCTATACAATCTTCCACGCCAAAAATGTGCGTGTATTTAGAGGTGGTGTTGGGGGTGTTTCTATTTGTACCATCAGTACCTGAGATGGGAGCAATGGCTGGTCGACGAATTCAAATGCCAAATCAACAAATGTATCTATTATTCTCACTGAAGCCTCCTTAATGATATTGGGAACATTAGCCAAAATGGGATTCTGCTGAAACTTTCTGAAGAGTGGCTGGATAACAAAATCAGTTTCTTGATTATAGCCAGATCAAAATCACATAATATACAAAATCACATATATCTTGTAGGAAAGTTTGGTAAACTATAATTTATTGGACTGGACAATATAATATCTTCTTTTTTCTTCTTCATTATTATGCAGTTCGGCTTACTAAACGAGCCTGTCCATATGACAAAGGAAACATGCAGAGTTGTTACCTTAAAACTCAAAGAAGAAGGGAGTGAACCTCTGGAATGATCATCAAATTTGTGGGAAAGCGAAGGTCTTTCTATGGAGCAATTCACTTGCAATGTACTGGCCATCTCGCTCTCTCTCCCTCTCCCTCTCTCTCGAATGTAAGAAACAATTTAAAGAAAACTATTACTTCTTGAAACTGACAACACTTGTATATAAATGCAAAAAAATTGAAAATTTGGCCTTTAGAGTATCATTTTTTAGCTTAAAAAAAGATCCAATCTTTGGCCTCATCTGTGTGCTTATATGGAGCTTGTATATAATGTTTGAAAATTTGGTGTTTAGAGCATCATTTTTGGCCTTAAAAAGGGATCTATTCTTTGGGCTTATTTGTACTTTTATACGGAGTTAATTAAATAAATACTAATTAAATTTATCCATATGTTACTAATTATTGAACAAAAAATGTTACATATTGCTCATTCGTGTATTTAAATTGTCACTCATGTTACTCTTACGAATGAAATATATTATTCTCACATGATGAAAATTGTCACATGTCCAACGAAATTCAAATATGACACCTTGATGATGTTTAATTGTCGGGTTAACTAAATAAATGCTCATTAAACTTATCCATAGATTACTATATGCTCAATGAACAAAAAAAGATTCATCAAGAATAGTAATAGGTTGAATAGATGGGTGAACAATGGATAATGAGCATTCATTTAATTAACTTACAATGTAACTGTCATCATGATGTCCTGTCCGATTTTCATCGTACGTGGAAATAATGAATTTCACTCTAAAATAAATAATATCTTGAATAGATGTGAACACTGATTGGTTGTTTTGTTCATTAAGTAATAAATTAAGAATAAGTTTAATTATCATTCATTTAATTAACTTATTTATATGATGTGGGACACTCGGGGATAACTACACCAGATTAAAAAGATTGCCTTCAGCCCATAAACTATAATTTTATTAAATCAAGTACAAATTCTTTTGCAAGATGAGTTTTAAGTGATTACTATTGAGACGTGATGGTAAACTATCAATATGGCCATTAATGTAATTATTCGAGCCCCATTTTTTGGGTTAATAGATTTTGAAATAGTAATTTTTTTGAAAAATGTATGGTTAAAAAATAAATAAATAAATAAATAATTTTTTTTTAATTTACATGTAAAAATATTTTATCGAAAAATGTATGATTGCAAATAAATTTTGAAAAATGAGACTCAAACAAGGGCTAATCAATAATCTAAAATCTATCAAAATTTGTCACAACTTTTATAATCCATATATCAAAACCAATCTACTTTGAGGCTAAGATCGAAAAAATGCTAATCACTAGACATAATTGAAATTGCGCTCTAGATCCCTAAACTCCTAAAACTATCAACTCGATCCTAATTAAATAGAGCACCATTTATTTAGAATTAAAGTAAATAACACAATTCAGGGGGAAAAACCTTCTCAGTTCGTAGCCTTCTTGGATCTTGAATTACATAAATACTTAATTCCTTCAGTAAGTTATAATTTATTTTCCGACATTAGTAAAATATCCACCTTTATGTAGTAGTTAGCGTGAATTTAATTAACTAATGCCAAATAGCTATTGCTTAACAAACAAAAGACAGAACACTAAAATTACTATGGTTTAATTATACAGATATATCCATTAATAAAAAACCAAAAAGCAGGGAAAATATGGATAACTGCATAATTGTGTACATAAATCACATTTGACACCTTGATAGAACTTTCATTTATTTATTACATTTTGATCCCCATTGGCACAAAAGCTCCATGAAATCCTTATGGCACTCGATTGGGGAGTGCAATTTTGGCAACTGGCTCACTTCCAAAATTCTTTGCTTCCACTATGTAGACTTATAAATAGGATAACAAAATAAGAACTATTAAAGCAAGACATGTCCAAGAGAAAAAAAAGTTGTAATATCATGAAAGCATAATTTTAATGGGCCTGGTTATATTAGTCATTTTGTCATTCGATTGAGTGATGAACACGAGTCGTGTTACTTAAAATGTAATTTTAAAAACACGGTATATGAAAGATATGCTTTTTAAATTTTCCAAGACCTTAATATATTCGTATGTAATAGTTCCGAATTTGAAAATTTTGAACAACTTTGACTTCAATTTATAAATGAGGTGGTTAACTATATTATATGAATTTACAAATGCCCTTAGGTCAAGTTTCACCGCCTTCTAAACATGAAATTTTTAGATGTCAAGTCTTTGACAAAAAAAATGATTTCGATATGGACATAAGAACGATTATTAATGATATAAATAGTGTTATATCAAATTCATCATACTGTTTGAAAGTTAGATGACGTGGTTCAATATAATACTAAAGCAAGCAAATACGTTAGGTTCAATTCTCACTCTAAAAATTCCAAAAATCAGACTTTGATAAAGAAAAATTGAATCCAAGCCATCTTTAGCTATTACAAGCGTTGGTTGAACCTAAAAATTAATTCAAAATCCTAAATGACATTTGGAAAGTATTATATTTAAAAGAATGATGATTTCTAGCACCAGTAATGTTAAATATTATTTAAGGTGTCAGCATAATATAGGTCCTTTTAAATGGATCATAATTTCTTGTGTTTAATTGAACCTGTAATTCAATGTCATTAGTGTTGTCACCTAGACACATGTTAAATACCAGTATTACTAAATAACATTACTCTATTTAAAAGAAAAAATTGAGAAATCATAATTTATTGAAATGGAGTAGCAGCAAATAGCATGTAATACTGGTGGTGAAACAAAATTTTACATACCTCAGATATGTTTGTAACTTCATTGTGCACAAAAGTTACAATCCATCCGTCATCTTCTTCAATAGCCCCGCCCCAGTGCAAAACATGTTTCTTGGGAGCATGTGATACTCAACTTTTACATATTCCTCAGGTTTCTTCTTACCCTGACAAGTTTCCAATTGAAAAAGGACAAAGAAATTATTCGAGGAAACTGTACATGTATATACACATGTGTGCACACACACACACACACAAGAACATGCAAATTGCAAAGGCTCATTTTACCGAGGAAAATTCAACTTTTCTCTCTTCTAAACACAGTTTAGCAAGGCCTCCATACTTGGCATAGTCGTAACATTAATCAGACAAGATATGCAAAATTAACAATAATATGTTTGGTTTACAATATTAAATGGAATATACTATGATTCATGTTTCGTACCATAAACCTAACGTCTAGGCAAAAATAGCCGTCAAGGTATGTTTCGAATATCATAATTGTATATTTTCATATCACTAACTAACATAATGGTAAAATTAACTTGCTAAGTATGTTTAGTATACAAGATCAAATAGAATAATTAAAAATTTCATAGGTACCGTTCTTTATTAATTCAGCCTAGACTCTTCGGTATCATATATCGTATGTACTAATGTTAGTTAAGGGATGATTAACCTGGGAATGTCTATTTAGCTCTAGAACAAGCTTTTAAATAAGGAGGAGATGTAATGGATTATAATTTCACTAATTAGTATTAGCTTCCATTAGGCAAAGTTTATAAATAATTTATAAATGATCGAACATCATTTTCTATCACCGTTTTATAAATCTCCCCTAACAACCTCCGTTTGACAAATTTATAAACATAAATAGTAAGTGGAATCATACTACGTTGTACAAAATATGTAGATAATAAATAATAAATAATTATGAATGTAATGCTGAAAATAATTTTTGATTTTGAATGAAATTATAAATTAGTTTCTATAATAGATTATATTATAGACTTTGCACGCCATCTATTCGAGGAAAGTCCTTTCGCACAATCGAACTGCATGTACTCACACACGAGCACCCTTAATTTTTGTCCTTTTCTCATTAAGTAGCTTTATAGTTCTTGTTTGGGAAAGACACTTAGCAAATTTTTAGGAGAAATAATGGTGGGACCATGAAATGGGCAAATAATGAATAGTTATATTGAATATGTGGACCGAATTATAGAGGTAACTTATTAATTTTCTTGCCAAACGGAGGCATATTCTTTGATTGATTGATAAGTCCCTTTTTTTTTTTCGAATATTGTTTTAAGGATACGAACTATTTATAGACGTTCAAATTCCACGATAAAATTTTTAGATAGAACTAGCACTTCATAATCTCCACGATAATGCTATATGATCTAGTGATGTCTATGGTATGAAGAAATGTGAACAAATTTCACATTCGTTATACATGGAGTAAATATTAAATTTATAAGGGAGTTACACCCTTAATAGGTTAATATTTTTGGATGCAATCGAAATTTCCAATAAATGGTTATGCTCCGAACATAGCAATGTACATGCCCAAGATGAAACCTCAATTGCAGTCGAGTAAAGGTTTGGATCCTAGTCAATCATTATGGCTGAAAAAATCTGTTGTTGGCTCTGAAAGGCGAAAGAGTAGAAGAGTTGGGTCTAGTGGGAACATCTAATCGTCCCTGATTTGAGGAAGGAGACAACTAGAATAGCACTTGAAGGGGGATCGAGATGATGTATTGTTTCATTCAAAGAGAGAATTTTAGAAAAATGTAAACATTATAAGTAGATTTGACTACTTTCAACAGGTTAACCGTTTTTGGATAAAACCTCAATTATACTCGGTGAATATCATATTATTTAGTTCAAACAAGCCACAAAAGTACAAATAATTGCAAGAATAATTAGCTAGAAACATAGACGACATATTTGTAATGGTAAAGTAGACAATACTGAATTTTGAAGAAGAAAATAAGCAAAAATCATGTCTACTATCAAATACAATCTAATATTGTGTACCAAATACAGTATAATTCATACATTTGAGTCATGTTTTGAAATTTCTGAATTGTTTTCTCTACCAGCAAACCATTGAATTGTTCTCTTTGCAATGGGAAATCAAAGCCTCCAAACTTTTTCATCCTTTACAATGTTTACTGGTGATGATAAGTCATTCATCATGCTTCTTGTACTGAATTCTGTAAACCTTGAAACATTTGTAATCTCAGACATTGATCTCTTTTCACCTGGATCCAATGATCTTGTTGTCGTCTTTTTGTCTAAATCTATGTTATCAGTACAAGGAGAGCTTGAAGTGGCAGTTGTAATAACCTTAGAATGGTACAATCTTTTTCTTTCCATATCTTCCTTAATCTTCAAAAATTGTCTCTTGGCTGAAAGTTCATTGGCGAATCTTCCACTGTTCGACTCGAATGGCTTGAATCGTTTGCTTGACATAACATTGAGCGTCTCAGAATTCAGAAACATTAGGTTTGAAGTGTTGACATCACTCCCCATGCTTTTACAAATTACATTAGAAACAATGATGTTGTGCTTAAATTTGTGCAAGCTACTATCACCATTGCTATCTTTTGGAAGCAAAACCTTGTCTTCTTTCCCCCTTGTGACAGTTTGGAACATGTTTATCATATTGAATCTCGATGAACTATTTTGATCTTGCTCTCTTTGAACAAAAAGCTCGAGATTTGGTTCTTCTTTCAGATTGCACGAATTCCTGGGATAGCTAAAGCTATTTGTATACGTCAAACTACTCAAGTCTCCCACATCAAACTTGTACCTGCAAATGGGGCAGCTTGAGTGAATTTCAAGCCACTTATCAATGCAGTGAAATGCATGCTTGCACTTTGGCAACAATCGAAGAACTTCACTCTCCTCAAATCTTGATAAGCACACTGCACATTCTAGGTCTTCTTTCGAGCCTTTGAGGGAGGAAAACCAGGAAAATGGAAGCGACTCAATTACTAATGGATCAATACCAGAAAATCGGGATCTTGATGCAAGAAGCACACGAGGACCTTGTTAATCATTCGAATGATAATAAGATACTGGTCTGTGACAGAACTTCGCATAAGCCACAATGAAAAACATTAAGCAGAACATAACTAACAGAACAATAAGATCCGCTGCCATTCTTGGATGAAGCAGATTCACATCATGCTGATTGGAGGAAACTTGAGCTTCACCACATATAAATAAGAAGATTATAGCAATAAACTCAATTTTTTCCATTTAGAAATCGAGCAGGGCTTATTTATTTTCCTTCAAACTTTCGAAAACTTTGCTTTTTGAATAGCATACTTCTTTCTGGAAATCAATTGAAAACATTGTTCTTAAGGATTAAGTTCAGCAAGTTAAACTATTCAACAAATTATGGTTCTGTATGCTTGATTCTTTGTTTCTCTCTTTTGGATTTTTCTGTCCGTCCCAATTGAACAACATAATTTATTCAAAGGAGCATCTTCAAGTGTGTGCTGATTCAAAACCTGACAGAGATATGGTGCCAAATACTAGCTTTCAATTGAGAAAGAAAAACGTGTAAACTATTAACCCTTCGAAATCTTGTTTCTAGAGGGTTTGGTTCAGTTTTATCTTGATTATTCAATGTCTATATAGTATATACAATATTGGATGAAAGGAAATAAGGCCAACTACAGCTAGAGCTCTCAGAACAAGAAGATTGTGTCAACTTGAAAGGAATAACATTTGTAGGGTTAGGAAAGCCTACGTTTGGGATCTTTTATTGCATCCCAAAGCCCATTAGGATTTCGAAGATGAGTTTAAATACAAGAATATAAGATAAATGATAGCCCTAGCCATTTTTCCAAAAAGAGGGGGAAAAAAAGGCTTCTTTGCGTCTAGATTTCATCATAACTCTGATCCCGAGTCGTCTGTGGTCCGATCAAGCTGAAGTTTGGAGGAGAGATTCACAAGACAGTGACCTACAATCTGTACAGTAGAGATCAGATTTTGAGCTTGGGAACATTGGTTCATGTACATGGATAGTAACCACGGGTGTGTGGGTATATTTTTCTATTTCGTATTGTATAGTCAAAATCTTCGTTATCTTGATGAAATATATGTTGAAGCATCTAGTTGTTACTAGAGAAAACGTTGTGCGTTCATTAGTTGGTTGATAATGGAGCTTTTGACTGGACTAGGTCTCGTGATTTTTATTCCTCACACCGGGGAAGTTTTTCTCGTAAAATAATTGTTTATGTTCTTGTGATTTGGTGTTGATAATAGTACATTTGTTACGTTTTTCATTCATTAATACTTGCATTTCTATGATTAATTGATGCCTAAATGTTCTAAGTACACTTACATTTTGATTTAGGTTGCAAATAGATGAAAGCGATGGGAATTAGAAGAAAAGGGCGAGAAAGGACGAAAATGGAAAAAAATGAAAGTTCAGGGACTAAAGAGCAAATACTATAAACTTGTTTTCAACCTTCTGATGAATATTCAAGAGTGTTAGAGGTCAATTGGATGAATAAAGGAGTCAAAGGGATGAAATATAGCTAAGACATTATCACATATCAACTTTCAAGGTGAAAAGTTTTGCATCGATTTTTAGCCTTATATTGAGACACATTTTTGACATCGAAAACAATCGAATTCAAGATGGTATCTGAATCAAAGTTGTAACCCTTTGAGTTAGCTTTCTAAATCATCTAGAATCACCTTGATCGGATATTAGAAAAGAAAGTTATGATGAAAATATTGAAAACTATCCGGTGGAAAAACTCTAAACCTATGCGGTCGCATAGGGTTATTTTTATGCGGTCACATAGAACCCTTCAGCGACTTTCAGTGGCCAATTCAAGCCTTATATGTGACCGCAACACCTTTAACTATGCGGTCACATAGAATATTTCTGAGGCACGATTTCCAGTTTCCTAATTTACGTCAAACTCTTATGGAAACAACTTCTTTGTCGATTTTTCAACCCTAAATACAACCCAAAACACCCCAGAATGCCTTAATTCTTCATTATTTATCATTCTTCTCCTCTTTGGCTCAAGAATCTCCATGAGGAACTAAAATCCCTGGTGAAGCTATGAAGGAACTCATTGGATTCGGTGATTTTACATCCTTCATTCATGTAATCCAGTCTTTATTTGTTGAATACTTTTAGAATTTAAATTTTCATTTTGATAAATTTAAATTTAAATTGGTTTAATTCGTATTAGATTTTTCATGAATTCGGTCATGTTTTTTCCATTGTTTAATCGAAAATATTTGTTAAGTTTAAATTTCATGAACCTATGTTGAGATTGGTTTAACTTTTACTAAATTAATCATAGATTCGGTCAGGCTTTTTTTTATCGACGAATTGAACTAATTGTTGAATTTTAATCTCAATTATTTTATTGGTGTGATTCAATTACTACTTTATACTTGAAGTATATGGTCGATCTTTGAATCTGATTTCAATAAAATTGTGCGAATGCGTCATATGAAGTCTAGATTTTAGAACTACTTTTGAATTAAATTGATTTGTAACGTCATATCTTTCGATTAGAGTGTCGGGATGAAAGCCTCTAATTGAGTTATAAAACTGAATAATTGATATGAATAATCTGATCCAACTGGGGGAATTCCAACGCTTCACTGCTTCAAATCATTGATTTTAACTTTACTACTTCAACATTGAATTTACTACAAATTTAAGACGATAACTCATCCATTTTTGGAACCCTTAAGCATTTTTCATCTCCCTGTGGATACGACATCTCAAAGCTGCACTACATCTACCACGTTATCCTTTAAGTGTAATTAGTTTGATTGACTTTTTTAGAATATATTCAGAATATATGGGGAGAAGAATTATTCCGATGTATTTCTATTTATTTGCATATCTCCCAACATAACATTTTCTACTTACATTGCGGAAAGTGGTAGAGTAAGTGGTGTCAAACTAGGTCGGGGAATGTCCGGCTTGGAAGAAGACGTTAGTGGCCAGACATCAAACCAATGGTGGTAAAAATTGATGAAAGTTTTTTGAGTGGTAACCTACTTAAATGTAGTTAAATTATCGTGATGTATTTTCTTGTAAATTGTTAATTTGAATAAATTTCATATTGTAAATTGTACGATTTATTTCATAAACACGAATGAGAATCCATATTTATTTACCTATCATATATTTTTAAAAAATTCGATAATTGGCCTACCCATGCAAGTAGACCACATAGAAACATGGCAAACCGGGCTTGGTCCAGCCCACCACATAACCCAAACCAACTCATGAGCCTTCACAAGCCTTTCTCAAATAGGCCTGACCCATTTACCACGAGTTTTCGTAAGTGTCATTAACAATCACAGTTTTCAGCTTTAAAATTCAATTGGAAATTACATCCGTCCAGACATTGCAACTTCAGAATTAAAAAATAAGATTTACAATTTTTTTATTCAAAAATCAAATAATAATTCAAAATTTTAATATTAGTATATTATAAAATTAAATTAATACACATATCTACCTACCCAAAACCCTAATAATCTTCCTATTTTCTTTTCTTTCTATCCCTTCTCTCTTCTTTCTCTATCCCTTCCAACAGAAAATGTCGTCGGGATCTCCGCAACGACGATTCTACAGCTGCAGCGAGTCATGACTACAAGAATTTACAACGTCCGATCATCGGGATTTGTAGCACACGAATGACAGGGAGATCTATAGTGGCACGATCTGTTGCGGCCGCGAATTAGATAGGGATCCTTTGCATCGCCCTCTGTGTTGTTGCAGTTTTTTGGTTTTTTTATTAGATTTGTTTAGTTTAAATTTTTTTTTTTTATGTTGGTTGTGTAGATGGGGGTGTTGATGCAGTTGGTAGTTGTGGTCGTCACTGTGGTGCAGGCGATGGTGTAGCCATCGTGGTGATATTTAGTGGTGGTGTTGGCGGCGTCGTCGTTGTGGTGGTTTTGACAGTGGTGCTCTTGGAGACAGTGGTGAGGTGGTGGTCACAAATTATTTAATTGATTGTGACCAAAAAATTGGTTAATGTGTGATCATAAATAATATATGATCAACAAAATAGATAATTTTTTACTAATAAATAATGTGATGCCTAAAAATTTGTTAAGTTGTGACCAATTATTTGATAATTTGTGACCAATTAATACGATATTTTGTGACTATGAAATAAGTTGTGACTAAAATTTGTGATTTGTGACCAATGAATAAAATTTAATTAATATCTTATTTTTGAAATAATAAACCTTGTTTATTAGATATGAAATGGGATATACTTATGTCTCACATGAAATTTTTCCAGAGCAACTATTCCTTTAAGAATGTGTGGTCTCTTCTGGAATAGTTTCATAAGTGTCACCATATTATTTCATTCATGAGTTGTGTTGTAGGTACGGGATGGGGGTTCACAACCTCACAATAGGGGGGTAGGGTGGGATTTTTTTGGCAATTTTTTATTACCATGGGTCTCGCATGGGGCCCACCCATGTGAGTGTATGTAAAACTTCTGTGAAATCAATTTCTGTACATATGGCTTTGCTCTTTCATTCATATGCAACAATTTTTTACACATTTACAGGCATTTATTTTCTCTCTTCCTCATTGTAAACTACTCTTCCAATCAAAAGAAAAAGAAATACTTAATTTCCACTTATTACAAAAGAAAAAAAATTTACTTAATTTTTCACGTCATTGGCTTTTGAAGTGCCTTCATAAGAATTATTATTTTTATCTCTTGTCCTCGACTCTTCCTCAATTCGAAAATATTTTTGCAAATGTTCCAAATAATAGTTTTTGGAACTATGCATTATTTTCTTCCGGTATCCTTTCCAAGTTTCGAGAAGTTTAGCAATGATTGCTCCCACTTGGAAAGTTTCCGAAATCTCAATATTGACCGCCTTCAACTTGTTGACAAGCACTTGCAATTCATGAATTTGAGGAAGAATGGGGATATTCTATAGAAATTTGAAATCGAAGTACCTTGAGATTAAAAATTTCTTAGTGCCTTCTTCTTCGCCCTTGTACTTACTCTTCAAAGCATTCCAGATTTCCTTTGCAGATGTCGTGTCGGTGTTGAGATCATATAACCAGTCCGATAATGCATTCAGAATGTGACCGCGGTATATGAGTTCATCTTCTTTGCGCTTTTGTCTTTCGGCCCTCACTGCATCGGGTTCTCCATTTGTTGGTTCCAGTAGTGGCGTCACTTCTGGATCGAGTATGTACAATCTTTAACGTTGTTAGTAGAAATTTCAGGTTATCTTACCATCTTGTGAAATTCCTTCCATCAAAGCGATCCGGATTTACAAGGTCTTGATTCATCGACTTGATCGCCAAAGTGCTTTCGTTCTCCTTCGCAAAGTATAGTTTGAGAATGTTGGGAAATTTGACGACTTCCACTAGAGGGATCGTAGAATAAAGCAACGAACCAAAACCAGAAAAATGAAAATTGCCAATGAAAGCAAAGAACCAAACACCAAACCAGGAAATGGATTTGAAAACGAACACTGATGGCTTGAACACGATATCACTATCCTCAAACTATATTTGCCCCCTCTCGGATTGAAATAATGCTTGTAGGGATTAAGGAAAATGGTTTGCAGGATTTAAACAAGCCTTGTAAATAATTAACACTCAAGCATTAAGTGTAATTTTCCAAAACTAAGGTTGACCAACGAAACCACCAAACCAAATCGAAACCTTTTTTTTAGAAATCGTTGGTTTGGATCCACGTGGATTTGTCAATGTTTTGGTTTTGAACCGAACAAATCCGCTTTGAAGTGGTTTGGTTTAGATTTTAATTTTTGCAAACAATTTCAAACCGCCAAACTGCTTACAAAAAATAATCAATTTTAAATTTAAACTTTATTTAACCCAATTAAACGATACCTTCATATTAGACCCAATCCAATTAATTCAATAGCCAACTTAACTAAATGTCCAATTAGATAATTACCCATCTCAACTTTAAAATTTAAATCCAATCCTTAATCCTTTAGTACGTGCATGGTACTTTCAATTAACTTTTAGGTTATTTCTCCCTCTTTTGAACTCTAACAATAAAGGTACGTGAATTTCTACTATTTATATTTTTATATATTGATTCTTTATTTTAATTCATGTTCATGTACGGTGTTTTGTTTGTTAACATATTTTCTTAATTTCTTTTTACATTGATTTGAATAATGAAAAAAAAAGGTTTTGGCATTTTGCTGCTATTTTAGGGTTCTACAATTTGTTTTTCCTTCAAGATTTGTATTGATTTAGATGACTAGTTAGAATTTTTTCAAGATTTGTTTTTCATTCAAGATTTGTATTGATTTAGATGACTAATTAGAATTTTTTCAAGATATTTTTTCCTTCAAGAAATAATTGCACAAAATAATGTTTTTTTGTATATTAATTTTTCACAGAATTGTACAAAATAATGCAATCAGTGATGGCAATCTTTTTTGCACATAATACATTATTTTTGTATAACATGATTGATTAATGGTTTTTTTATAACATTAATATTCTTTTGTATATTAACTTTGAGATCATGTTGCATAATATGATTTTTTTTATATAGATAATCATATACGGATTCGATTTTAAAAGAACAAAGTAACCATGAGACCAGTGACAAAATTCCAATGAATAGTGCAATTGTGAAATGCAACGAAGTGTGAAAGGTAAGAAGGGACATAAAAGATATGATGTGTGGGCTCATTTTGATATAAAGAAGGGTGTGACTGTAGAATGTATTTACTGTGGACAAGTATATAAGCATCAATCTAAAGGTGGGACTATTACATTGCAAAATCATATCGAGGATTTGTGAAGAAGTATCCATATAAGTTTCAAGACAAAAAGCAAAAGACACTGAATTTCTATGGTAATTCTAAAAATGATGAGGTTTTAAAGAGTGTTGGTAGTGGTGGACAACTTGTCAAGTTTACTCAGAAAGGGGTGATAGAACAGATTACTAAGTACTTTATATTATCTGAGTTACCTGTTCCACACGTGGAAGATGAAGGTTTTCGGTGTTATACAATGTATTTTTTTCCAACTTTTGATTTTCCTTCAAGGATTACAATTGCTAGGGATATATATATCATTTGTTTCTCGATGAGAAGAAGAAATTGAGGAAAGAATTGAGTAAACACCGGGTTTGTTTGACTACTGATTGTTGGACATCTATACAAAATGTAAGTTATTTGTGTTTGACTACTCATTGGGTTGACGATGATTGGAGACTTAAAAAACGAATCATAAGTTTCATCCAAGTCCCCAGCCCTAAGGGTGATATGGTAGGAAATGAACTGAAATCTTGCTTTCAGGATTGGGGAATTAATAAGATTTTTTGTGTGGAAGTTGATAATGCCTCATCTAATGACGTAGCAATAATGAAATTGAAGAGTGATTTTCCAGAGAAGAAGAATGGTCTAGTTATTGGGGAAGAAATGTTTCATATGAGGTATTGTGCTCACATTCTCAATCTTATAGCTTGTGATGGTATAAAAGAAATTAGCAATGTTATTTCATCTATCCATAATGTTGTATAGTATGCTAGATCTTCCCCAACACGATTAAAAAGATTTTGAGAGAGCTGCAATGATGCAAATATTGAGTCTCGATATTTTGTGTTTGGATGTATCAACTAGATGAAATTCCATCTACAAGATGTTATAGGCTGCAATAAAGTTTAAAAAAGCATTTGATATTTTCGAAAGTGATGCAAACTATACAAAGTACTTTGATGAAGAAAGATCTAATGGGAAAAATATAGATGGACCACCAGCACATGTCGGTTGGGACCAAGCTGAAGCATTTGTTAGATTCTTGAAGACTTTTTATGATATGACATTGAAAATTAGTGTCTCTTTATATGTAACGTCAAACACTTTCTTTCAAGAAATATGTGAAATTCATGGGGAGTTGGAAGAATCATCTAAAGAGTCAAATAGTATGATAGGATCCATGGCAGTTAGCATGAGAAGAAAATATGATAAGTATTAGGGTAATCTTGAAAAGTTTAATCAATTGTTGTTCATAGCAACATTTCTTAACCTGAGATGCAAGTTGGAATTGCTTAAAGTTGGGTTTGAACTTATTTATGATGTACAAATTGCCAACATGTTGTTAGAGAGAGTTGAAAACACGCTTTATAGGTTATATGAATTCTATAAGGAAATGATGACTCCATCGTTAGCCCCACCTAAGGATGCTACTCAACCTAGAAGCCAAAGTGCTTTACAAATTACTTTGGGAATTTTCAAACCCATTCTCTCAATTTTCAAAGCTAGACTTATGAAGGAAACTCAAGTTTAGAAGAATGATTTGATGGATTATTTAAATGATCGTTGTGAAGATTTGACCAATGATGGTTTCGACGTATTAATTTGGTGGAAATTGAATGAAAATAAGTACAAGATTGTCTCCCAAATTGCCAAAGACGTGTAGGCCATTCAATTATCTACAATTGCTTCTGAGTCTGTATTTTCTACTAGTGGTTGGATTCTGAATTTCTTTAGGAGTTCATTGAGTGCAAAGATGATTGAGACGATGATCTGTTCTAATAATTGGTTGCACATATGAAACTGTCTCCAAAGGTGTCGTGCTTATGGAAAACAACGCTCCTTGTTAGGTTGTTGGAATTGGTACAGTCAGATTGAAGCTTTTGGATGGAACAATTAGAACACTTTGCCACATTCGACATGTTCCGGATTTGAAGAAGAATCTCATCTCGTTCTCTATTTTTTATTCAAAAGGTTTTTAGTTCTTAGGTGGAGGTAGAGTTTTGAAGGTTTGTATAGGTGCCTAGGTCGTGTTGGAGTGACATAAAAGGTCTCAATTATACATCTTGTAGGGTCATGCAAAATTTAGAAGAGTTAATCAGCACAAGTTCAGTACCGTGGTGGACATTCAGTTTTGTACAATACCTTTAGGAGCTCGTAAATGATCGAATTTGAAGAATATTGCCCAATTGAGTTCAGAAGATATGGATAATGTCGCTTTACCACCATCACCTGCGGTGCTATTGTATTCAACTGCTAGGGACAAACCTAGTGGAAAAAGGTGTGTGGATGCTGATTTTGTTAAGCATGCTTTCAGCGTAGTAGAATATGTATAATCTAGCAAGGGCCTTCTTTAAAAACACTTGGGTTTAATTTTGCTTTGGGGTGTGTTACAACCCATTTTGGTAAATTATAAAATCATTATGATTTTTTGGGAATCTGAGATAATTCTACAAGAGTACTACTTTGATTCATTGGAAAAGGTGGGGTATTGTGTTTTGTTGGAGAAATTAATTATTGATTATTGTTAAAAAAGCCAATTCATTCCTCGGTGGAATTCGTGTCAAGATGGAGATTGTTAGAATTTGGATGTGACCCGAATTCCTTGTTTGAAATATTGAAAAATTCTAATTGAAATGCATGTCAAGGAGAATTTAAGTTTGAAATGATATTAGAGTCCTATGTCAAGTTGAAATTTTATTTTGGAAGTCTATTGGGAGTTGAAAATTGGTATCGGACTTGAAAAAGAGTTCGGGATGGAAAAAACAATTTGAAAAAAAAAATTATTTTTTCCGGACAGAACACTCGGCGCCGCGGCGTCGAATGATGTGGTGCCGCGGTGCCCACCTCACATGTTTCGGATTTTTCGTGTTTCTTCTCTCCTTTTTTGTTTTGGACTCGATTTTTTGGCATCTTATTTCATCAACAATTCTACTAAGAGGGTATGGACATCCCCTACATATTCCTACAACAATGATCTAATTGTTATATTCTCTCTTGAGTCTTGCATTTTTACCATTTTTAAGTGCCTACACCTTGTAGAGTATTTCAATCTCAAAGGAAAGGTCACCAGTCATGCTACCTATGATGCCGCGACAATTCTTGAGTCATTTCTCATTAATTGAGAAGGCCACAACCATAACGAAATTTCCTATTTGTTTTATTAAGTGGGACTGACGGTCGTGTGGTTTTGCCATTGATAGTAGATGGGTTTATATTATATATAAATCACCATTTGTCTGAGATTACATCTGCATCTAGAAGAGCGAACCTAGTCCGTGAATGCTCACATTCCGAATTCTAAAGGTTTGCCATTTCATTTTCAAGGAACATGTAAGTTTTTGGTCTTTTTTAAACTGTTATGTTGGTGATCTTGACATAAACATGCACTGCGTTTGTATCAGAAAGAAAGAATTGGTTTATATTCTAATCTCTTAAATAGATGTGGAAACTATAGACATTTAATTGTTGGCTTGAAATTTTTCCTTCAGTTAAACCCTACAGCCCTTAATGTTGTACCTCTCATGCACTTTGAGGCACAACAAAGCACACGAGTGGTGTGATATGCAGCGGATTAAATTAAATGTAAAACCCAATTTTTGGGGTTCTTGGCAGAGCTGTTAAGGGTAATGCAAGTAGTTCCATTGAAAATGATCCTATCATTTGTTGGTAGAAGAAACAAGATTAACAATGACATGGACATTGTTTCAAGCGAGATCAATTTCGGACATTGTTTTACTCAATCAACAGATAGACAGACTTAACGATAGAACTGAAATTTAAAAATAAATATATATTTAATATATTTGTGAACTCTAAGTTCGAGTCTAACCCGAGAATTGTGAGGGTTATCAATGTTGTTGATAAATTTCCTTTTTGCTTACAGCCACATAAGAGACACCCCAGCAGAGGAGTGGTATACCTGTCATTCACTTAATGGTCATTTTTTTGTGAACATTGGCATGATCTTTACGCGTCAACTTAAGAAAAATTTAAAATGAATAATTGCGTAATATTCTTTTTTCTGCTCATTTCTTGAATTATTAAAGCTTGAAAAAGCATGCATAAAAAGTAAAATTAATCCCCACACGGTTTGTTACTTTTTTGCATGGTACACTTTTTGACGAGGACAAAGTTTTCCGTGTTCAAATCAATGGTTTCAGACAATACTGGATTCCTACATAGCCACTTAATTAAAATTACTTATTTTAGCTACAACGATAAAATAGTTAATTAACTATAACCACATTTTCGTCAATGGTCCTTATATATCTTTTACCTAGTGATATTAGGAATATCTAATTGGTCCGAGCCCGAGCTAGCCCGGGCTCGTCACCGGCCCATTGGCCAAGCTATTTTTTATTTTATTTTATTTTTTTAAAATTTAGATTTATTTTTTTATATATTAATATTTAGTTATTATTTATAATACGTATGAATTGCACAAATTTTAAATACATTATAAAAAATTGTAGATTTATAACGAATTTAAAAAAAAAACGAGCCGGCTCGGGCCGCTAAGGCTCGAACCGAAAGCTCGGGTCGAGCCTCATTTTTTTGGCCAAGCTTTTGCTCGGCTCAGGCCCAAAAAAGCTCGGATCTTTTTTGCTCGAGCCTAGCTCGAGCTTTGAGTTTCGGCTTGTTAGCATGGTTATCCTTATGTATCTTTCCTACATCAATGAGTGAAAAAGCAAAAAATCCTATTATGTTTTTATGCATTGAGAATGATTAAAGATTCTGTGGCTGTCTAATCCCTCGACGACTTTAGATTCTCAAGGATGTTGGAGATTAGGCACCAAGATTTAAAAAAAATAAAAATACTTATTGATGTTAAATTAGTGTTAAAGAGTTCTTGAATTTATAGTAAGAGTAATTGATAAATTATCGCTAGAATGATATGGTATTTTTTTTGAATGGGATACTGTTGGAAAATACGAATAAAGTCCCA
Source organism: Fraxinus americana (assembly GCA_035079005.1). Lineage (NCBI taxonomy): Eukaryota > Viridiplantae > Streptophyta > Magnoliopsida > Lamiales > Oleaceae > Fraxinus > Fraxinus americana. The sequence goes on from CM068722.1 coordinate 11,518,792, forward strand.
CATTGAGTTGACAATGGACTTGCAAGGGATTGAACTTCTTCACTTTAATATTTGAGATGAACTACAATTCCCAACACATGATTGACTTGGTCTTAATATCACCATATGCTGGCCCAAACTTTGAGTTTGGTCTTCTAACCTTGAACTCGAACTCTTATTAAACTCAACAAACATTATTATAATGGTACGTGTAGTTATCCATGTACCACACTCTTGGATTAGTTACAAATCCACCACCTATTATTTAAATAATATAATTAATTTATTAAGATTCCTTTCAAGTTGGGTAGCCCAGATGGGGTAACTTTAAGAATGGCTTAGTCAAAAGGCCATAATTCCATTTTGACTTTTTAACAAGTGAATAACTTCAAAATGGCCTAATGGTATTTAAAAGACAAAAATACCCTTAAGTGAATAATATAATTACAAAATATGATATTGTTAAAAAGACAACGCTGCCCTTTTAGTTAACAAATAAAAACCAAACACTCCCTACATAGCATTACGAAATCAAATTTCAAATACGTATAAAAATTCTCTCATCTTCTACACTCTCGAAAATCTCAAAAATATCGATAGCTGAAGAAAAAAAATTCTCGGTCAATTACTTCAAATCAGTAAGTACATTTACATATGTTTAATTTCGTTTTCGTTAAATATGTGTATATTTTTTACTTGATAAATTAAGATTCGACATAGGAGTTGGCAGATAAATTTTTTTAGCAGATGTATATAATTTATGTTAAGCATAATGGGAAAATAATTCATCTGCATAACTTTCCGATTTGTTTGCCTTAACGGCTGTTACGAAGAACAACGAACAGGTCCAAAAAGATAGTCGTTAATGTACCTAAAAATCGACTAACAAAAAATGTAGCCAAAAAATCGGGTCATAATGTACTAACAAATGTTCTATTGTTAGGTCATAATAAATAAAATTGGTCATAACAAAGAATTATTTTTCACTGGTTAATGTCTAAAATATGGATCGTTAATACCAAAAAATAGGTCGTTAATACCATTTTTCGGCTGTTAAAAAATAGGCTGTTAACAGCCTATTTTTAGGCTGTTAGGCCTATTATTTAACAGCCCAAAAAGGGCTGTTAACAGCCTATTTTTAGGCTGTTAACGGCCTATTATTTAACAGCCCAAAAATGGGCTGTTAACAGACCATTTTTGGGCTGTTAACAGCCTATTTTTGGGCTGTTAATAGGCTATTAACAGCCCAAAAATAGGCTGTTAACAGCCCATATTTAGGCTGTTAACGGCCTATTATTTAACAGCCCAAAAATGGGCTGTTAACAGACCAAAAATGTGCTGTTAACAGCCTATTTTTGGGCTGTTAATAACAGCCTAAAAATCGGCTGTTTTGTTTTTTAATAAGTTTCTATTTGAAATATTTACAAATTCTATTTTGTCATGCCACACAGATATGAGGATTATACTCCCGGTTTGTTATTTTGGTGATTTTGAGTTGGATGAAAATAATCGATGGATATGGAAATGGACAAGTGACGAACAACGTAATATGCCAACACATATAACAGAGACTACATTATACGACGAACTACACCATGATATACAGAACAAGCTGAACGTCGATTTATCTCTATACAATATGGTACTGAGATATCAATTCCAAGAGCATTTGCCATTTTCAATTCCACCTGCAAATGTTACATCTGATATTGACGTGAGTTATCTGTATGATTTGAACAAAACGCAAATGACACCAATTTGCGTGACTTTAGTGAAGAAGGACAACTTAGAAGGCAGAAATGAACATTCGGATGGAGCTGATGACAATGCAAATAATTTTTGGGATACGGTGGAGATAGTTCGCGAGGATGACACTAATATTCCCGAGACAATTGTTCATCATCATGACATCACTAAGACGCACATAATTCAATCGGTAGTTCAGGACAGCGAGAATGTAAATGAATTTACAAATGAGGATTTAATTGCTTTATCCCGTCAGAGACATGAGTGGGGTGGGAGCTCAGGGACCGGAACGAGCGGACCTTCATCTAATTCTTCACGTGTGGTTCCCGATGAAGAAGATTTTTATGTTGAGCAATTGTTTGAAACGAAGAAAGCTTTACAGGAAGCTGTGCACCTCCTGGCATTGAAATTCAATTTTGAGTTCAAGGTAAAGAAATCAAACAAATCATTGTTGACACTTGTTTGCGTTGACGACAGTTGCTGTTGGCGGTTGCGAGGGACTAAGATGGATACGAATGAGAATTTTGTAGTTCGCAAGTATATACGGGAACATACTTGTGAATTGGGAATTCGTCAAAACGATCACAGACAAGCTCGATCATGGTTTATTGGACGACAGATAATGCACAAGTATCAGAACCCACGGACGATCTATAGACCTTTAGACATCATTAACGACGTTCGACGAGAGTACGGAGTGGTAATGAGCTATCAGAAGGCCTTGAAGGCCAAAGAATGTGCGTTGGAGGATTTAATGGGCTCGGCCGAGGAGAGTTATGCTAAATTGGCCAGATACTGTCATAATTTGGGGACAACTAATCACGTTTTAAGTATTTATTCATGGCTCTTGGACAATGCATTAGAGGATTTACAAATGCGATGCGACCGGTAATTTTAGTCAATGGTACAACTCTGAAATCGAAATACAGGGGTACGTTGATTATTGCTGCATGTCAAGATCCCAACATCCAGATTTACCCACTTGCATTCGGCATAGTCGACAAAGCTCAGGGAAGTGATCGGGGAAGTCCCTTATCTTGCCTTCGTAACTGATCGGGGTCAGTCTCTAATAAATGCTATCGCTGAAGTTTTCCCCGAGGCACATCATGGGTATTGCATGTACCATATACAAGGTAATCTGAAGACTAGATACCGGGGCCAAGGCATCGTTTCATTGTTCAGGAGGGCGGCTGAAGCTTACAGTGTCGAGGAATGTAATAAGTGGTTGGTCGAGATAGGAAATAAGTCAATATCGGCATGGGATTATCTTACAAAGATGGGGATAGAACATTGGGCGCGAGCACATTTTCCAGGACGTCGGTACAACTTGATGACGTCAAATAACGTGAAGTCTATGAATTCACTGTTTAAGAAGGATCGAGAGTTGCCAATTCTCTCATTGATTGAGAACATTCGTACGAAAGTGCAGCATTGGTTTCACGACCGACGTGTTGAATCGCAGAAATGCTCGACTTGGCTAGCCCCGGCTCAAGAGGAAAAATTGTTCAAGGTCGCAGAGGTTGCGAGGAGGTTGAATGTGGAACCACTGGATGAGTCGCGCTTCTCTGTACAAGATGCACGTCAGCTGGGGTACATTGTGGACCTGAATGAACACACATGCACTTGTGCTCGATTTCAGTTGGAGAGTTTTCCATGTGAGCATGCAGTCGCGGTATCTATGAACAGAGGCTTTGCAGCGAGAACATTATGCTCTCAGTATTACACGGCTGAGTATTGGAGAACTGCATATGCTGAGACTATATTTCCCTTACCAAACGAATCTGATTGGGAAGTTCCTGACCATATTTTCCCACTTAATAGTTTGTCGCCATCGGTAACTGAACCGCGTGGCCCTGGACGTCCACGAACTTCTAGAATACCATCTACTGGAGAGTTTTCTCGACCGCGTCGGTGCGGCAGATGTAGAGCAGTCGGTCATACTCGTCAAAATTGTACGAGTCAAATTCCCCTAATTTGCTAATTTGATTAACAGTTAAGTGCACAATATTTAATTATACAATTAAGTATACAAAAGTACAGTTATTTCACACATACATGAACGAGTTACTCAATTCAATTCAACGTACTATATTTTTACAATATTTACAAGTATTAAATAAATGAATCAACAATTAAATGTATAACATTGACGGATCACACTCGAATTCGTATAAATCGCACGCTAATTTATTCCTCCAAATTTGTATCCATGCTTGGTTGATTCCATCGACCTTATGTCCTATACTCAAAAACTCGATGTACTTTATTGCAAAAATGCCGCAATCACCCCTATAATTGAAGAATAATGTTAGTGCGAAAACGTGTTAGATAAAAAACCACGTTTAAAATAACAAAACAAAATATAAATACTTACGATTTCGATCGTCTTCGTTAGCCGTTCTGTCCCGCACGATGGTTAGCCTGTCATTAATAATAACACCTGCTTGGGCGGCCATCAACGGTACGATCACAACAAGCGGCTCCAATCGCCGCTCGAGCCGGCCCCGTGTCGACATGAAGGATCGGAGTCGTACACATACATGGTGGAGTCAGCAAAAACAATCTCCACGGCAATGGCATGATGATTCAAGATCGCTGGAACATATATATGTGTGCACGCATCCCATGCCTTTCCCCCGAGCCTCGACAATATCCCTACGACCCATTCGGCCATATATTCAGGTAGCACGTACTTACTACCCATACATAGCAATGACTCATGCTCAATGGTAACAGCACCCAAAAACTCGCGTGCTCGCATGAGTCGGCCGGGCATATCAAATGATTGCGGATATCGTCGAGCTCGATCTCGTAGTAACTCCATGGCCAGGTCGATGTGCTACATCAGGAAACACCAATAAAAAACTTAGCGAGTTATTTCATTTAAAAAAACAAAAAAATAATAAACAACAAAATGAATATTTCACTTACATCGTCGGCGAGCCACGTCCCTGAAGTGGTGATCTCGCGAAACCACTTATATGCATCTAATATCGTCTTCGACCCAACTTGGCGGATTTGTCTGAAAATAAAAATTGAAAAAATGTTGAAAAAGATATAGATGAATTAGCGTAACGTACTTTATTAGAATTCTATAATACTTACCGGGGCTTAATTATCCTCAACTCTGCCTCGAACGCTTTCCATTTCGCTGCGTCCACCTCCCGAAACAGATTGGGGTACGTCCCGTCAACGAACGTCCTTCTCTTCGCCTCAGCCGTAGAGGGAGAAACGACGTACTGCAAAGGCAACCTGACCCTCTTGCCGACCACTTGCTCCAGGGCGTCAGCGGCATGCCTTTTTCTCGCCGCTACGTCAGGTGTACGCTCGCCCTCCACCTCGGGAATAACATCCTCTCGGCTCCCCAGCACCACCAACTCCTCCGTCCTACCCTCTGCCTCTGTCCTCCCCACCACCACAACCTCCTCCGGGGTAACTGCCTCTGTCCTACCCTCCTCCGGGGGAACTGCCTCTCTCCTACCCTCCTCCGGGAGAACTATCTCTGTCCTACCCTCCTCCGGGGGAACTGCCTCTGTCCTACCCTCCTCCGGGGGAACTGCCTCTCTCCTACCCTCCTCTGGGGACATAAAAAACGAAGCCAACGTAGCATCATCCGCCCAAAAATGACCCCCTCCATCACCCCCTCCATCACCACGTCCGTCATCCCGTCCTTTATCCCGTCTCATGCCTATTATATCGCCTCGGAGGGCTGCAATCTCATGCTGAAGCTCTCGGCGCATCTCGTCCATCTGACCCCTAAAATCTCGGCGCATCTCGTCCATCTGACCCCTAAACTCTCGGTGCATCTCGTCCATCTGACCCGCTATAAATAGTGTCGGCGATCGTACAGATCAGTGGACGGTGGAGAAGGTGATCTGATCGGCGGCGGTGATGCCCACATCTGCGGTGGTGATGACCACGGCGGCGGTGATGCCCATGAGGGATATGAGGCCCCTTGCGGTGGGGGCGGTGAAACCCTCGGAGGTGAAGCCCTCTGCAGTGGCGGCGGTGAAGTCCTCGGCACCGGGGGCGGTGATGCCCTCTACGGAGGCGGCGATGAAGCCCTCGGCACCGACGGCGGTGAAGCAGTTGGACCGCCCCCCTACACGGATTGGAACATAAAAAATTATTGTATTTAATGAAAATTCGATTAACACATGCAAATCGATTATATTCAATTCACGTACCTCATCTCGAGCGGCTTCCTCATGCGGAGCGGCCAATTCACGCACATATCCACGACCCTCCTCCTCCATCGACGTCATCAACTGCGTTATGACTCGAATCTGGCATAACAACATTTATTATTGATCACATTATCATATTTTGGAGCTACACACAACATAAATTGCAAATGTATTATCTAACCTGAGGGTCGTCGAGGAGAGCTGATAGCTTTTTGCTAGTCGGACATCCCTCTGCTCGCCAATGATGCATCCGAGGGCAGCGTGTCTCCCCTCGCTTCGCAAACTGGGTACCTAGGAGGGGGACCGTCTCGTACGCCCAGATCTGCAACACATACAATTATTATATTCATATTTATTGTAAACAATATTATAATAAAGTATGTCAAACATTTACCTGCATGGCATGTGGTAATCCGTATGTATCGTATTTACGCATGGTCCCCTTCGGCCTCGAGTGTGATCTGGTGAATACGTGCACCGTGTCTTCAAAACATCTCCGGCCCCACGGATATGTGTTGAACACATCAAGATCGTCAACGATCTGCAGATGGAATAGGTCAATCCCAGTCCTCCGATGGTGACATCGCAACACGCTCTCAAGGATGTAGACCAGGCCGACCTTCAGTCTATCCAACATATCGTCACACCTCGTGATCGTGTCCATCAGAGCCGACAGCAACACCGTCCCATGCCCCTCAAAGTAAGTGTCGTGCAATCTGCCTCTCTGAGTATCAGTACGAGCTGCATCATCACCCGTAATCTCCAATCCTGTGATGAGAGCAAAATCAGACATGGAAAAACTCGTAACCTTGCCCCCAAGGTCGAAGTGGAGGGCATCGCCGTCGACTGGACTAAGCAACCGACACAGTAGTGCATCGAGGATCTGCCCAGAGAACTGTACATCTCTCAACTCGTACAGTGGCCAGAGAAATGAACGTCGAAGCATATCTGCATGATGCTCATCAAGCAGCTCCAACACGGCAGTGTAACTACCAAAGTTACCGTTCCAGGTAGCCTTGCCCGGAATCTGTCTCAACGTCAAGTCCAAGTGATACTCCATACTGCAAAATTTTAAAAAAAAAATTTAACTATCAGCACTTCGAACATAAGATAATGAAATACAGTATAATCGCATAACAATTACAATTATTTATTTCGTTATACTATTAATGATCATATTATAATTATAATTATAAATATAAATTTTATTTAAATTATCAAAAAAATTAAAGGCAAATATTTAACGGTTAATAAAAAAAAAATTTATTTAATATTTTACGGTTAATAAATAATATTATTTATTAACAATTACAATTATTAATTTCATTATATTATTAATTATCGTATTAAAATTAAAATTAATAATATAAAATTTATTATATTATATTAAAATTAAAATTAAAATTAATAAATAATTTTATTTCATTATATTATTAATTATCATATTAAAATTAAAAATATACAATTTGTTATATTAAATTAAAATTAATAAATAATAGTATTTCATTATATTATTAATTATCATATTAAAATTAAAATTAATAATATAAAATTTATTATATTAAATTAAAATTAAAATTAAAATTAATAAATAATATTATTTCATTATATTATTAATTATTATATTAAAATTAAAATTAATAATATAAAATTTATTATATTATATTAAAATTAAAATTAAAATTAATTGTTTAACTATATCAATATTTTTAATTATACAAAATCTATTATAATATACATTTATTAAATTATTTATATAAAAAAATTAAGCGGGCCGACATTAACAAATTTAACCCACTTCAATTTGGGCTAGCCCAATTTGTCACAATGTAGGTTCATAAGTGGACCATTGCTAACAAATGGATTAATGAACCGGTATTAATGACGGTCCACTTATGAACCTTGTTAACAATGGCTCAGCTTGTCAAGCGTCCTCATTTGCTCCTCGCCGGAAATGGCTGAAAATCGCCATTTCCGACAATTTCAAGCTCTAAAACATGCCATAAACACTCAAAAAAATTCTCCTATCACTACATATACCTAGATCTACGCATACATTCCATAATCACACAAAAAAATTCAAACTTTATGTGTATATACGTTGTGAAATCAAAAAAAAAAAAACTAACCTTTGTTCTGCGTGGGTGGCCGGATCCTTCTTTGTCGGTGGGTGGCCGGATCCTTCTTCGTCGGTATTTTGGTCGATTCTTTTGAATAATGGTCGGTTTTGGGAAATATTTGGACGGTTTTCACGTGGTTGGACTTTTTTTTCTCCTTCCAATGAGGGTATTTTTGCCTTTTACATTCTAACTTCTTAATTTTCGAATTTTTCTTTTTTTTTATGTTATTTATTGGTCAAAGGCCAAAATGGAATTTTGGCCTTTTCAACAGGCCATTCACACGTATATCCTCTAGCCCAGATTCACCATAATTTCCATGTCCCCCAATTACCCCCACCCGGGGAAGGGGGGTAGATGGCCTGCCTGATTGAGTTTGCAGTGTCTTTTATTAGTTTTTAAGTACATTTCTATTTTTGGTATAAGGTTTATATCTGGTTCAATTTTCGTATTTTCATGTTAGCTGAGTACTTGTGTGTTGATCAAGAACACTGTGGTCCTGTTTTCAGAGCATTAAATAGTTATTTTCTCGGAATGTACAACTTTTTTTATCTCTTAGAATGCTCAATTTTCAGGGCAATTTATTTTGTGGTAGTTATTTTAAATAATAAAATGGCAGTCGGCTGCTCTAAAAATTGAATAGATTTGAAACTTGAATTTTGAATGACCAAATAAAAATTTTGAGATATTAGTATAATGCAGTTGCCTCAGCTAATGGACGTAGAGAAAACTCTTATGTCTAGTCGAGTTTTGAATGGTTAGAAGTGGATAATTAAAGAAGAGTATTTGTGTTTGCTTGGTACAACTTATTTGAAAATATTTTTTACTTGAACTTATTTTTAACTGCATATTCTTCCACAAAGATTATTTTGCACCTAGACACATAACTATTTTAACTTTTTAACTATACTATCTCTAAAAAAATTATTTTTCACTTCAAATATTCTCTCTAAAATACACACTTAATTGATTAAGGAGTCGTGTGATTTGAACAAAACATATAAAAGGAGCAATTCCCCTTGTATAGGGGAATTTTTGCCAGAATTGCTAAAGGCTGCCAGCGTAGCACCTTGTTGGCATTTTTTTTTTTTTTTTTTCCTTTTTAACTTCTAATAAAAATTTGATAACACTGCCCCTGTATAAACAGTGGTAGAATTTCGTGTAAGCGTAGCAGAGTTGGTATAAAGGAAGCAAGTACGGTTGCAAGGTTGTTTCAAGGTCACAAGATAATTGAAAATCAATATAAATAATTTTGATAATATGCTTTACTTGTTGAGCTCATCTTGTTCATTTTATAAGTTTTTGATTGAATCTTTTGTAACGACTAAACATCCTTTGACACCATTACTGTATCGACCTAACATCCTTAATAGTTTAGTACTTTGAACTTATATGTTTCATTTGAAGTTGAAAATGACAAGACTAAAAAAAAAATTGAGTGTCATGCATAGAGGCCCATATATATTAATTGATACTCAAAGTATTTTTTATCATATTTATCACTAATATCCTGCAAGTATACGATATCGTAATCAAGTAATAAATAAATGAGTACTAAATCGTTCACACGAGAACTAAACACTTAATCTAGTTTCAATTAAACCTAACTTTAATCGAATAGCAAGATTTTGGAAGATTTTTTATATTAATAACCTAAGATCTACAACTAATTCAACTAACTAACTAACTAATGGGAAGCTGATATGAAATTCAAGTTATTGAAACATATTAGGACTTTGAATCTACCTAAATTCATCCGTTTTAATATCAATTCAAGATTTGGACAACACATATTCAGATATAAAAATCAATGTTCCTAATTCGTTTAATAATTTCTCACAAGTAGAACTAAAAATATTCTTACACATGATATTTCTATATCGCTACAAAAGAAGCAACATTCAAAGAAGTATTAATCACAAGAACATCAAAAGAATTATGCAAAGATTAGCAATATATCTCTATTCCCTATCAGATATTACAAAAAATTTTATTGTGTATGTCAATAAAACTTACAAGACAACGACTAAACTAGCGATAAATTAATTGGAAAATAGTAAATTTCTAACAATCATTCAAAATCAAACACATGTTTAATTTTAAAAAATGAAATTAAATATCAAAAGTAGAGTTCGACGTTATCCTTGCTTCTATATAAGATTTAGAATTTTCTTTTATCGTGGTATTTTTTAAATTCTTATGATACTATTTCATTAGCATAATGATTATAGAAAATTATACAATTTTCGTAAAAATCTTCACTGTTTGTATTTTCAAATTATATCACTATTTGTTTTTTATCCGCTAGAAATAATCTTGCCACGACAACCTCAATGACTTGAGATACTGGGCAGCTCTTGATTCTCGAGCATGTTGGGAGATTCGGTGAAGTTAAAAGTTTAAATACGAACTTCCCAAGTTCTCAAGTTCTTTAAGTCAACAGTCATGCTACCTATGATGCCGCCACAATTCTTGAGTCATTTCTCATTAATTATGAAAATGTGTGATCTAATTGTTAAATTTAATTTGTGTCAAAAGATACGTTCATTCGAAGAAACGTGTGAAAATCTATAAATATAACCCTCCTAATTCCATCTTCTTCTCTCCAAATCAACTCCAAATAAATGATTTCTAATTCATTCTCTCTTCAAATTTTATTAAAATAATGTTCAAATTATTTTTGAAGTTTCGTGTTAGGTATTTCCATTGAGTGTTTAAAAGAAAAATTAAACTACTTGTACGGAGAAAGTCCCCATTCAAGTAATAGATGCGGTGTTGGCATACATACAACTTGAGATGTCAGACGGATGGGCCGGTTAGACCCGTGAAAACTGGCCCGTGAAAATCGGGACCGCGGGCCAACCCGTGACCCGTGTGGGCGGTTCATGGGCCATGGAGGTGTAACCTGCGGGCTTCGCGGGTCGCACCCCCACAGGCCGCTGTTAACCCGCGGCCCGTGAAAAAAAATTTTTGAAAAAAAAAAAAAATTTTTTTAAAAAAAGCGGGGAACCTCAGCAAGCGTGCTTGCTACAGCAGGCTGCCCAAACCAATATATATATATATATATATATATATATATATATATATATATATATATATATTTTATTTTTTTTAGGTTAGTAACGGTAAAAAAGTTTTTTTTTTTTTTTTTTTATTTTTAGTGACGGTAATATTATTTTTACAACGGTAATATCATCCCCTTCATCTATAAATTTCAATTTATTCTTACAATTATTTTTACAATATCCTCTCATTAGTTATTATACACAATTTCTTCATAGTTCAACTTCGTTTCTTCATACTTGTTACTACCTTACTACAATTTCTTCATACTTGTTACTATATTTATACTTCATAGTTCATAGTTCATTCTTCATACTTTCTTCATACTCAGTTCTCACTAGTCACTACTAAACTTTTTAATCCTACTATATTATGGATTTTCTCAAAATCTTATTTTCATTGATAGTTGCTCTTCAATAAATTTAGAAGATGATAATGTTGTAGAAGTTGGATCATCTCACAATGTAAGGAAAAAAACAAACATCAGTCATCAGATGTGTGGCAAATGTTTACAGTAAATGAAAATGATGGAAAAGCAGTATGCAATATCTGCAAAAACGATTATGTCTGGAGATATGATCAAGGCACCGGCACACTACGGAGAGACAAAGAGAAACATCTAAATAAAACGGGACATTTGGATCCTAAACAAACTCAGATTACTGGTTTTATTAATGCTAGTAGATCAGTTACTTTTACTAATTTTGTGTATTCGCAGGAACGAATGCGAGTTGGGATGTCGAAATTTTTAGCAGCTCGAGAGATGCCCTTCACATTTTCATAAGATCAGTATTTTGAAGAGTTCCTGCAAAAATACATTCAACCTTCTTACAGGAGCGTAAGTAGAAATACTGCTCGTTCTGATTCTATAAAATTATTTCATACAATGGCTGAGTATTTAAAAAATGATTTTAAAAAAATTGATGGAATTATGTGTTTTACGTCTGATTGTTGGTCTGGACGAAATCATAATGGTTATGCTTGTGTTACAACACATTTCATTGATAATAACTGGTTATTGCATAAGAGAATTATTGCTTTTCACTTACTTGAATATTCACATAATGATGTAAATTTGTGTGAAAAATTATTACAAGTTTTTAATGAATTTGGTGTGTTAAATAAACTATTTAGTGTTACCTTTGATAATGGAAGTGCTAATACTGCATGCATTGAGCTTTTAATTAGAACGGTTACACCTCCACATGATTCTAAATTATTTCACGTGCGTTGTGTTTGTCATATATATAATTTAGTTGTGCAAAATGGTTTGAAATTAATAACACCACAAATAAGTATAATTAGAGAATCTATTAATTATATTTCTTGTTCAGATTCTAGACAACAAGAATTTGCAAAAAATTGTAAAAATCTTGGATTGAGAAGAAGAAAATTTGTTAATTATGTTCCTAATAGATGGAATTCAACTTTTTTAATTTAAAAATCGTGTATTGGCTATACTAATGCTATTAATGCATTTGTTAATTTAAAGCAAAATCAATTTTATATAACTGATTCGGACTGGAAAAAAGCATTTAAAGTTATGAAATTTTTGAAACCTTTCTATAAGGCAACAAAAGTTAGTTCTGGAGTTTATTATCCAACTAGTAATCTTTTACTTTTACAATTAGTAGAAATTGCTGGACAGTTTTCATCATTTAAAGACTATCCATTTTTTTTTTTAAATTATTTACTCAATTGAGGAAAAGTTTAAAAAATATTATGAAAATATGCTACTAATTTTTCCAGTGGCAACTATAATGGATCATCGCATTAAGTTGTTTGGAGTTCATTGTGCTTTAAAATCACTTTCTAAAACATTAGCTTTTAACATAAATATTACAAATTAACAATTGGAAATTTTTATTAATGAAATGTATAACAACTATTTTATTAAATATTGTAACAATGAAAATATGTCTTCTTCTCCAATCTCTAGTACACTTCTAAAGGCAAATCTTCTTTTTTCTCCATAATAGTTAAGAAACGTAATGTTCTTGATTCTTCACTGCAAATCCATATACCACACCTGCTGAATTAGAAAGATATTATCAATTTAATTATTATAGTTTAATACCTGAAGATGAAGTGGATAAGTTAGATATTTTACGATTGTGGAAATTAAATGAGCGGTCATACCCTGTATTAGCTAAAATGGTACGAGATATACTAACAATTCCAGTCTCAACAGTTGTATCCGAGTCTACTTTTAGTGCAGGTAACAGGGTATTGGACGAACGAAGATCTAGACTTAAAGAAGATATTTTGGAAGCTCTCATATGCGTGAAAGATTGGATATTCGCGGATTGAAGGATGCAAAATAAAATTAATGATGATGTTGCTGAAGATTTCAAAAATCTTACAGTTCATGAAGATTGATTGATTGTGATGTACTTAAATTATAAATTATAGTGAAAGTAGGTGCCAACATAGTTGGGATGTACTTTGTTATAAATATATACCTTCACGTAATTAGAAATGCATTTAATTGTTAAATTTCAATTATTAAATTTGAATTCTATGTAAACATTTTTTGGTATAAATATGAATTTATCATTTTGTTCAATTCTTAGTCTACATTTAACAGGAAAAAAAATAAAATTGCTATCAATATAAAAAATTCTTGGAACAACCCGTATGGGCTCGACTCGGATGGGTCAGCGGGCAGGCCTGAGTTGTAGTTCAAAATTTGTGGGCTGACCCAGAACCGGCCCGAAACCCGTAGCGGGGTGGGCTTTTTTCACGCGGACCGTTACCAGGCTCATATATTGACGGGCGGACCCGCCCCGGCCCACCCCACCCCATCCCATCCCATCCCACCCGGATTGACACCTCTACATACAACTTGAGAGAATGCCATGTTCAATGATAAAATGTCACATGGCATTCTCTCAAGTTGTACATATCCCCGTACATACAGTAAAGCCCTAAAAAGAAATGAACTTTAGTGTTTAAACAATTTTCACATTGTAATATGTATAGGATAATACGTATAATTGGGTTACACTAATTAAAATATTGTTTACAATAAGTGCTTTAAGCAATTCTTCGCCAGTAGTGGGATTATATAACAAACTATCATATTATAATTATTATATATGCATATTAGATTCAGATTTTGCATATATTTGTGTTCGAAGTTGGCATTTCTTTGAAAAGTCAGATTGCATGTGTGGATTTAAAATGGCAAATTTTACATTTTTTTTTCAATATTTGCAATTCTCTATAAGTTACTTTTCACTACTCGAGTTGCATCGTGTATGGCATTTAATTTTGAGTTCAATTTTAAATTGTTGTAAACTGGTTTCTAAAATTTGGTGAGGAGAGAGATAGTATTGAACCACCATGAATTCTCCTTATTATATCTCTGAAACGGTGTGATCCCATTGAAAGTGTGTATTTGGTGTGGATTCAATTCAAGATGGCTTTCGTTAATTGTTTACATTGTGAACTATTATGTTATTGTTTCAATCTGAAAGGCATGCCAACATTACATGTGACAAAGTTGTTCAAATAATTTGTTATTTGTGAGCTACCATTTGCAGGTCCAACCATCACCATCATAGGCAGGAACCTAACTTATTCTAGTAACCTTGTTCAACATAGTAATTCAATCTCAACGGAAAGGTCACCAGTCATGCTACCTACAAGGGCGGACCCAGTACCTTGTCAGCCCCCGCGGCCGTCCGTGCTGGGTCCATCGGAGCAGCAGTTCAGCTTCAGCGGGGTGGCAGCTCCTGTAGTGCCGCCGAGAAGATGGAGAAGAAGGCCAGCAACCCAGAAAATTATTTTGGCAGTTTGGGCATTTAAAAAAGGCCCAAACCGTGTCTTGAAGTTAAATGGGCCAATTAATTATAGAAAATCCAGTTCGACAGAACAAAAGAACTTCAAGTTTGGCTTGAAATTGAAATCGCATAGGAGCTGAGGGAAACGAACTACAAAGTCGTGAGTCACGAAACCTCGGCGTGAAGAGAATGGACGCTGGGTGCTGGCTGCTGCGAGCCTGCGACTCTGCCCGTCGACTGCGCCGCTGCCTCCGACGGTGAACACGGCCTATGTCCGCGACGGTGGTGGTGAAACCTCGGCGTGAAGACAGTGAAGTGTAAAGCGAGGTAAGTCTTTCGGTTTTCGGGAACTGATTTGAGTTTGTTTCTTTTTTTTTTCTTTTTGTGAATTTGTTATTTATTATTGTGTGATGCTAAGATTATAAGTTGCTTGAGATATAATTTTGATTTGTGATTTGTGAAATGTGCACTGTGATTTGGGAAATTGGGGATACATCATGAAAAAAATTAATGGAGATTGGGAAATTAGTGAAATGTGCACAATGCACTGTGATTTGTGATTTATCGAATCGTATGTATTGAATTATATTTTGGGCTGTTACGATTGTTGAATTTTGTGAATTTAAAAATTGGGGATGGTGTGAATTTGAGAATCTAAGAATATTGGTGATTTTGAAACTTGGGGATTTTGGGAATTTAGATTTTTAGGAAATTAGGGATAAGTGAAAAAAATTCATGAAGAAGATGTTGAACGGAATTAAACTATGTGTAGACTATTTTTTAATCAATTTTAATTGAAAAATAAATTGGGTCATTTTTCACGTTTGTGAGAATGAACGAAGTCTCCTTTAATCTCAATAGCATTTCTTATGTGGTTCAGAAGTTGGTTGAAACAAGAAGTTCTTATTATTTTCCATTTGTTTATAGACTGATCACATTGGTTTTGATATTTCCTGTGGTAATTGCAAGTGTTGAAAAAGTATTATTTGCTATGAATCTAATCAAGAGTGACTTGCGCAACAAAATGGGAGACGACTGGTTGAATGACAATTTGGTGGTGTACATGGAGAAAGATATTTTTGAAAAAATTGAGAATGAAGCAATATTGCAACGTTTTCAAAGCATGAGATCTCGTAGAATGCAGTTGTCTAAGAT
Source organism: Fraxinus americana (assembly GCA_035079005.1). Classification (NCBI taxonomy): domain Eukaryota; kingdom Viridiplantae; phylum Streptophyta; class Magnoliopsida; order Lamiales; family Oleaceae; genus Fraxinus; species Fraxinus americana. The sequence goes on from CM068722.1 coordinate 11,534,824, forward strand.
CACAGTTACAGAGTAGGTTGTATTGCGTATATCTTTAATATTTTTGGTTGTATTGAACTACGTTTTCTTATATATATAATTTTTATATTTTAGTGTGTTTATTTATATATATTGAATAATTTTTAATATTATATAATTAAATATTAACAAACAACCTCGCTCTTACGATCGCTGATGGTCGAAGTTGACCAGTTAACGTCCTCCCGGACTGAGCTTAGATCCTGGGTCCGCCACTGGCTACCTATGATGCCGCCACAATTCTTGAGTCATTTCTCATTAATTGAGGAAGGCCACAACCATAACGACATTCCCTATTTGTTTTATTCAGTGGGATTGACGGTCATGTGGTTTTGCCATTGATAGTAGATGTGTTTATATTATATATAAATCACCATTTGTCTGAGATTACATCTGCATCTAGAAGAGTGAACCTCATCTGTGAATGCTCACATTCCGAATTCTAAAAGTTTGCCATTTCATTTGCAATGAACAGATAAGTTTTTGGTCTTTCTTAAACTGTTATGTTGGTGATCTTGACATAAACATGCATTGCGTTTGTATCCGAAAGAAAGAATTGGTTTGTATTCTGATCTCTTAAATAGAGGAAGCAGACAGATGTGGAAACTATAGACATTTAATTGTTGGCTTGAAATTGAGGATCTTCCTTCAGTTAAACCCTACAGCCCTTAATGTTGTACCTCTCATGCACTTTGAGGCACAACAAAGCACAGGAGTGGTGTGATATGCAGCCGATTAAATTAAATATAAAACCCAATTTTTGGGGTTCTTGGCAGAGTTGTTAAGGGTAATAATGCAATTAGTTCCATAGAAAATGGTTGCTGAGAATTAATCAACAAATTATTTTGTGTGTGTGTGTGTATATATGTGTGTGTGTGTGTGTGTGTGACCTTTAAGTCCGAGTCTAACCCGAGAATTGTGAGGGTTATCAATGTCGTTGATAAATTTCCTTTTAAGTTTCAACTTACCCAAGATTGATGGGGGTAGCTTAGACTATAACTTTCATTTTCAATTGAATACTATAAGTCATATAAATTTTTTCTATAAAAATGAAAGATTGAAAGCCCTTGTACATATGAGAATGTTATACAAAAATGATAGACCCTTAATTGAAAGTTGTTAAAACAGGATCGAAAATCATTATTGCACTTGTGTCAGATATGCATTGATAGTATTCGCATATTTAAATAGTATTCAATGTTGAATTGCACTGAATAGCTTGTTAAGCTTACAAGGCGTATGCTGTTGTAAATTGGATATTCAATGTAATGATTTTAAATCCACTAGTAAACATATTTTATTGTGACTGGTGTAGTTGTTTTGAGATTTCAAAAAAGCTAAAAAAAGCACGTAACTTCAAATATATATTGTACAACAGCAAGTATCATATGTCGCAGAAATAATACCATTCTGTAATTACTCTCAAATGGAACAATATTGATTGATTTTTTTCAAGTCAAAGGATAACCTAGCGGATCCATTTACAAGTGGGTTATCTAAAAATAATAGACTAGACATCAATGAAAATAGATTTAAAGTCTAATTACGACTCTTCAAATGCAAAGGGTGCAATCAAAGAGTCATGTTGTTTCGTAATGGATGTCACTATTCAAAAAGGTATATAATGAAAAGTGATAACATTTTGATAGGGTGCAATCTACACCATTAAATATGAAAATGAGTGATCTAATGGTTAAAATTAATATCAAAATGTAGCGACCAAGAAAAAAAAATGTTATGTTGTTTTCAAATAATTTTCTTGTATAACTCGAAAATAATTTGAATTATATTATGACGTCGCTACGACCATTCCTAAGAGTTAGAATTTTTTGTCACAATAGTAAAGTTGTGTGCGTTTGTCTTAAAATTTTGTAAGTCGTCGAAATCTCTTTTAAATGACAAATTTCTTTAATTTATTCAATTACATTATTTTGACGACACACTTTTTACATTAATATTTTTTTTTCCTATGTTTGGTTCCAATTTTCAGCGTATAAGAAAAAGAGAAGAGAAACCGTTTCATTTGCACAAGAGTAACCTACACAATCACTTCCACCACTTAAAAACTTAATTAATTCACCACTTATACCCATCATTAATCCCATTAAACTTTTAGTTTACATGGAATACGTTTGGAAATTTCAGAGTTAACCGAAAAGTCTTTTTGTTTCATTGGAGTTACATGTATGTATTTTATGTATTTAAGAGTTTTCTTTTTAAAACAAAACATAACTTCATTTCTTACAATTGCATACACATACACTGCACTTACAAAGTGATTTCATTTTCCAAACTATTATACTTATACATAAAGTTGTTTTGCCCTCTTTCTCATAGTCATAAAGCACTTTTGAATCTAGAAAATATTTGAAGGATAAGCTAAGGAGCACGTTGCATTTTTTCTTTACAAATTTGGTCATCAAAGGTTATTCAAACTCCAAGCATTCAAGGGAGGGGTGTTTTACGACACTTTTGTAAAGTAGAATAAAATGATTTGTTTTCGGTTTGCATTAACGTGTTATTGTGTTACTGATGATGGAAGCACCCTTTGGGTGGTTCAAATAAGAGATAAAGAGAATATGAAACGAGTTATCAAACTCGAGAACGAGTTATCAAAACTCGAGAATAAGCGGACTGACTGATCACTGGTTTGCTAGAGAATAATGGCGACACAAATAAACAAAGTTTGCATTTCTGAAAATACATTTATTTTTACCAATTACTTAAGTGTCTTCCTACTGAGTATTATTTATGATACTCACCCCTATTAAAATTTCACAGGTTAAATCGAGGCATGGCAATGGATTGGCATGGTGGCGAGTGCTCAGCAAATTTGAAATTGCTTTCAACTTTCTAGTAAAAATTTTCGGTTGTGTAAACCTTTTTATAAATGTTTAGATGACACACTTAACAATGTTCTTAATGTTTATCTCGTTTAGTTTCATGTACTTTCCATGTCAACGATAATTTACAAATGTTGAATTGACAACGCATGAAGTTTATCTACTGCTGTTTTGAATTTCAGATTCTGCCATTAAATTTGAAAATGGTATAACTTGGGCTATACTGCATGTTTTAGAGCGAAATCAGTGGCTTTTGAAAGGCCTATGAGTCTTCTAATAGTGGTCTTTTGAATTACCTTAAAATAGTATCTAGAGAAAAATTTATGGCCGTTTTAGTAAACTGCGTTGGGACTGTTTCGGATTTTCTGTCCAGCGTAGTCGTGCAGTATTTTCGTGCTTCAAACATTTTCGTCCAGACCCCAAATTTTTATATGTTGTACATGTATGAATGTTATAGTCTTTGTTAAAATTTCACAAATTTTTGACAACGTTTGCTAGGTCAAACATATTTTCCTTTCCGCTGCTGCGCAACCGGTATTTCGCTGAATTTCCTCCAAATGTTCTCCAAAATAAAATTTCACCGAATTGTCCAAATCTATATGAACAAAAGTTTTCCATTACATCTTCCTATATGTTTCGGATTTCAAAACTTTTATCATTTAAAACTTATTTTGGTTAACATTTAAGGGTTCAAACAAAGAAGAATAATTTTTCTTTTAACGCTTCGAGTTCCGAGAATTTGGGGCGTTACACAAAAGATGCGGCCAATCAAATAGACATATGAAAATATATAGATTTGCCCTCCTAATTTCATTTTCTTCACTCCAAATCAATTCCAAATAATTTATTTCTAATTCTTTCTCTCTTTAAATTTTGTCAAAATAATTTTCAAATTACTTTTTCATTTTTGTATTCGAAATTTATTATTCGATATCTTATGTTCTAGTAGAGTACAATCAGGAGTTGGTTCGTCCGACAAAATTAAATTGTGTTATATTAGTTTTGGAAGACTTGTATTTTAGGGGATAGATGTCCATTTGATCATGTTAACACAAGTACAAGGTACGAAATTTAACTTGAGAAAATTTACATTCACATACCCCACTTTATTTCATCTCTTTCTAATTTCTACATTTCAATAAGTCGAAATTTGTGCGCTTATCTTGATTTCGATAAGTCAAAATCCATTCTATGTTCTGCAAGTCGCAATGTTATCGTCTTTGTATGCACATATTTTTAGTTAATGGAATATAATTCATGTACCAATTTCTCAAACAACCACCTATGCATCCTCTACCCTAAAGTACCTTGTTGTTTTGTAAAATTAAGTTGCCACCACCACACTAGGTTCATTGCGTATCACAATACCAACGTTAATGAAACCCTCACTCTACATTGCAACATCAATGTTTATTTTAAACCACGTGCTAGGGATGGTGACCATTTGACTTCTATCCTTGGTCACGCCCTTCCAGTTGTACAATGCGAGCACATCTTCCTTATTCCATCAAGATATCCACCGAGGTAGAAATGACAGTTATGTCACTTCCCTTTGATTCATAAAGGATTTGACCGTTATTACTCCAATACTCCACAATACACACCCAAAGTATCCCAACTCCAGCCCATTACATCCATGAAAAGTGCCCATTAACACATTATTTGAATCATTATCCCATCTAAATGATTTGATTCTTCTCCATCATCACATATCTTTCCTGATGGCCTTAGCCATTCCACACCATAATGAAAAATTAGTAGTTGATTCATACATCTAAAACTGACCACAACCTTCCTTAATGGTGATCTTATGCATTTGAAGGTTCAAACATGATGTAATTAATAAGGCATAAATATTCATACTTTTAACAAACTACCACCACTTCTTTGATCCCACATTCATGGTATGTGCATCTATCAAATTACTCGACATTAGACATCTATATCCATTTCTCATTCAGTACATTATGTTAATCTTAAAAAATAGAAATTATTTTTTTAGAACCATCAGCAGGATTTCTTGCAAGATTTTCGCAAGGTGTCCCCGCTTTTAGGGGGTTTTAGGTATATGTTTAGGGTATTTTTTGTTGGATAAGAAAGGAGATGGATTTTTCGGCATTATTTAGACGAAAATGCACTTTAATTGGAGAATGTCAAGATTTTCATGAGTGACGATTCCTAATTTTGCCTCGATCTGAACCAGCTATTAGAGAGTGAAGGGCTGGGTCTTCACAATTCCAACCTGATATAAGATGACATTAATAATTCTCTACGATGGTCATTGAGGTAAGAGTAACTTGATATGCACCCTACGTAGATCACCATATGATAGGTCACCTACTACTATAAAGACGTCAACCCCCATGGGGCAGCCTACCACCATGAGGCTCTCTACGTTCACATATGCCGTCTACTATTGTGAGGCCGTCGACCCCATGAGGCCCTCTACGTTCACATAGGCCATCTACCACTATGAGATCGTCGACCCCCATGAGGCCCTCTACGTTCACATAGGCCGTCTACCACTATGAGGCCGTCGACCCCCATGAGGCCCTCTACGTTCACATAGGCCGTCTACCACTATGAGGCCGTCGACCCCCATGAGGCCCTCTACGTTCACATAGGCCGTCTACCACTATGAGGCCGTCGACCCCATGAGGCCCTCTACGTTCACATATGCAGTCTACTACCATGAGGCTACTTACCTCCACAAGGCCCTCTACGTTCACATAGGTCGTCTACCTCTATAAGGCCGTCGACCTACATGAGGCCATCTACGTTCACATAAGCTGCCTACCACCATGAGGCTGTCTACCACCACAAGACCCTCTACGTTCACATAAGCTGCCTACCACCATGAGGCTGTCTACCACCACAAGACCCTCTACGTTCACATAGGCCATCTACCACCATGAGGCCCTCTACGTTCACATAAGCCGGCTACCACCACAATGCCCTCTATGTTCACATAGACCGTCGACCCCCATGAGGCCATCGACCCCCATGAGGCCCTCTATGTTCACATAGGCCGCCTACCACTATGAGGCCAATGCTAAACTTAACCATACAAATGACAATGAGTTGGACGAAAACCACCCAATAGTAAACGTGGGTACAACCAACCACTTGAAAAGTGGGGGTCACTCTACCAGAACATGGGAAAAGTTGGGAGGTTTACGTGGGACACGTGGTACCAGCAACCGCTGAACATGTAGTAACAGGTGCTTATAAATACCTCCAATTTGAGAAAGTAGCGACTTCTTGAAACCAGAACTATTTGAATTCCTATATTCACTCTGCTTACTTCCTAAAAATCGACTACTGATTCTCACGTCGGAGGTACAACGGGGGAAAAAGCCTCAATCTTATTTTGCAGGTAGCGTACACTGATCGGAGTGCTCGAAATACCGCACCCGTTGAGGTAAGCACGAAGGATAATCTCGCAACTATTTCATTGGCACCATCTGTAGGAAACCACATAACAAAAAAGCTACGGAGCAGGAGTGAAACACGTATGGTCTGGAATACGGCGGAGATGGAGTCGAAGTATGTCATAAGGGGTCACGACCCGCCACTGCCACCATATTACATAACGCAGAGCCAATTTGATGTATCAGAGACACAATTGGCAGTCATGATGACTTTCTTGTAAAGTCAAATGCAGAAAATCGCTGCCCCTCCATAGAGTTAGTCGGATGCTGTACGTGAGCAACCACTCCATGTGGCTCAAACAGTACCTCGTCTATTACTCAACCAACAACATGAGACATGGGGGCCTCAGGTTTTGTGTTTCCACATATTCCCTAACTCGTAACAGACTTGGAAAAGAAAATAGAATAGATGATGACCCAGAAGATAGATGATGCATTAACCAGGATGAAAGATGTCCAAGGCTGACAGGCCATTTAGCAGCATTGAATTGGTTCATGAGTCTGGCAGCATTTCTTCAAGGCGATTGGGGGCTCTACCAACTTTGAATGGACAAAGGAGTGTGAGGAGTTGCTGGAATCCTTGAAGCAGTCATTGCAGCAACCACCAATCTTGACTATGCCAAGCCTAGGGGATGTACTAAGATTATACTTAGCAGTGTTGAAGTATGCGGCCAGTACAGTACTGGTGAAAGAGTTTCCAAAGGTCCAGAAGTCGATTTACTATGTTAGCCAGGTGTTGAGAGGCGCAGAAACTCGATATAACAGTTGGTATTCGTGTTAATTGTAGCAGTCAGAAAATTAAGGCCGTACTTTTAGTCCCATGCCATACAGGTCATGACCGATCAACTTGTCAAGCAAATTTTATATCGCCCTGAGACGTCGGGTAGGATGTTGAAATGGACAATTGAGCTGAGCAAGTTCGACATTGAGTTTAGGCCAAGAACGTCCATTAAGGAGTAACCGTTGACAGATTTTATGGATGGATCCTCGCATGGCGAGGGATCTGGATCATGCATCATTATGATAGGACCAAAATCTGAGGAATTGGAATATTCGTTACGCTTTGAGTTCCCTACAACAAATAATGACGCTAAGTATAAGGCAGTCGTCACGGGCTTGAGTTTGGCAACTAGACTTGGGATAACATCAGTTGAAATCTGCAATGACTCCCAACTAATCTCGGATAGATGACAGGTGAATTCGAGGCAAGGGATGGAAAGATGGCATCCCATCTGATGGAGGTTGGGGACTTGCGAAGAGGGTTTACGAGATACACTCGGAGATCTGTGGCAATCACCAGGGGCAGCTACTTTTGTTTTCAAAGCTCTCCAACAAGGGTACTACTGGCCCATGATAAGGAGGATGCCAAGGAATTGGTAAGGAAGTGCGACACGTATCAACGTCATGGAAATTTAATTCATGTTCCCGTCAAGCAGCAGTCAGCTATTTTTGGGGTGAGTCCTTTCTTTCAATGGGGAATGGATATTCTGGGACCTTTGCCCATGGCGGAAGTTTTTGTTGGTAGCCATTGATTATTTTACTAAGTGGGTTGAAGCGGAGCCATTGGATACCATTACCACGGCGAAGGTACAAAGCTTCATTTGGAAAAAACGTAATATGCAGATTTAGTATACCAAGAGTCCTTGTCACTGACAACAACATGTAGTTTGACAACCACAACTTCAAGGCGTTTTGTTCAAGTTATCGCAAAGATCACAGACTCACCTCGGTGGCTCGCCCTCAATCTAATGGGCAGGCATAAGTCACAAACCGAACGACCTCAATATAAGATTAGAGAAGGAAAAAGGGCTTTAGGCAAATAACTACCTAACACATTGTGGGCATATCACACTACCTTGCTGTTGGTCGACTAGCAACTAGGGGCTGGTGGTGAGTTTTTAAAACCCAAAATGGTTAAGGCTCAAAATCACCAAGCCCGGTGATCAACATCACTCGACGCATAGCGGTGAGCAAAAAAGTCAAAAACTTGACTAGCTCAAAATCGCTAGGGACTGGTGGTGAGCTCTCAAAACAAAAAATGTTTAAGGCTCAAAATCACCAAATCCGGTGATTAACATAGCTCGATGCATAACGGTGAGCAAAAAAGTCAAAAACTTGACTAGCTCAAAATCGCTAGGGGCTGGTGGTGAGCTTTCAAAATCGAAAATGGTTAAGACTCAAAATCACCAAACTCGGTGATGAACATAGCTCGACACATGGCGATGAGCAAAAAAGTTAAAAACTTGACTACCTCAAAATCGCTTGGGGTTGGTGGTGAGCTTTCAAAACTGAAAATGGTTAAGGCTCAAAATCACCAAACCAGGTGATCAACATCGCTCGACATATAGCGGTGAGTAAAAAAGTCAAAAACTTGCCCCGCTCAATTTCTACATTTTGGTTTAAAGATTTAGCTGACCTAACATGACATTTTGGGAAAATCGGTTGGAAATCTTGAAATTCAACTGGATGAATCGAAATACTTGACTCGAAAGGAATTTGGGTACAAGGGGGAGTGTCGTCGACGAATGACCCGCGACAAGCCTTGGGGCTGGTCGACGGGGGTCCACTAGCTCTGCATTGCTGGTTGTCCCCAATCATTGACCCGCAAGGTTGGTCGACCCCGATCCGAGATCGATCGGCCCATCCGGAGGTGGGTCGATCCACCCTCTTGCCCCCTCACTCTCACTTTCGTCGGAAGATAAAGAAAACGAAACACGAAATGAAGGAAGGAAATGAGAAAAATTACCTTGAGAAGGGATGAGAAGAATGAAAATTTTGATAAATGAGAAGAGGGAGTGAAATAAGAGCTTTACACCTCTTAAGAAGCTACCCCTTATCGATAGACATCGATAAGAGGTAGAGGGGCTAGTGATAGAAGATGACATTATTAATTCACTACGATGGTCATTGAGGTAAGAGCTACTTGATATATACCCCACGTAGATTACCATATGATAGGTCACCTACTACTTAAAGAAGTCAACCCCTATGGGGTAAGCTACCACCATGAGGCTCTCTACGTTCATATATACCGTCTACTATTGTGAGGCCGTCGACCCCCAAGAGGCCCTCTACGTTCACATAGGCCGTCTACCACAATGAGGTCGTCGACCTCCATGAGGCCCTCTACGTTCACATAGGCCGTCTACCACCATGAGGCCGTCGACCCCATGAGGCCATCTACGTTCACATAGGTTGTCTACCACTATGAGGTCGTCAACCCCCATGAGGCCCTCTACGTTCACATAGGCCGTCTAGCTCTGTAAGGCCGTCGACCCCCATGAGGCCATCTACATTCACATAAGCTGCCTACCACCATGAGGCTGTCTACCACCACAAGGCCCTCTACGTTCACATAAGCCGTCTACCACCACAAGGCCCTCTACGTTCACATAAGCCGCCTACTACCACAAGGCCCTCTACGTTCACATAAGCCGCCTACTACCACAAGGCCCTCTATGTTCACATAGACCGTCTACCACTATGAGGTCGTCGACCCCCATGAGGCCCTCTACGTTCATATAGGTCGCCTACCACTATGAGGCCAATGCTACACTTAACCATACAAATGACAATGAGTTGGACGAAAACCACCCACCAGCGAACGTGGGTACAACCAACCACTTGAAAAGTGGGGGTCACTCTACCGGAACGTGGGGAAAGTGGAGAGGTTTACATGGGACACATGGTACCAGCAACCGCCGAACGCGTAGCAACATGTGCCTATAAATACCTCCAAGGTGAGAAAGGTAGCGGCTTCTTGAAACCCGAACTATTTGAATTCCTATATTCACTCTGCTTACTTCCTAAAAAATGATTACTGATTCTCACGCCGGAGGTACAACGGGGGAAAAAGCCCCGATCTCATTTTGCAAGTAGCATACATTGATCAGAGTGCTTGGAACACCGTACCCATTAAGGTGAGCAAGAAGGATAATCTCGCAACTATTTCATTGGCCCCGTCTGTTGGAAACCACTGAACAAAAAAGCTATATCAAGGAGACGGACTAGGAGTACACTAATCGGAGTGCTCGGAACACCGCACCGGTTAAGGTGAGCCGAAGGATAATCTCGCAACTATTTTACACCCTTTTAGACTCTTTTTAACTTTCAATTTCTTATTTAGTTCAAATGGCTCTATTTATAGACAATTTTTTGGACCTTTTAGTCATTTTTTATGAGTTAACATTATTTCATTACTACATTAGAAGTCGTGATTAAATCAAAGTTCCAATATTCCTTTCGAGATTTGTGTTTTATTTATATTTGTCATGGAATTCATTATGTACATAATTTGCTTTTACAACATTGCCATCCATGGTGATTGTGTTAGGGTATGTCATTAAAATGGTGTCTATGTATGATGCTCTCTATTCGTCCTGAAATGCTATGGTTTGGGCAAAGCTTTCATATGCCCATTATCCACATAATTGCGGGTCATTTTCATTGCAGGGTGAAATTTAGGTCGCAAATTAGGTTTGGCATTAATCTGTAGGTTGATACGAGCATGTTTCCAATAGCATTGAGACCTTATTGTCCAGCTTATTTTAATCCATGAATTCAATTAATATTCAGATACAAGGATTACATGCGATGATGATTAGAAATTGACCTAGCAATTTCGTTGCAGTGTGAAATTTAGGTTGCAAATTAGGTTTGGCATTAATCTGTGGGTTGATACGAGCATGTTTCCAATAGCATTGAGACCTTATTGTCCAGCTTATTTTAATCCATGAATTCAATTAATATTCAGGTACAAGGATTACATGCGATGATGATTAGAAATTGACCTAGCAGTTTGGGTTGTAAACTGCTATACGAATTTATCTTGTAAAAAGTGTAGATGACTTAGATTTTAGATAGGCAAATAGGGAGACTCGAATGAGGCAACAATCTATGTGTTAGCCATTTCATGATTTTGTGCATGTGGTTTTTTTTTTTTTTTTTTTTTGGTGAGAAATAAAGTTAAGATTCCTGTAAAATCTATGTTTGCTTTACTTATTCAATCTTCTACATTACCTAGTTAAAATTAGTGTTTTCGCTAACTAGAATTGCAAACTTTTGTGTTTAGCTAGTTGAGGACGGGAAATTCGGCCACATCGCAAGTTGAACGAGTCAATTCTATGACAATTGGTATCAAAGTACGAAGTTCAATAGGGGAAATGACCTAGGTACATTTTTGCAAAGTGCTGGGAAAAAAAAAAGTAAGATGGTTGCAAGTCAAAATCATAGGTTCATGTTTGTATGCTTGAGGATTTCATGGGTACCCTAATGTCGGATGATGCAAGAGGTTTGATGGCGCAGGTAGAGAAAATGAGGTAGAATCTAGACAAAATTAGGCAAGTTTTTGAAACTTGCTTTGCAGAGATTAACGACAAGTTTATGTCCATATTGGGGGACATAATAGCATTGACTGAGAATGTTTCTTCTCACCCTAGATTGTTGAAAGGAAAACTTGCATCACTGAAATGGGCAACTCCTGCTCCTAGTGATTCGGTGCCTATAAAATTAAATTATTGAAGCCAAAAGCTTTTGATGGTACCCGAAGTGCCTAAGTGTTGGTAGATGTTCTTTTGGACATGATGCAGCATTTCAAGGTTGTACATGTGCCTGATATAGATCAGGTAAACATCGCGAGCATGTTTTTGTTGGGAAATGTGAAATTGTGATGGAAAACTCAATTGTAAGAAGATGAGAGTAGAAGCAGGCCTCGAATTTTGACTTGGAAAAGGCTTTAGAAAGAATTAAAGGATCAGTTCCTTACTTGCAATCTAGTGGCACTACAACAAAAACAGCCTACGGCAACGTTCAAAAAATGTTGCCGTAGACTTTTACAATGTTTGGACGTGTGTTGCAAATCAAGGTGTTGCCGTAGAGTAGGACCCATACAGCAACGTTTTTTAAACATTGTCTAGGGGGTCTAACAAACGTTGCCATAGTTTTTTTTTAACAGCAATTTATGTAAATTGATTGGCAAAATTGAAAATGAATCCTTATGAACAAATTTTGGAATTGCATAAAAATTGATAATTTTATTACAAATTTTTGAATCCATACACTTGAATATTAGAATGTGATACAAAAACACCTAAATAAAAAAGAGTTTCAAAATGAAATAAAATGGTAATACATCAAAGGACTTCAAGTAGAGATCCCTAATCTATTGGCTAGTGGAACAAATATTTCCAAAGTTTAATCAGAACAACCTTGCATTCCATCTCATTAGGACAACGGAATGTAGCTTCACTGACTGCTTGATGTTCTATAGCAAACTTTGTCGCACCACTATTAACTCCAAAATGTACCTGAAAATAAAGTAGTAGGGCGAGGGAAAAAAACTTAGCATGTCATTGTAGAAAGCACAGTAAGTTGTCATCAACTTCAAATTGGACATGACTTTGAGTTCCAGGTTACAGAAAAATATATATTTTAAAGCCGAGAATTATTAAGGATGAGTATCACTACTTTCTCTCAAATAGGCAAAAGAACTTCCCAATGCCACCTACAGAAACAATTCTCCGAACTTAAAAATCATTTAGCTCCGAGTGAACAAGAATAACCTTTCCTTTGTATAATTAATAATAGATTTTTAACCAGAATTCACCCCATTTTGACACAAGACTTTTTTTCCATAGAACTAACAGCACAAAGCAAGAAGTAAAGGCCCTATATATCTACCGTAGAACTCTGTCATCAATGCCAGTGCCAGTACAATATCTAAATATTTATTCCATGATTAGAAATTTAAAACAGCGGTCCATACCCTTATATTCACATCAACAATCTTTCTACACAAACGAAAGATTTCATAACATGCCCGCCAAATCATGCTAACAGAATTAGAAAAACTATACTTGATGAAATTGAAGAGCAATAAAGGAAAAACCCATTACTCTCAAACCTTGATCAAAACAAATTAAAACCCACAATTTTGATTACCTTAAAAATGCTATTTCTGAAATACTAAAACAGTCAAAGAATCCTAGATTAAGAGTCGAACATACCAGGACTAAACACTGAAGCTAAAACAATGATCAAAATTGAAACTAGTAATCAAAGAATGCATAGGCTCATCAACTACTTCCACCCCGATCAAGGTACAATATGAACCATTAATTCTAGTGCTTGTAAGTTACTAAAAACAAGTTCATTAAAACAAATTCATAAGCTTCATCAAGATGATAAGATAGTTAATTCTTTGTTACTAAGAAGAAAGCATCAATTGACAAATCCTGAAGTGAGTAGTAATAAAAAGAAACACGAAAAACAATTACACATCTTAACTGGGAAAAATAATGAAGAAAAGAAAATAGGTGGCCAAACCTCGGTCCTTGGCAGAGTCGGTTGCCCTACATTGTTTGTAGTTCAGGAGAAACGCCACATAGTTTTGTTTAGTCCTCCTGGGCCACCTCTTCTTTTTATTCCAGTTGGAGCATTGCAAAGGCATACATAAAGGGGATATATCAAGCCAAAAGGAAGAAATAATTACACTAAGTCCTATATAAACGATATAACAAAAAAATAACATATGCAAGACGACAATCCTTGAAGGCTGTAAGGCAAGGCAGTCCGCAAATAAGTCTTCTACATAAGGCCCAAGAGTTTGCTGGAAAAATGTTCATTTACAATAGATAATCACATGCAAGCAATCAAAGAACATAGACACAAAAGCTCTGTCCATTAAATTTAATATTCAATCCATCATTTTCTTCTTTCTCATCCCTGCTTTAAGACATTCATATGAGCCAAAGTACCATAATCAAGATTTGTCAATTTGCATAACAAAAGCCATTTGCTAATTAAATTATCTAAGAATCAGTTTTGCTTAGAGTGAAAAATAATTTACCATAACGAAGCATATTTCCAGGGAAGTTTCCATTTCGACATAAAAAAAACTCTCCAACTTCAAAATCACAATTTATTAAGATACACTCAATTGTCGCCAACAAATCTCCAATGTCTTTCAATTGATAAGTCAAAAAAAAAAAAAAATACTTTACCCAGATTCATTTCTTTACATTTTTTGCTTCATAACAAAACAAGATTACGAAGTAGCTCACCAATGAGATCATGAAAAGAATTGTAAAATTGTTGTTTTGAGTAGGAGGTTCTTCCGGAGAATTCGAAGAAATCGGAGCATCGAGGAGAGAATGAAGGAAATTATTACTATGGTTTAAGGTCGGCGGAGGGTTAATGCTGGAAAGGGCAATTGAGAAGTAAGAGTGGTGACGGCTGAGGAGGCGGGGGCCGTAAGAGAGGCAATACATCGCCATAAGTAAAATACATAAATAAGCAATTAAAAGTTTCAGCCAACTCAGATAAGTTACTGGTTGAGAATCTAATTCTAATACAAGGGTGCCCATTTACCTTAACAATAGGTTTTTTCTCCTTGAGCAACAACTTGAGTTCGGCCATCTGTTCCTCGTTCTTGAGTTCGGCCATTTTCTTCGAGCTTTCATCTCCTCTTTTTGATCCTCCAAATCGAAGCCCAAAACCACCCCAAAGGGCAACGCCACAACCAGAAACCGTCCCTGTTGGGGCTGAAACGAAGGCTGAGATTCTTGATTTTGAAGGTTTTGGGTTCCATATTGTGTGGGTTTGAGAGAGAAAAAACCATTTTCATTTTTTATCAATGGTTGGAGAAGAATGGAAGGAGGGAGGGGGAGTGAATGGTTAGGGTTTTTCTGCTTCTTGATTGTTTTTTCTATTGGGCTTTGGTTTGAATATGGTTAAGAGATGGAATGGAATGTGATGGGTTCATTTAGATGGGCCATAATATTATTTGCAACGTTTGATAAATGTTGCTAAAGGTAAGGCTTTAGCAACGTTCACTAAACGTTGCTAAAAGTCACCTTTTGCAATATTTGATAAACGTTGCTAAAGGTAAAACCTTCCACAATACTTAATAAACGTTGTTAAAGGTGTCTACCGCAACATTTTTCTAGAAAACATTGCCAAAACTCATTTATGTTAACCAATGGCAACATTTACCTACTAAAATGTTGCCAAAAGATCCTTTTTAATGTTGCGAAAGATCATTTTTGGTGTAGTGTGGGCATAAATTGAGTTATATCGACATGGCGTGGAGGATCTGTAATCAGCCATTGGTACTGCAACCGCATTAATCAAGTTACAATTAGGTATTGATGCTTTAGTGAGAAAGCAAAATGAAGGAATAAATGGAAATGGTTACCAATAGAAAGATGGGTTGAAGGCTACTAAAAAATGGGATGAATAACTTTCGAAATCAAAATATGATGGAAGCCCTCTAAGGCAGGCAAAAACTTTCTACGGCTGCTACATTTGCAAGAGGCCTCATCATGCAAGGTAATGTCCAAAACGAGAAAAAGTGAATTCAATAGTTGTTGAGGAACTACGAGACGAGGACACCTAGGAAATTACGATGTCTTTGTTGCATTAGTTGTAGCTCACTACAGATTTATGAGTTGCAAACCTTGCTCCTACATTGCAAAAATCTGGTGGGAAAGGTACCTGATTGAAGCAGCAAACTGTTGTGTTGGCTAGGATGTAGTGTATTCCAGAATTTTTGTCATTTAGGGAGTGGGTCCTTCGAAAATGAAAGGATTGTGGAGTGTTCTATTGTGAAATTCTTGTAAGGATGCAGCAAAATGGGTAAGAATGATCACCCAACATTTGGGCATCGAACGAAGGTGAAGTCAAGGAAGCGGTAGGGATTCTTTGAACTGTGTCGTAAAAAATGCAAATGCATTTTGGGAGTTTCAACGAGGAAGTCGAATTCTTTCGGTGAAGAAATTTTTTTAAGATCTTAATTGAAAAAATAGTAATGACACAGGAAATATCTTGTCTGATTCTTGCCATGGTTGAAAATGTGTCGAATGTTGGGACAATGCACAGATTCTGGTGGGATGAAGTAAGACATCATGTTGGTTCTGTGATGCGATAGTAACAGAGGTATAATGATGCTGGATTTACTTCATAATAACATCTTAGGACAAAATTTGGGGATACAAGTCAGATTTAGCATTAGTTGATGAGTTGATGTGGGCATGTGTTAAATAACATTGAGACTTCACTGTCTAGTGGATTTCAATCCACAAATCCAATGAATATTTAGACACAAGGATGTCATGTGACGATGGTTTTAGGTAATTATTCATTGTGTTTGAGTATTGGGACAACTCCAGCCCATGTTGGACTGAAAATATACAAAAACTGATCTAGCAATTTGGATTGTAAAATTCCATACGAATTTTTCTTATAAAACTGATTATGAAGGACTTACATTTTAAAGAGGCGGATAGGGAAAGATGAATAAGGAAACCATTTGTGCGTTAGCCCTTTCATGATTTTGTACATGTTACATTGTTTTGGTAAGAAATAAAGTTTGGATGGTGCTCATAAAAAAATTTTCTTTAATTATTCAATCTTCTGCATTCCCTAATTAAAATCAATGTTTTCACTAACCGCAATTGCAAACTAGTGGCTGGCTAAGGACTGGAAAACGCGATGCCATTGCAGGTTGAACGAGTAAGCCATGTGATTGCGAATGGTATGGCTTTAAAAAAGTAGAAATTTATTACTTGGATTTTTTGACATACAAGTCCCAAAGTACAGTTTTGCATATATCATTATAATTAATTTTTACTATTTCTAGCATTTTGTATATATCATTATTGTGCATGCGTACATGTGTGTTCTCCTCTTCTTTTTCTTTTAAGATGTATATTTTTTTCAAAATCATCTTGCATTTTTCCATGGACCTAATACTTTAAAAAATTATAATAAATTAAGCTATATTTTTAAAAAATTGAGTCGGCTAGACCTAATACGTAAAATCGGGAGAAAATAGTCTACACTTTTAAGTTTCAATATCAAAATCTTCCAAAAATCTATTTACATTATGAATCTTGTTTTCTCATGCCTCCACACAGATGAGTGAGAGGATGGCTAGTTGTATTAGACCTTTATGCAATACTGATGTCAAAAAATGGGAGATCTTTAGTGTGGTTCGTAAGTGAAAGACCGAATGAGCTATGTTCAGTACATGAAGAGCAACAAGTAAATATTACCTTTCTTTATAAAAAAAATTAACTTTTAAAATGGGTAACATGCTTTTAGTTATATTTTAAATTGCATTAATCGACTACTAGTTGATGGTAATGGTAGCACATGAGAATGCAACAAAATTATATTTGAGTTTCTTGGCCTATATTCTTCATCCTGTATGTGGACAAAGGTGTATGTTATGTCTCATAGGCTCGTGGATGGCAGGGGCGGACCCAGCACCTGGCCAGCCCCCATAACCGCCCGTACTGGATCTACCGGAGCAGCAGTTCAGCTTCAGCGAGGCGACAGTGCCTGCAGTGCCACCGGCAAGATGGTAAAGAAGGCCAGTAGCAGGCTGCCCAGAAAATTATTTTGGCAGTTTGGGCCTTTAAAAAAAAAAGGCCCAAACCATGTCTTGAAGTTGAATGGGCTGATTAATTATACAAAATCCAATCCGACAGAACAGAAGAACTTCAGGTTTGGCTTGGAATTGAAATCGTATAGGAGCTGAGGGAAACGAACTTCGAAGTCGTGAGTCACAAAACCTCTGCGTGAAGAGAGTGGACGCTGTGTGCTGCCTGCTGCGAGCCTGCGACTCTGCCTGCCAACTGCTCCGTTGCCTTCGACGGTGAACGCCGCCTGTGTCCGTGGCGGTGGTGGTGAAACCTCGACGTGAAAACAGTGAAGTGTGAAGTGAGGTAAGTCTTTCGGTTTCCGGGAACTGATTTGAGTTTGTTTCTTTTTTTTTTCTTTTCTATGAATTTGTTATTTATTATCATGTGATGATGAGATTATGAGTTGCTTGAGATATAATTTTGATTTGTGATTTGTGAAATGTGCATTGTGATTTGGGAAATTAGGTTTTCTAGAAATCAGGGATACATCATGAAAAAAAATTAATAGAGATTGGAAAATTAGTGAAATGTGCACAGTGCACTGTGATTTATCGAATCGTATGTATTGAATTATATTTTGGGCTGTTATGATTGTTGAATTTTGTGAATTTGAAAATTGGGGATGGTGTGAATTTGAGAATCTAAGAATATTGGTGATTTTGAAACTTGGGGATTTTGGGAATTTCGGTTTTTAGGAAAATAGGGATAAGTGAAATAAATTCATGAAGAAAATGTTGAGCTGAATTAAACTATGTGTAGACTATTTTTTAATCAATTTTAATTGAGAAATAAATTGGGGCATTTCTTATGTTTGTGAAAATGATTGAAGTCTTCTTTAATCTCAATAGCATTTCTTATGTGGCTCAGAAGTTGGTTGAAACAAGAAATTCTTATTATTTTCCATTAATTTATAGGCTGATCACATTGGTTTTGATATTACATGTGGCAATTACAAGTGTTGAAAGAGTATTCTTTGCTATGAATCTAATCAAGAGTGACTTGCGCAATAAAATGGGAGCCGAATGGTTGAGTGACAATTTGGTGGTGTACATGGAGAAAGAGATTTTTGAAAAAAATTGAGAATGAAGCAATATTGCAATGTTTTCAATGCATGAGATCTCGTAGAATACAGCTGTCTAAGATCACAGTTATAGAGTAGGTTGTATTGCGTATTTTTTTAGTATTTTTGGTTGTATTGAACTACGTTTTCATATATATATATATATAATTTTTACGCTTTAGTGCGTTTACATATATATTGAATAATTTTTAATATTATATAATTAAATATTAACAAACGACCTTGCTCTTACGATCACTGATGGTCAACGTTGACTACGTTGACTAGTCAACGTCCGCCCGGGGTTGAGCTTAGATCCTGGGTCCGTCACTGGTGGATGGTAAAGGCAGCACATGATAAGGCAACAAAATTATATTTGATCTCCTTGGTCTATATTCTTCATCCTGCATATAGACAGAGGTATATGTTATATATCGTAGCCTTGTCCTACGGTGCAGGCCACATGACTGTCAACTAAGCAAAGACAAAGTAAAAGGCCATTCAAAGTTTACACTACGTTTCACCTCGCTCCCCACATGCTTTCCAAAATGATTGCACAATTAGGTGAGGTGATCTGGGCACTTCATTCGAAGTGATAACATCTCATCTGAAGCAGCACTTTTGAGGTGAGGTGTGACCTCCTACTACCATGTATTTCCAAGGTGATTGGCTTCACTTTTAAAGGACATCTTCTCCAACATCGCTTCAGTCAAGAAATACTTCATACAAAGGAACTCTTTACACTAGATAGATTGGCAGCTCTGTAGCAGATGTGCTCAACTTTTCAATTTACATACCTATGATAGCTGAGATTGACATATTTAAACTTTATCAATGAGCCATTGTTAAACATCTAACAGACATTATTTCTTCTCTCTATGTATAAAAGCACACTTAGTGTCATCTGAGGTAATGAAAACTTTGAATATAATCTTTAACATAATATTGCTTTTAGTAGTATTCAACTCGGCGCCCATTATTCTCGTCCATTGTGTTTTTCTCATATACAAATATTTTTTCCACCAATTGACTTTAGCATTGGAGTGCCCACGAACATCACATCTCACACATGCTAGGGTGACGAACAGTTTAACATGGTGTCCTTGTATGCAAATAACATATATGTAGATAGGGTATTGACATATGGTTAACTTTATCCTTAATGTTTTGATCATAACAAACAAGATAATATTATTTTCTAACAATCAATTTTGAGTGATGATAGTTTTTATCAAAGCATTCAATGTAAAATTGATTGATTGTGAACGTAAAGATCGATCGAGGTGGAAGTCAAACATTCAAGTCAAAATCCTTTGAGACAAAAGCTACAAAAATCAAACGTCAAAGGAAGTTCATTAGACTAGATGTTTCTATTCATTTGTAAAGGTATAACCACTTCAATCTTTAGCAATAAATGATAAAAGTTCAAAAATCATTTCTACGCACTAAATCCATTTTGATCACCACTTGCATAAAATGTTTTTGTCAAACGCAAAAGTGATTTTAAAAATTACAGTTGAATTTAGATCCTAATTTTGAAAAATTCGTTCAAGAGCTTACATTTTTCAAAACATTTATGTTGGATCAAACAAAGCCAAAACAGACAAAACTTATAAAAAGCAGACGTTCGGATCAAGAAGTGAACGTCCAGTTCAAGTGGATGTCTGAATCGTCGAAGCGGACGTCCGATTTGTGTACCGATCACAGACTTTCTTTGCTCCTCTTACTTTATAAATACATTCACTTTTTACATTCATTGTAATATTCATTAAGAGCATAAGAGTGAGATATTCTTGAGTAAAAATTCGTTAAGCCTATTCTTCTATATTTTATCAAATCATTTATTGTGAAAAGTCTTGATTGATTGAATCAACACTTGAGTTTTATTTATTGAAAATTCATTGAAGTATTGGCCTCTCTTAGAACTCAACTCATTGTGTATCATTTATAAAAAAGAGAGGATCAAGTTGTAAAAATATTCTTCAAATTTGTCGGTCTATTGAGGTCCCTTGAAAAGCTCAATATTGTATAAGAATCGGTGCTCCTTGTTTGTAAGTCACCGAAAACATTGTAAAGGTATTGGATTGTACCACAAGTCAATCAATTTAGTGAAAAGGCCTTGTTTGTGCAGGAAAATTTGGTAACGAAGAACGCAGATCATTGATTTGGATCAAACCTCCATAATTATATCATTTGAATTATCTATTCTCTTTAACTTATCGTTTTTATATTTGCATATATCATTTAATTATTCTTTTATTTCGTAACTTATTTAAATTTTTAACGATCTTTTGAAAACATGTTCAAATATCAATTCACACCCCTCTTGGTTAGGTATTATTGGGCTATCATATAAATGACAATGAGTCAAGTCAAACTACCTACAAATTTGCTCTTTTTTATTTTTAAAATAAATTAACAAAATAAGTGCAAAAGTGAGCAATGTTTTTAAGAAATTAATTAAACTAGACTAGAAATGAGAAAAAACAAGTCATCCAATGAACCCAATCAAGTCGGCTTGTGAGCTCATGCCCACAAGCTCAAACAAGTCTATTCGTTGGCCTTACGGGCTCATAAAAAAAAGTGAGCTCGCTCAATTCATGACTTGTCTCAAAACGAGTCCAAGACACCCATGGACGGAGTCGAACGAGACAAGCACGCAAGTCTACAAGCAATTCAATCATTTTGTTATCCCTACGCGTGGATGAGAGAAAAGCTAGAAACTATTGATTAGGGATAGGCATGGGCTGGGTTGGGTAGATTTTTGCCTCAACCTAACATTGTCGATTTGTTCGAAATCTAACCCAACCCATGTAAATGTTGAAACCCAACCCAACCTAACATGTGTCAGTCAGGTCGGGTCGGGACAACTTGTTATACAAATATTAAAATCATCCAACTTTTGAATTTAGTAAATTAACGTTAATATAATTATCTAATGTCAATAAACTTGAAAATTAAAATAGTATAATCCACCAAATATTCATCAAAATAATTAAACAAAAACAATTACACATTTCATTAAAACGAACCACGACAGCACATTAGCATCCTAGAAGCACAAAATTGAACTAAATACACATTATAGATATACTGGAAACTTTTTAACTCTTGTGCCCTTCATCATCTTCATTCAATTTTGAATTCATTGATTCTAATTCTACCCCAAAAAAATGATTAAGTTGACAACAAAATGCATAGAAATAAAGTCGAAATAACAAAATTTATGAAAAAAATATATATTACCTTCATCTAACCGGTTGTAATACTCAACATCTTCCATGTGAAAACCATCTAAGTTTAGAGAAGTTTTCAACCAATTTTGTGTGCATACCAAGGCCTCTACCATTTTAAGACTTAATGAACTACGAAAATGATCAATTATCCTTCCTCCAGTGCTAAAAGCACTATTTGAAGAAACGGTTGAAACTTGAATTACCAACACATCCTTAGCCAAATTGGACAAGACGCCATACTTACTTTTGTTAACCTCCCACCAATCGAGAACATCAAAGTCCTTCTTCTCTATGCTTTCATGAGCTTCAAGTAAGTATATTTCCATATCATTTTTTATTTCAATACAATCTTTTACTGCTTGATTTTCAGAAATTTAGAAAGACGGGTGTCACTCATAGAAGAAGAACTGCCTTTATCTGTATTGAAAAAAATTCAAAAACTCATCAGTTGATACTTGACTGCTTCTATGAACACCTTCACAAGCCACATACCACTCATAAATATCCATTAGATTAACTTTCAAAAATTTCATCATGATACTAACAACTTTCCCATCCCTATATAGATCACTAAAATAGTATTCAACATAATCCATTTTGTATCTTGGATCAAGGATAGTAGCAATAAGCAACAACTGATTCACATTTTCCATTTTACCCCAATACTTTTCGAACTTCTTCTTCATGTTAGTCGCCATTTCACCCAATAGAAAATTGTCACTTAATCTCCATTCATCCAATTTCATTACAAGATTACAAATATCATGAAGATAAGCACAAGCACTAACGCACAACGAAACACTAAAAGTTAAAGTGACATTACAGAAATTTTTTAGGAACTTGACAAACACATATCCATTTTCCCAATCTAAACTTGAAGGAGGTCCACCTCTCTTTCTACCACCATCGTTTTCCCAAAAAGTAATGCAAATATTGAGCATCTTTTTTTTCTAACCTATCAAAAGCTTTCTCAAATTTTAATTTTCCAACATCAAATAGGTAGAATTTCACCTAGTTGGAACATCCAAAAACACAAAAGAATTGCAATCAATCTTTTCTTTCCTCGCACACTCCTCCAATTTTTCATTCCTAGCAGGAGAAGATATCACTTATTTGATTGCATTGTGGATATTCACAATGGAGTCATGTGCTTCCCTCAACCCCTCACAAACAATCAAATTGATGATGTGTGCACAACATATCAAGTGCAAATATCTCCCATCTAGAACACATCAATGACTACCCCAAGCAACTAACTTCCTCCTAAGATAAGAAATAGCCACATCGTTGGAGCTTGTATTATCAACAATGATTGTAAAAATTTTCTTAATCCCCCATTCTTGCAAACAAGTTCAATCATTTTCTCAATTGTTTCTCCCTTATGATTTCGAACTACACAGAAACTCAAAATACACTTACTAAGCGTCCAATCAGAATCAATAAAATGTGTTGAAAGAGACATGTAATTAACATTTTGAATGGAAGTCCAAGTATCAGTTGTGAAGGAAACCCTTTGGCGGTAAAAAGAAAAGATATCTCTCAATTTCAATTTTTCATCTAAATGCAATTGATAAATTTCTCTAACGGGATTCCTCCAAAATGGATCCTGAAACTGAGAACATTCTACACTACAAAAGAGCCTGAAACCACGAGCTTCAACAAACCTAAAAGGTAATTCATCCACTGCTACCATCTTAGCACATGCAACCCTACCATCTTATTACAATTATTTGTCAAATGATTGCCCAATGTGCTAGTACCACACTTCTTGATACCACAAGCATAATCTATTCGACAATAGTTACATTTACACCCGCTTGCAAATATGTGTCATTTGATGGATCTTCTGTGCCATGTACTTCACATTTAGGGATGGCAACGAGGCCCCGTTACTCGTTTAAGGTGGGGCAGCGGTGGGGCCTTTTCCCGTTTACTCCCCGTTTATTTTTATTTTTTTAGTTTTTGATAATTTATTTTTATTGCCTATATTCATTAGATTTAACAAATAATTTTAGTTGTTATTTTCTATTACAACTAATGAAAATTTTCATTTAAAGTATTGAATTCTAAAAATAATAATAATAAATAAATAAATTTTTTAACGGGGCGGGGCCCCGTTACCCGTCCCCGCCCCGTTACCTGATTAAGCAGGTTATCCCCGCCCCGTTCGGGGGGGGGGTGGTTTCCCGTGGGTATCGGGTTTGTCGGGTTTTTTTGTCATCCCTATTCACATTCATCCATATCTATCAACATATTCTGCCAAAATTACAAACATATCAAATAGATATGTTAAATTAAAAGTATTAATGCAATACAAGAAAAGCAATAATACTGCACCTGTAGGTGTGTCCATTTTAGCATATGCAATATTCCAATTTCCAAAGGTCAAATAGCAACAATATATGTAATATGCTTCACAGCTTCAGCAATCTGGGTTTCATCATGAATCAAAAAATCAAAACCAATAAACAAAATCATTCTATAGATATTTATGACGGTAACCAAGTTTGAGTGAATGCTTTATATCCCATGAATTTTGTTTGGTTTTAACTACTTTTTATGTCTATCTACTTGATGATAATAATTAGTTAGCACTAAAAGCCATGGGAAAGACACAGTAGGTAAATATCTCACCATTTTGAGCATTTGCATTTGTAAAAGTATCTACTTAGAGGAATGTAATTAGCAGAATATACTTAAGGTATTATTTAAATCTTTCTTATAGGTGGAATTATCAATCTGAATCTAGCATATGTATCATGTTCAACTGTCAGATTAATTAAATTCATA
Organism: Fraxinus americana; assembly: GCA_035079005.1. Classification (NCBI taxonomy): domain Eukaryota; kingdom Viridiplantae; phylum Streptophyta; class Magnoliopsida; order Lamiales; family Oleaceae; genus Fraxinus; species Fraxinus americana. The sequence continues at coordinate 11,559,625 of CM068722.1, forward strand.
ATTTCTACCAAAAATTCCTAAAACACTAAATAGATATGCAAGACATTTGCTCTCTATGTTAGTGAGTGGGAGGAGGTTATAGGCAGCACTATGTTCTTACATAATAAGTGTAATACGACATATTTCTCTCTTTTTTATTTATTTTATCAACTGTGGGCCTAGAAACGTGTAACACCCCAAAATTTCATAAACACGGGAGTGTTATCAAAAATTCAATTATTTTTGTATCAAATGTGGAACGATAAAATAATATTCTATAATAAAAAAATAACTGGAATATCCATAAATTTAAACTAAACATGAAAATTGTATCGTTAAGAAAATAACATAATCACTAATTAAATAACGTGTCTTTGAACAAATAAAACTAACTAATAAATTAAAGGGAAAAAAAACTTAATGTTTTTATTTCTTCAATTCCTCCATCCCGCCACTATTCCAATTGACTCGAACTAAATTATAAAGTAAGAGTAAGCATTTAAAAATACACTGTAAGATATGTATAGTTCCAATACACAATTATATAAAATAAAATAAATATTTCATAACACTCTTTTCTTATGAACTATATTGGTGACCAAGCGACATACTCATTTTAAGTTATCTTAAATTCCCGTAAGATCTCATATCTCTTAATAAAGAACCCGAAGGTCCACGACAATTCATGTATAAATTACTGAATATAAAGGTATAAGGAAACGAACCATTTGCACAAAACTATCTTGATTAATAAAATAATTTTTTGAACGAAATATGAATGCTCGTTCCAAATTCTTTTCTCGAAATCGCTGCTTCGGTGAATATGGGTAAGCGTATGCTCTAAAAAAAAAAAATTTTTTTTTTTTTTTTTTTTGGTTAAATGGGTGCAAATAGGCTCCCCGTTTTCTAATTGTAAAACACAAGTATAAAAGCTTTCTGAAATTTTCTGTAGGTAAGTGCTTGGGAACCCGCGAGCTATATATATAGGTTTAGGCTAGAGTAATTGATAAGTTTTATCTTAATAAAAATTGATTTGATTTAATCCCAATTAAGTTGTCATTATCCATACATGAATTCGTAAATATAAGATAAGGTAGTGCACATGTTAAGATAAGTTGCACTCCTAATTGCATTAGATATGAGGCCCATTTTTCATATATACAAACAGACAATTAAACTCTTATTTGATTTCTATAAAAAGTCTTTTATTATCTTAGATTTTATCACAAATTGACAGTAGTGGTGGACGGCTTCCATTGGATTAGCAAATGAGAAAGATTTACATTAGGTCTTAACCACTAAAATATTTTTGCTTAATTATGATTAAGACTTAAAATTCTACTTTAACTAAACTAGCAAAGGAAAACAAATTCTAGTATAAAGTGATGTCTAATTACTAACAAATGAATTAAGGGAAGAGTTCAAAAGTAAGGTATTAACTATACACAATTCAAAAATCTGGTTTTAAGTTTGACTAATGCAAAAATCAGGTTTTTAGTTAATTAATTAAATATATTTATTAATTAAATATAATAAGATCATAGTTATATAATTAATGCTCACATATACATAATTATAGGTCACATGTCACATTTTAAAATTAATAGATCACAAATTATTTCGAGGTCACAGATTAATAATTTTGTACGTCACAGATTATTTCGAGGTCACAGATTTTTAAATTAGTTGGTCACAAATTATTTTTGAGTCACATATTATTAAATTTTTAGTTCACAGTTGAGTAATTGGTCACAAATTACCAAACATTTGGTCACAGATTATCAACATTTGGTCACAGACTATCGCCCCTACCACTATAACACTTTCGACTACCCTCACCACGCCGTAACAGCACCGAGAAAGCCACCGACAACCACCTCTACCACACCACATCACATCACACCACCCACCACAAACCCGCCACCACCTCTTGCCGACACCACCACATCACACCAGCACCGCCGCCGCCACCAGACCGCACACCAACGGAGAGACATACCACCACCGTCTTCACCGCCACAACCACCATCACTCCCTTCGCCACCAGCAAACAACCTGCACGACTATCATCGCATCACCACCACTGAACAACCACCAAGACCACCACCCCTCACCATGACAACCACCACTAAAACACAACCATTTACAAACTGAAAACAACACAACCACCAAATGTCGCTGCCCAACTCATCTAGGGTTTGTTTGATTTGGGCATTCGATTCCAATTTTTGACTAGCGATCTGACGGATCTGAAGGACCACTAAGCCCTAGTAACTTTTTCCCAACAAATTGAGGACTAGAAGAACAACCAACTGATAAATGCTCTGACCAAGAAAATTCCTCCAAATGGTCCTAGTAATGAAACCTTCAGTCCTCATAATAGGAGGTCGTTTCATCAATCCTTCATGTGGCGGTTCAGTGGCCAATGCAAGTGTACCTAAGTGTCCATAATCAGATTGACCCAAAGCAATTGTACAGCTGTAAGGAGAGCTGATCCTGAAATTGATAGCAATAGATAAAAGTTGTTCACGAGTCAAAGGATCTGCGGCTACACTACGCACGATTGTATGCAGCGGTGGAGGGTGCACCATCGGGAACGACAGCAGCTTCGGCGTCGCGTTTGATGCCACTGAGAACGACGGACTCCGCACAGCGCCACTACTAGAGTGGCTTCATCACTTAGTGGATGGTGACGTCTTCTGGTGGCGCCTTCTCGTCTTCTAATGGCACCGTTAAACAAGGGAGAAAGTAGACAGGATGAGAGGAGAGAGAGATGGGAGGGAGTAGAGAGCAAAAAATTAGGGTTAGTGGTTTTATATATTACCTGATTTTTGAATAATGAAACTTGGTCCCTGATTTTTGAATTTCAATTCTCAAACCCCTGGAATTATGTAATTTCCACGTGAATTAATCCCCTAAGATTCATTTATCTATAACTCTTTGATCGCTCTAAATTGGTTTGATCTAATCCAAATTGACTTTTTCCCAAGTCTATGATGATTCATTTAATAAGAATTATCAAACAAGCTCAGTATTGACATACTAAAACTCGCTCTATCAAAATCTAATCATTTGACCCAAATAGAAATAGAAATTAATATTATTTCACTTTAGTTACTCAACTCTCAAAATTATAAACAAATATAGCATATGGAACAAATAAATTTTTATTTTAGAGAATTTTCAGGTGTTACAAAACAAATAGTATAGGAACCTGAAAAATCAAGATCCCTCCTGAACAAACAAGAACTATGATCAACAATATCTATAGAAGTAATTAAAAATAGAAATAAAAACATATTGGTTGGTTATTTTATTTAATTAATGTGAAAATCAAACATAGAGAATTGAATATCTTCATTCTATAGCCACAAAAAAAATGAAAAAAAAAAAAAAGAAGAAGGAAGAGATGGAAACAATTGGTAAAGAAAATGGAAAACACCACGTACAATAGATCGACAATGACAAGTTAAAACGTAGAATGGAAGATCGACAATGGTGAGCCGACGATGATTTGATGTCCGATTTGAGAGATTGCGAGAGCAACAGAGAAATGAAAAATTGAGAATTAAGGTTGTTCCAAAATTATTTGAGTACTTATAACGTACAATTGAATTAAAAATACAATTGAATTAAAAAAAAAAAAAAATTGGTCAAGTTGGGTGGTTTATATCGGGTTTTATGGATTAACCCATAACCCGACTCAACTTAACCCACTTAGCTTAGCCATTAACCGAACCCACCAAAAAAACTGCAAAAAATCAACCCAACCCGGTTGGGTCTGGTTCGATCAGGTTTTGTCAATCCCTGCTATTGATCACGTGACCTTTCGATGTTAACGGCATAAATTCGAGCCAAATTGTTCAATTGGCCTCTAAAACTCACACTCGTTTTTTGATTTTCAAATAATTGTATTTAGTTAAGTGGTATTAAGCATCCGTCTATGTAATAATGGTCATACTGCTACTAAAGTGCATTGCTTTAATTTATTTTTATTTTTTTCCCCTTAGAAAAATCAATCAAAAAACAAAAGAAAAAGAAAATAATTGTTGGGCTTGGTGGTCGATTTGACCTGATCAACCTTATTAGGAAGTCTATGCCTTCACGGACTAGGGCACTCCAAATCTGTTTGGGCACACTTTATAAAAAAAAGGTTGAATTCCAACCTTGAGGGTCTCTCACTGCTCGTCTCTAGAGCATTGTGGAAGAGGTAAATCGCGGGATGTGTCTCAACAGACCAAGATACAAGTGCTGCAATACTAATGTCTACAAAAAGTCCAATCTCATACCTTATAAGAGGCAGGAATCAAACCTTCATATTGCGGCTACCAGCTCAACTGAAACTATCTCACTCATGTCGTTTATATCATTGAGCTATGCCCCGTGAGCACACTTTATAATTTGTACATAGGCTGGGTATAGTCAAAGACTTGGTAATTTCAAATGTTGTCTATTTTGACCGTAGCAATCCTTCACAAAATAATTAATTAACATCCGCCGACACTATCTTTCTACCGTTTAATAGAATCATCTTAGTTTCAATAACAATTTAATATAAAAATTTTACACAGTTTAAAAACTTAATTGCTAAATAAATCTTTACTGTAATTGATGCTGCCATTTTCCATGATCTATCCCGAATTTGATCTGAACACTCATATTATTTGATTCCTGTGAGTTTTTCATTCCCTTTGTATTCCAGTAAGATATCTTTTATTTGACGCATCCCATCCTCTATTGTGAGGAATAGGAATTTATTTCGTTTTTCTTAATGATTTTTTTCATAACGATTTATCTATGTTCATATATGCATCCAGGATAGTCCATGATCGCCTTTCAATAATCCAATGCTCCAAAGAAAAAGGAAAATTTCTGGGTTATTTTCCATTCTATTTCTCTTTCTGATTTTTTTTTTTCAAGTTACAGTAGTTTCTATGAAAATTGATTGTGTTTATGATAAAAACTGATTAGCACTTTTAATAGCTTTAAATTGCGTATGAATTAGCTAAAAATATTCAAAATTAAGAATTTTGAGGAAAAATCATTGCATATTAAACTAATTAAAGATACATTAATAATGATAATAATACAATCTAGACTGCTAAATGCAGGGTATTAAATCTCTATATATATGAGAATTGTGCCACTTTTTCTGTTCAATTTGTGTAAAAACTAAGACAGTTGTCAGTTGATTGATCTGTTTTCTTGCATTGTGCGTTGAGTTATTTAAACTGAATCTCATTGATGATTAGGAGTCGTATTAGCAAGGATTCTGACGGCATAGACAGATAAAACTCTGTTCTCTTGATTCATGAAGTCCACAAAAGTAAGCATGTATGGTGCTGTCGGGTGGAAATTCAATCGATGAATGAAGTTTTTAAGTTACGGTATTGACGAGGGAATCTCTTTGGAATATGGATCATGGATTTAGATTTATATGGAAGAATCTGATAGAAACTAGGAGATTGTTATGGATAATGGTGCTAACATTTGCTGCAGTTTTGCTTGTTCAATTTTTCGAACTTCCTCAAGATAATGTTTTATCATCTCTCCTTTCTGCTGGAAAAGTTGCATTTTTTGGTAAAAGGAACTTCCCAGATAAAGGATTATCTTCGAGTCTTGGAACTGTTGGAAACATCACAAATACATACACGATTCAGGAGATACCAAACAGTGCTAAGATCTTGAACTTGACGAAAGAAGAGTATGAAGGAAATGAAGGTGAAGACGAGAGAACCAAGTTTGATTGTGTTCTCAAGAAGAATGGTAGTATTCACATAGAGTTCACTTCTGCAAATAATGGAAGTTCACTTCGGGACTCAGGGAAATGTAGAGATTTTGAGCATGCAATTTCCTCAAGAAATGTCACTGAGAAGAATGATACTTCACCAGGGAATATCCAAGCACAACACGTTCCTTCAACACCTGGCCAAAATGAGAGCTCGGGTTGTGCTTCTGAATGCCTTCCAGCATTTTCATCACTTAGTCCAGTCTCTTCAACAAAATTGGATTCAGTAACTCCTGTGATATCAGTGGAACCTAACCGTTCTCCAGTGCTCAAAATGCCACTGGAGAGTAATATAAGCATTGTAAACAATAATTCTTCTATGGCACCTTCTCGAAGCCATGGAAAGTCCGAAATGACAAAATTAGCCCCCGTGACAATATCTAAGATGAATGTGTTGCTGCTGCAGAGTCATTCATTTTCTAATTCAACAGTATGTGAAGGACCATAACTTTATGTTGTAATCTAGTTAATGGGAACTTAAAATTTCATGTACTTTCTCTCATTTCGTTATTTTTCTTCAGCCACCACAACAGATTTCAACCGGCGATAAGGAACTACTACACGCAAAACTTGAGATAGAAAATGCTTCATCTATAGATGCTGATTCAGGACTTTATGGACCTGTTTATCGAAATATTTTCATGTTCAAAAGGTATTTTTACTGGCATTTAAGCTCACCCCTTTCTTATATGAATTTTACTGACATTGTTCATATGGAGTATATAATGTTCCTTCTTAGTTACATTGACTTATACATACAGGAGCTACGATTTGATGGATAAGATGCTGAGAGTTTATATTTACAAGGAAGGAGAGAAACCAATCTTCCATGAATCAATACTTGAGGGAATATATGCATCTGAAGGCTGGTTCTTGAAGCTTTTAGAATCAAACAAACAATTTGTAACTGAAGATCCCACAGAAGCTCACTTATTTTACATACCTTTTAGTTCACGACTGCTGGAGTTAACACTTTATGTGCGCAATTCACACAGTCGCAAAAACCTGATAGATTACATGCAGAACTATGTCGAAATGCTTATTCAGAAATATTCTTTCTGGTACAGGACCAATGGAGAAGACCATTTTCTGGCTGCTTGTCATGATTGGGTATGGTACTTTTAATAATGCTTTCAAATAGTCGGTGTGCCAATATGCTAATCTCATTTACGATCTTAATTATGGGGCTGATAATAAGCTTGAAAACTTGATAATGTCTAATGATCAACTCTTCTGGAAGATAAATAATCCCAAGTTTGAACAAATATTTAAGCTGATAAACGTATCATTCCCTACTTGTAGAGGTAACAAGCCCCAAATATAGTGTATAAATAACCTACTCGAGGTCAACTCGAACTCAGCTAGTTAAAAGGTAGCTCAGGAACGGCCTGAAACAATAAATGAGTCGAAATTGAGTACTTCTTTGAACTTGTTTATAATAACAAATCGAGTTTGAGCAACTTACTCCCCTCCTTGAGTACTCAAAATTTGAATTGCCATATGCTATTTTACATTATAACTTAAATTTATAGATCATTTTTTTGGAATTGGGAAAAATTAGGTCTATGACTGATTAGAATTTAGAAGTTCCTCAGGCTCCTGCTGAAACAAGAGGACGTATGCTAAGTTGCCTAAGAGCACTGTGCAATGCTGATATCAAAACAGGCTTTGTCATTGGTAAGGATGTTTCTCTTCCTACCGTAAATGTTCGATCAGCCAAGAATCCTCTCAAAGATATTGGAGGCGAACCTGCCATCAAAAGGCCAATCCTCGCCTTTTTTGCCGGTTACATGCATGGTCGAGCCCGTCCAATTCTCCTGAAACATTGGGGAAAAGATCCCGACATGAGAATTTTCAATCGACTGCCTCATGTCAAGGGAAACAAGAATTACATTGAGTATATGAAGAGCAGCAAGTATTGCATTTGCACCCGAGGTTTTGCAGTGCACAGTCCCAGAGTTGTGGAATCCATTTTCTTTGAATGTGTCCCGGTAATTATATCCGACAACTACGTACCTCCATTTTTCGAGGTTTTGAACTGGGAATCCTTTGCTGTTTTCATCTTAGAAAAGGATATTCCGAATTTGAAGAACATACTGCTATCTATTCCTGACGAGAAATATCTCGAGATGCTAAATGGCGTGAAACAGGTACAGAAACATTTTTTTTGGCATGATGAGCCTGTAAAGTACGATTTGTTTCACATGACTCTTCACTCAGTTTGGTACAACAGAGTTTTCAGGTTAAATTTGGCATAGGCTGTATCCAGAGTTAAATGCTAACATGTAGTCATTTAGAGTTGAAGTTTTCTAGAAATAATAATATAAACCTCGATATAAAGCTGAAAATATTTAACTTGTTAGTATTAGAAAGACGTATACCATTTGAATAAAGATGTATTATCTTAAATTTTTTTTATTTCTTTTTTTCAACTTCATGTCCCTTGTTTTGTGTTTGCATGAAGTAGTTGTCATTTTGATTGATATTTCAGTAGTTGAGGCCTCTGAATATCCTGGAATGTTATGAAAAATCAGTAATTTCAGGAAAACATATATGGGATGTTGAATTTGCTTCAGGAATGTTTATTTTAACAGCATCTTTTAATCCCTTAAAGTTGTCATTTCCTTATTTAAAATTTAGCATAATGCACATTTTGTAAACTAATCCCCATCAATTCAGCTGCTTTTCCCACCCTTATTGCTAGTAGTCCGGCCTCCCCCGGCTGGCTCCTCTTCGAGCCTCCCTCTTGTTTCCTGTCTGGCCCCTCTGGTTTGCATGTTGCCTAAAAACCCCTTCCCCCATTTCCATGTATAGAATTTATGAATGATTTGTATTTTCTGTATGTAAAATTACAATCATGCAGTCTCATTTATAGAGGCCGACTAACTACAATCCTATAAATAATGAACTTCCAAATTCAAAATACACTGCTGATCAAAAACTAAGGAACTTATATGTCCTCCTTATTTGCCTCCAAGATATCAAAATCTGATCTATCTGTAGAATTGTTGGATGTCATAGAATTAACAACTTGATCTTCCACACACACCCCGTCAATTTGAAGGGGAGACTTCGGACTTTCAGATTGTTGCCGACAATTTGAAATGCGTTGAAGACAATGGTTAAGGAATCAGCTAACTGATCTTTACTCGAGATAAATTGTACAATTAACTTCTTATTCAACACTTGGTCATGAACATAGTGAAAGTCAAATTCTATGTGTTTTCTCCTTGCTTGAAAGGCTAGATTAGAGGTTAAATAAGTAGAACCAATATTGTCACACCATAGAATAGGCTTTTGTGGAACGGAAGAACCAAATTCCAATAGTAGAGACTAAATCCATTGTATTTCCGCAGCAGCAGCATTAGCTAAAGATTTGTATTCAACCTCTATGCTACTCCTTGGTACAGTTGATTGTTGTTTACAGCTCCAAGGCACAAGATTATCACATGCACCAATTGATCGTCTATCAACCTTATCACCTGCCCAGTTTGAATCAGAATATGCTTGGATAGTGTGTGACTGTTTGTAGGAAATAAAGAGGGCTTGTGGAAAATGAATGCTTCATGTATCGCAAAATGTATTTCACTACTTGCTAGTGCAATTCAATCGGTAAATGCATGAACTTATTGAATGATCTTTAAAATCCCCCAATTCCTTTACTGCAAAATCAGCACGCACGGACTGAATAAAGTAGGCGTGTCTAAAAGTCTCGAACCGGGCCGAACGGAACCTGAACCGAACCGAGCAGTTATTCATAAGTTAAATATCCGAACGGGTACCTGAATAGAGAACCGATGGGTTTGGGTCGGGTCTCAGGTCTAGACCAAGAACCGAAGAACCGAAAAAGAACCGAAACTAAATAATTTTTTTTATTTTTTATGCAGGCAAGCTGCTTGAAGCAAATAAATTTACTTTATGTAGTGTTGTTGTAATATTAATATCTATTTTTTGGTATTTATATGCATTGAATTAATCTTATTGGACGGTTAGTTATTTATATGTTTTTGAATTTCGCTACGTTAATTTGTAAAAATTACGAATGAAATGTCATTAGTTGTATTTATGTAGTATAGTTGTAAATATTAAAAAATTTAATTATGGTACGGAACCGAACCGAACCCGAACGGTTCCATAATTATATTTTGACCTGACGGTTCGATTTATTAAATAACCGAAAGTTTTGGGTCGAACCGAACTGACCCACGGACAGCCCTAGAATAAAGTGTTGAATGATCTTTAAATTAGAGCATGTTGCAAGGATGTCATCCACATAAATTAAAATATGAATAATATGATGTTTGCTACGCTAGATAAATAGGAAGCTATCAGACTTACTGGACTACAAACCAAGGAGTTTCAAAGCATCTGTAAGTCTGGAAAACCAAGCTCTTGGAGCTTGACACAATCTATAAAGAGATCTCTGTAGGTTACACAGATGTGTAGGAAAGTCGGGATATTGATACCTTTAAGGTTGTGTTATATACACATCCTCTTCAAGAAATCCATGCAAAAATGCATTTCGAATGTCCCAATTGTTTGATCTGCCAGTTGTAAGACATGGCAAACGAAAGAATAATTCTGACCGTGGTGTTTTTAATGTCATGACTGGAAGTTTCATTAATTGTCAAGTCGCACAAGCTGATGAAATCCCTTGGCAACTAATCGAGCTTTGTAATGCTCTATGGTGCCATCAGCTCTTCTTTTGACTCCGTGTATCCAACGATTTCTGACTACATTAGCTGAAGGTGGTAGTTTGACAAATGTCCAAGTGTCATTCATTAGAAGTGCATCAAATTCTACGTCCATAGCAGAAATGAGCATACTTGATACTTCTGTGTAACAAGTTGGCTCGATGGAGTTGTCAGATAAAGATGTAACTAGTGCTTTTGGAAGAGGGTATATTCAATCAATTGAATATAATGTTTGGGAGGTTATTGAATTTGATCCTCATAAGCTTACTAAGGTTATTAAAGTTCATGAAAATCCGGACCAAACCATTCCAAAACCTAGAGAAGAATATGATGAGTATGATAAAAGAAAATTGTCATTGAATGCTAGAGCCAAAAAATTTCTTTATTGTGCTTTGAACATAAATGAATTTAATCGAATTAGCACATATGATATTTGGCATGCATTAGAAATTACACACATGGGCACAAATAAAGTAAAAGAAACTAAGATAAATTTCTTGTTTAAAAATTTTGAAAACTTTTTCATGAAACAGGATGAACTCATTGCTAGCATGATTACTCGATTTACCAATATTGTTAATAGCCTTAAAGGTTTTGATCGAAAATTTACTAATGGTAAACTTGTGAGCAAAATTCTTAGGTCTCTCTTTGAAGATTGTGATTCGTTAAGGATGTTGATAGAAAACACCAAAGATATCAACACATATCCTTTGGAAGAGCTCTATGGAACCTTGATGACCTATGAAGTAAATCATGCCAAAATAAAGGAGAAATCAAGAAAAGTAAAAGAGAAAGAAAAGAAGGATTCTCCTAGAAAGCAAATAGTTTTGAAATCATCAAATGACGAAGAAACCTCAAACTCAAACAAGAGTGATGAGGAACTTGATGATTTTGTTCTTCTTGTCAAGAAGTGGAGAGGTTTTCGCAACAACCGTCGATTCCAAAATAAAGAAGACAAATGTGAGGAAAAGAACAAGAAGATTGTATGCTATGATTGTAACAAACCCGATCACAAAAGAACCGAGTGCCCAAACAAGAGAAAATTCTTCAAAAAGAAAGCTCTACAAGCCACTTGGGATGATAGTGATGATGAGCAAGAAAAAGATGAAGTTGCAAACATGTGCTTCATGGCCATGTAGGATGGGGTGGCCATGTAGGATGGGGTAAACACAAATGACACGCTTTCTTACGATGAATTATCTACTTCATATGATGAACTTATTAGTGCTTTTGAAAAACTTGCTCTCAAACATTTTACCATCAAAAAGCAACATATTTTGAAAATTGAGACCAAAAAGCTTTTAGAAACTCAGAAGGATTTTAAGAAGGAAAATGATGATCATGAAATCCTAATCAAAGAAAATATTTCCCTAAAAGAAAATGTCCTTGACTTAACCAACATTGTGCACAAATTCACATAAGGAAAGAAAAACTTTGAGCTAATGTTTGGGAAACAAAAATGTGTTCTTGATAGAAGTGGCATTGGATACAAACCTTCTCTAAAACAAAAATCTCTTGAAAACATGTTTATCAAAGCTTCTAACACCACATGTAGTTTTTGTAACAAATTTGGACATATAGCTTTTAATTGCTCAATCAAAAAGAAATTACATTTTCAAAGACATAAGTGGGTTCAAAGGTCCACTAGAACTAACTATCAAGGAGTCAAAGTTAAATGGGTACCAAGATCAAAATTTGAATCAACTCTTGTAGGTGCCTTCAAAGATAAAGAGCAATTAATTCTTGGATAGTGGTTGCTCAAAACACATGACCGGAGACAAAACATTATTGTCAAACTTTAAAAGGAAATATGGAGGCCATGTCACATGTGGAGATAATGCCAAAGGAAAAATCATGGGCATTGGAAATATTGGTAATCCTTCATCTCCATCTATTGAAAATGTTTTGTTAGTAGATAATCTCAAACATAACTTGCTAAGTATTAGTTAATTATGTGATAAAGGTTATCATATCAAATTTAATTCTTCAAAATGCCTTATTAAGGATGCTACATCGAAAGATGTGTTGTTCATGGGTAACCGATGTAAAGATGTTTATGTCATCAATATTGAATTTGAAAAGGAATTTAAATGTTTGTCGAGTTTTGAAGATGATACTTGGTTATGGCATAGAAGATTAGGTCACGTTAGTATGGACCTAATTTCAAAAATCTCAAAAAAAATGTTTTGTTAAAGGTTGAAATTTGAAAAGGACAAAATTTGTGATACTTGTCAATTTGGAAAACAAATTAAAACTTCTTTCAAAACCAAGCAATTCTCTTCAACTACATAACATTTACAACTTCTTCACATGAATCTTTTTGGACCTTCTAAAATGGTAAATTTAAGTTGCAAGCACTATGCATTTGTTATCGTTGATGATTTTTCAAGATTCACTTGGGTTTTGTTTTTTAACTTGAAAAATGAAGTTTTAAGAATATTTAAACACTTTTGTAAAAAGCTTCAAAATGAAAAAGGAGATTCTATCACAACCATTAGAAGTGACAATGGTGGAGAATTTGATAATATTGCTTTTGATGATTTTTGCAAAAAAATGGATATGAACATCATTTTTTGGCTCCTAGAACTCATCAACAAAATAGTGTAGTAGAACGAAATAATCGTACATTGCAAGAAATGGCTACGACCATGTTAAATGAAAACAATTTACCAAAATATTTTTGGGTCGAAACCGTTAATACCGCTTGCTACATTATGAATAGAGTTTTAAAAAAACACCAAAACTCCATATGAGCTTTGAAAAAATAGAGTTCCCAACATTAGTTATTTTAAAGTTTTTGGTTGCAAATGTTTTATACTTAATACAAAAGAAAATTTGGAAAATTTTGATTCAAAATCCGATGTTGGAATTTTCCTTGGATATTCACCTACTAGAAAAGTTTAGAGTTTTCAACAAAAGAACTTTAGTAGTGGAAGAATCCATGCATGTTACTTTTGATGAAGCTAATTCTCTTGATCAAGAGAAAGATATCAATATAGGTTTGGAAACCCCTTTTGAGCAAATAAATATTCAAGATCAAAATAAGGAAGATCCAAAAGAAGTTGAAGACAAAGACTTGGAAGAACAAATTCCTCAACAGGAGATGAAGAAACTTCCAAGAATCAAAATGATCCAACACTCCCCATTGAATGGAACTTTGATCCCTCACATCCAAAGGAGCTCATCATTGGTGATCCTTCCAAAGTGTAAGTACTAGAAATTCTAACAAAAGCTTTCTAAATAATTGTGCTTTCATTTCTAAAATTGAACCAAAGAACTTTAAAGAAGCCGAATTTGATGAGTTTTGGATTCTTACAATGAAAGAAAAATTAAATCAACTTGAGAGGAATCATGTGTGGGATTTGGTTGATAGACCAAATAATCAAACCATTATTGGTACAAATGGGTTTTTCGAAAAAACGAGATGAAAACAGTATTGTTGTGAGTAACAAGGCTAGATTAGTAGCCCAATGTTACAATCAAGAAGAAGGTATAGATTTCGAAGAAACCTTTGCACCGATTGCTAGATTAGATTCTATTCGTATGCTTCTCGCTTTTGCTTGTTATAAAGGCTTTACTCTCTATCAAATGGATGTAAAGAGTGCATTTTTAAATGGTTTCATTCAAGAAGAGGTTTATGTTGAACAACCTCCCGTTTTCAAAAATCACAAATTTCCGAAAAAAGTGTTTAAATTTAGAAAAGCTCTATATGGTTTGAAAAAAGCTCTTAGAGCTTGGTATGAAAGATTAAGTAAATTTCTTGTTTCAAATGGTTTTCAAATGGGAAATGCGGATACTACACTCTTTATCAAAACCAAAAAGGATGACATGATTGTTGTGCAAATTTACGTCGATGATACTATCTTTGATGCAACTAATATTTTCATTTGTGAGGAGTTTTCAAAATGCATGAACAAGGAATTCGAAATGAGCATGATGGGAGAATTGAAGTTCTTCTTGGACTTCAAATCAAACAAACTAATGAAGGCCTTCATTAGTTAAACAAAATACATCATGAACATGCTCAAAAAATTAGAATTTGAAAACTTGAAACCGATGAATACTCGAATGAGTACATAAATCAAATTGGATAAAGACGAGAACGACACTTCAGTTGACGTAGCAAAATATCGAGTTATGATCGGATCTCTTCTTTACTTAACCGCTAGTAGACCCGATATAATATTTAGTATTTGCTTAAGTGTTAGATTTCAATCCAATCCTAAAGAATCACATCTAAGTGCTTTAAAACGAATATTTAGATATTTATGTAGTGCTAGAACAGGCACGCACATTGACCTCATTAGCTATTCGGATGCCGATTGGGCGGGCTACACTATTGAACGAAAAAACACTAGAGGAACTTGTCACTTTTTAGGCTTTGCCCTTGTATCATGGTTTAGTAAGAAATAAAATTCCGTTACATTATCAACTGCCGAAGCTGAATATTATCAGCCGCTAGTTGTTGAGCTCAAGTTTTATGAATGAAACAAACACTTAGCGATTATCACTTAACTTTTGAAAATACTCCTATTATGTGTGATAACACTAGTGCTATAAATTTGTCAAAAAATCTCATATTGCACTCTCACACAAAACATATCGAAATTCGACATCATTTTCTTAAAGATCATGTGCAAAAATGTGATATTTATTTGGAATTTGTAAGTACCGATAAACAATTGGTCGACATTCTTACCAAACCTCTAGCTCTCGATAGATTTTCTTACATTCGTAGAAGCTTGAGAATTATTGATGAATCTGAAATTTGTGGTTAAATATGTTTAAAATGAAAAATTACATTCAGTACATTACGATTGACCAAGGTCATAATTTCGGTCAACCGAACTTGATCCACCGAAACGAACCGAGGCTCTCAAATTTTTTTTTTTGAGATTTGCGGTCAATAATTCGTGAATTTTGGTCGACCAAAAGATAAGTCTTCAAAATTTCCAAGGTCGACCGGAATTAACGATTGAAGTGTCGTTCTCGTCTTTATCGATTTGAAGAACAAGCAATCAAATTAGACTCGAAAAGAACAAGAACTTTGAAGATTAAAGTTTAGAAGTAGTTTATCGGAATTTAAATGTAAAGGTATTAACTATTCGATCTTTAGCAAGTGCATAAAGCTCAAATTATTTTTTATAATTCATCACTTGCATAAAAATGCTTTTGAATCATAATATGAAATAGATTTTGAAAAAAGCAATTTTAAAAAATAAATAAATAAATTTGGTCAACCGAAATTTTTCGGTCAACCAAACTTGGTCGACCGAAATTCTAACGGTTTGATTTTGCAACGGCTATATTCAAAAATTGGTCAACCGAAAATTTCGGTCAACGGAACCTACCCGAGAGTGTCACTTTTTTCTCTATAAATACCAATCTCTTTTGCATTCTTTTCTCAGCTACTTACAAGAGATTTTAGAGAGCTTGTTTATTGAATATCATTGAGATTACTTGAGTTTAAATTCTATTTCATTTATTACAAAAGAATTTCTTAATTGATTCAACTTTCATTCATCTTATCAAGAATTCCATTTTTCACAACTTCATCTACTCTTCATTCTTGAGAAAAGTTTTCTTTTCCAACACTTTGATTTAAGTGTAAATCTCTCTTCATACTTAACTTGTAATATTTGTTAAGAGAGATTATTGGTTTGAAAACTTGGATACAAAAAGTCAAACTACTTCATTATCAATTATTCATCAAATTTTTCTTCATAGACACTTGAACTTTATTACTTGCTATCTATTGAAGTGTTATCCTAACTCTCTAAATACTCGACTTGATTATATCATTTGTTAAGAGAGTTCTTTCAATTGTAAAATTATCATTTATACTTTAATGGTTTCGAGAATCTTGCGAAAACTCGATTGTTGTTAAGGATAAGTGCTCCTCGTTGAAAGTCACTTAAAGATAGGTGCTCCTTGTTGTAAGTCACCTAAGGATAAGTGCTCATTATTGTAAGTCACTTAGAATCGGTACTCTTTGTTTGTAAGTTACCATTATAGTATTATTGGTCTTACTCGTGATGGAGAGCTTGATAACGGGGACGTAGAACACATTGTGTATCAAACCCCATTAAATTGGTTTGTCATCTTTATATTATCGCACTTTACTTACATTGTCATTTATATTGTGTTATATTCTTACTTGAATTAAGTTATCAAGATTACATATTTAATTCTAGTATTATACTTTGCATTCATATCTTGTGTATTGCATTGTTTTGAGACTAAGTGTCGAAAAACTTTCAAAAACCAATTCACCCCCCCTTGGTTAGTTATTCTTGGATTATCAAAAGATTCCTTTAATCCTATAATCATATTTGAGGAAAACGACATTGTTACTTGAAGTCAAGTATGCATTTCAACATTCCAGCAATAAGCTCCAACTCCATATTTTAGTTCACCCCATATTTATATTTATTATCTACATGTCCAACTCTCCCAAATCAGCTGCAGGGGAAATCTCCATAATTAGACAACAAAGGGAAAACCTCACTTACACTGGTTATGTAACCCATTTTGGTATGACTTTTGAGGAGTCAAAATGAGTTTTTGAGATTCAAAAGTTGTTTTTTGACCAATTTCATAAATTTTATGAAGGTGCTTCTTCTAGTTAGATTTCTTCCCCCCCCCCCCCCCCCCCCCAAAAAAAAAGGAAACTCTTCAATTTGTTCAAACCAATCAGCCTAAAAAAGCAATCTACATTCAAGTAGAATTGTTTCAATGATGCCATCTATGTCTGCGAAAATATTCCATGTATTGCATATTACATAGAGAGTATAATGTATTTAAATTACTAGGAAGATGCAGAGCTATGATTTCAAGATAAAGTTGACAATTTAATAGTTGAAGATCTACAAAATCAAATTTCATAATTTGTAAGTATTGTTTATATTAATTTTCTTTATCTTATCGGGCTTTTTGGAAAAAAAAATAAAAATAAAATTATACATATAATATCTTGTTCGCGTACAATTTAATTATGCCTACGTTAAAAAGTAGTCGATTCAAAGAACCAAAAAAGGTATCAATTGTTTATTTTTATTTTTTTGAGAAAAAAAATGAGTCGAATCATGAACTCGTGGATGGTTCGACTCAACTCAGCCCATGAGGTCCAAGAGCCAAAAGGGTTTAATCGAGCTCGTGTGTTTAAGAGCCAAGCAGTGCCCTATGTGCACGTGAATTGGGAAACAATTGCAGTTATGTGTTAATTTTCCTTGAAGCAAACCGATCTGGCCGAGAAGAATACACGATAAAAATACGAGGTTGCTTGTCAACTTGCAATGTTGTCGAAATTTGAGGTCAAACAAAGTACTGTTGATACGTGAAGAAACCATTGAATGTAAAGCAATGGCAAACTCCCAACTATCCCTAAATAACAAATAATTTAGACATCAAACAAATTTTCTCTAAATTTGCTCAAGTGTCAAGACTTGCAACTAATGCGGTTGTTGTTGATGAAACTCGAGAGGGATAATAAGTAGAAAATGAAGATTTAGGTTAACTGGAAATAAAACGAAGTACAAAAAATGTCTAAAGATTCTATTGATAATGAGAAATGATGATTTAAATATGATAAGATGCATAAGATTAGAGCGAGTTAGACCAAATGTACAAGTGTTAGCGAGAAGAAAGCTGTAAAATTAAAAAGATAAATTGCAATCTATGTTCTAAAAAACATAACGCTTGGTTGACGTAAAGGCCAAATTTGAAGCTTTACGAGCCTAGGCCAGTTTAGGTGAGACCTAGCACATCACATGGGGGGTTTGCTATAGTTTCTTTTATTTTTTTGGTCAAATGAATTGTGTGGAAAATTACATCTTTGCCCTCCTCTCATCTTCTTCAATCTGTTAACAAAAGTAAAATGAAGCCACGTGAAACTTGAACACCTTTTTTCATATGGGCAGGTACGAATACGTCTATGACTAGAAATTTATTCACGTTAACACATACCATGTTTCATCCACGTTCTTTCAAGGTTCATTTTTCAAAACCAATTATCAATCACACATTTTTACATAAAATAATTTTTTCCATCCCTTCGAAATTATTTCCTTCTTTTTAACCACATATTTTCGATCACATAACTACGTAAAATAGATTCATCTCTCAATATTGTGCATCGAACACCCCCCATATCAATTTATTTGTCTATATTCTTATTACACTAAACATGTGGAAAACGTCTCACATCCTAAAAAAATTATAATGTCATTGTTGTTGTGCCATATAATCGCAAAGTCTGTCTCACTTGCTTCGCTACATTTTATGTGCAGTCATTTTGGTATGCATTTCGTCTTCTACGTTAGGTAGCTCCACCTCGGATGTACCGTCGTCTGTCTCTACTCTTGCAAAAGCCTCGTCAACAAATTTAGTACGACGTAAGAAATTATGAATATCCATCGTTGCAACGACAATTGCAACTTAGGTTTTAAACGAATAGCTAGGCATACGGTCAAGGATTTGCCATCTTTGCTTCCACATACCGAAGGCACGTTCAATCATGTTTCTGTACGAAGAGTGTCTGTAGTTAAATTTCTCACGAGCATTCCCAAAACGTCAACAACTATCCATTCCATCGTCGCAGAACTCTTGAAGACGGCACAATATATTTGATCCTTTGTATGAAGCCATATATCTTCGGTCGATGAGCAAAATTGGAGTCAACCAAATAATACTTTCCTAACGCTGGTAGCAGAAATAGAATTTCTAGACTGTATATAGTACGAGCTAATATTTGATTTTGCGTCGACTCCTTTTTGGCCTATGAAATTCACACGCTCGTGACGCGGTAGCATAGCTTTCTTGTGCTTTCCATCAATAGCTACAACGCAATCATGAAAGATTGGATGCTTAGTTGAGTTCGGCCTGTAGGGATCTTTTCAGTGGTTATAGTTAGGACTGGGTTTTAGGAGATGTACTAATAGCTCAACGAGACTCGAAGAACTTCTTTGAAGTAATGGTATACTGTTTGTAAAGAATTGTTGAATATCGTTGTCACCTGTTAGTATCCATTTTCATGTGCTAATATGCACAAGAACATTCTAACTTGCTCGTAGATATCTATATGTCGACTACTACATAAGCCATATTCGTCACACAGAATATGTGCAAAATGTTGCAACACTTGTGGGTACATTCTAAATTCTTGATAGCACATATATCCATTCTCTTCCATTACTTCTTTCATAAACATTCGGTCATTTCTGGAAAAACGAAATCTTTGAATACGACGCCGTTGTTTGCAATAGTAGTTTCTTGTGTCGCGGTATGCGATCCTACAATACGTAACCCAGATCATTACGTCTTCTGCCAGTTGGCTGAAAAAAATCATCATTTTCGAATTTTTCTTCCTTATTGGAGCCCGATAGAAGCACACAATTGAAGTTGAAATCATCCATTGCGTTACTGAAAGTTAAGAAATTGTTGAATTTCTTATAACCAAGTTGAAGAATTTTTTTTAACAGTACAAATTTGTGCTACTAAACTCGTGACTACCCATATGATAATTCCTTGTTCGAAGTAACTAATTTATAGAGTAGTGAATGTGGCATGTAATTGGTTTTATTTGATTTACCTTTCACTGCAGGTTGTACCAAATCATTCCAAAAAAAAGTTGCATCACATTGTAAATGTTTTAACTTTTTCCAGCTAATGCTGAAAGATTCTCTAAAAAATGTGCATTACCTGCAACTTTTGTCTACCATGCATGTACTATTTGTGGAACAAAATAAAGTAAACAATTTTACCTACACAGCACAATAGCATATGAAACGCAAGAGAACAATGACATACATGGGTACAGGTATAGAAAGATGTAAGTGTCACGGGGAAAATAAGGAAAAAGAATAACATGAAAATTACTAGAGCTGGTAGTGTCACTACTGAAGTTATTTGTTGCGCATATTAAACTGTCACTCAATCTACTTAAATTTTTCATCAGCGTCGCGCATCATGCCTAGCATATCCCGATAGCGCTTCTGTACAAAAAGCCTATGGCCGAAAAAGTATAGGGGGTTCGTCGCTAGAGTATCCCAACGGCAAGGAACTCTTCAACGCATGAAACTCCAGCATTTTTCTTCTGTGCCACAATGGTATTTATCTTCGTTTCCACTTCTTCGACGGAACTGTTTGTCCGATCAACAGAAAATGACAACTCCCAGCATAAATTTTCTTTTTCTTCCCCTTTTACGAAGTCGTTGCTGACTTCCTTTTTTCGTCATTGCGGGCATTGAAAGCGTTCACGCTGGAGTTGTACTTCTCTTTGTTTCCCTCATTGCTCAAACTAGTACTCTCCCCATCGACAGAGATTGTACTCATGTGGTTTTCAACTGCACTATCCTCAAACAATGTGAATCCCGTTCGACATAATTTTGTCGGGGTCATTGCGTACTTATAACCATCATAACTGTCGCCAAAAAGTTAACGATATTGGATGTTGATCTCACTGACATATTTATCTTTAAAATATTTGTACTCCTTGTTCTCCTGCAATGACAGTTACACAATAACTCAAATGCAATGAGTTGAGATATGTTGAAATTTTAACCGATTGTGCTTTTTCAGGAGAACGAATTAAGCTAAGTTTGGGCATTTTCTTGACATAAATGGACTATACAGGCATGAAGATGGAATGTTAAACAAACACAACCACTTCTCAAAACTTACTGCAACTACTACATGTCAGAGGAAATGCTTTATATGGAAAACACTAAAAAATCAGCAGTGGCATGTAATCACATTTTCAATGACATTACACATTCCTAAACACAAGCAACTATTCGACAGAGCAAGGTCCAACTCCAATCAAATATTCAAACAACCACTCCGACAGTATCGTCAAGAAACTCGATTACACAGGGGAGGTTTAGATTTAGCCAAAAAGTATAGACCACACAAATGCAAGTGACGTAGTCAATACGTCCGTAATGTAGCACCAATGCGCAACTTCGTACTTTTATTTTTCGGCTCCACCGTTCATCTGATGCTACGATACAGCCTATCAATGGGTTACATTCGACCCCGGTAAAAGACAACAGCTCGGTGAGGCATTTGTGGTCTCAACACATTGCGTCCCAATGGTTGCGAAGTTGTTGTTTGCTCCAATTGTGGCCAGAGATGGAGTTGAAAAGTGTAATAACATGTTCCCAGTTGTACTTCGTGAAACACTTCCCGTGTCGATGACCTTTGACAATCAATGTCTCATAGGCAACAATAAACATTCTCCTTTCTACAGGGTTCCATTTTACATATTTTTTGGAGCCCAAGTCATTATGACACCATACGAACTGGACGAAACAAGACCATGAACGTCACCTATATGTGGGAATTAGACCAACGGAGTTGTAACACGATTTAAGGAATAAAAACTGTAATTGTAGCGCAAAGTCCAGTTCGTTACCTTATTTGAGAATGGCTTCATGGATTTTGGATAATGAATTAAAAAAAGTGACATTGTTGGTGTTTGTGGCCTATAACAAAACTACAGCAGTGTCCCACACCGGTATCTGCATCCGTCGTCAAATCGAGGTCATCACTGCCGTGGTCGCCTTGGTTCATAGAAAAATGAAGTATATAGGAAATGGGTGGAACATATGTGACTTGAGATGAAGTTGGATTTCCTACAGAGGAAATTGTCGACGGACGGTGAAAGGCTCTCACGACGCAGAGCTCCTTGGACACTACACTTGTACTATTCGGCTGAGCCGGATTGGAGAAATAAGAACCAGTTGCTTCCGGTGAAAAATCTAGGAACTCACTAGTTTCGGTACTATTCTAACGGCAAATGCAGGTTCGAGCGTACAAATACTAAAGTGGGGTCAACGGCTGGGTTGGGCATCTGGTAAGGAAAGTCGACGGCGGCCAGTAAACGGGCATGGGCAGGTTCGACATGAAGCAGCTTTCAACAAGGGAGCATTCGGATGAGGGAGAAAACGAATTGGGAAAGTGATAATTGGAAAATGATGGAGGGATAGAATTGAGAAATGCCTTCTTGCATTGTCAAATTGTTAACGGTGATTGTCGGATACTTGCTCCAATGTTCATTTTTTATCTAAAAATGTGGAAAAAAATGTGCAATAGGGGCCTAGTCGTAAAAAAATTTTGTTTTATATTATTTTAAAATTTCAATCAATTTAAGAGTTATTTAATAATTAAAATAATATATACCAAATGATGCTACCAAAAAATTGCACCTGTTGATTTCCCAAGCTTGACGACCAAGAACGAGCACGAGCAAGATCTTCTGGTACCTGAAACAAAGGCATCGAGGTGTGGCCTCATCGCCCCTCTAATGTTTAAGTCAGAAAGAGTATTTGAGAGAAAATATATGCTGAGAATATTTGTAAACACGCACCTGAATAATGATCCCAGACCCCATATTTATAGAGCTAGGTAGTAGTGGGCTCCTAGTAGGACTCGTCACCTTATTTTTAGGAATGACTTATGGTAGGAGTTAGTGTTGGATTAAAACTAGAAGTCTCACCTTATCTAATCCATAGTATGTTTCAGGATATACTCCTTTCAGTCCTAGAATTTCTTGGATATTGGTAATTGGATATGGTTGGAGTCCTTACGGGACTAAACTATCAATGTTCGATTATAGAGTACCTTGCGAAGTTGATCAAGGCAAATGCCTGACCATGTACATCCCGATGACTATTGTTGTGATTTTGAAGGTATTCATGGGTTCTGAGATCGAGGTATCCTGAGGACTATCAAGCCCGAGGACACTGTTCCTATAATTGAGGATGGGGAACTCTGGTAGTCCTCATGCTCGGGGTGCCTATAATGACCACATCACTGGCCCCCGTGCATCCACTCCTAAAGCTCGAGAATTAGGTGTGGATGTACATTAGCGTGATCCCTAGTGACGGCGAGTGGGATGCTCGTGATTTGGATGTTCAGTGTTTGATTGTGCAGACCCTTAGCGTGGCCCGAGGCCTGGCTTTACAAGGGATGGACGAGTCTCATAAGATGGCAGGGCTCATAGAGGTGTCAAGCTTTGGGATAAGAAGCTTACTGACTTAAGAGCTAAGCACGAGGCCTTTCTTAAGAGCGCGATGGTGCCAGGGACGAACTTCGTCGTGCTCGAGACGAAGTTGATGCTACCAATGATGAGGCCGAGGAACTGAGGCTCGAGCTTAAGCGTAATCTGAAGAATATGAGGGCAGGGTGTCTGAAGCTAGAGATAGAACTTTGGCAGATTTTGAGATGTCAGAGGATTGTGATCGACTGAAAGCTGAGTATGCCTCGGGGGCGTACCTACACGCATTCAAAGAAGCTCGGGGCTTTCCTACGATCGAGGCTCTCCAATGTCCAGCCTGACGATCTGAAATTAGTTACCGGTATGGCTAACGCCACGAGCTTTCGGACTCTGAAGAGGCCGGTGAGGGCGAGGATGATGATGTTGATATTGTGGCATCTGATCAGGCCCCAAAAAATGATGATCTAGATATGGCCCCCATTCCCCCGACCTTTTGTTTGCAGCTTTTGCAATTTTTTTTATTTTTGATCATGTACATTGCCCAAGCATTAGGCTTTTATGTCTTTAATTTTTGCTAAGTACATTGTTCGAGCCCGGGGATTTTGGATGTTATCTCGAGGTATATTGTCGCATATGTTTATCTTGACATTTGAATAGTTAATAAGCACGATGACTAATTTAGTACTTAGGCTCGACAACAACACAATTAATGATCACGACGAACAAACAATTGATTATTTTTCAATCAAGTTTTGATCTCGACGACCATATGATTAATCCAGACAGTTAATTGATTTTTTGACAAATTTTAGAGCTCAAGGACTACGTAATCAATTAGGTTTTTGACAAAGTCTTGGGCTCGAAGACTACGTAATCAATTACGGTTTTGACAAAGTCTTGAGCTCGAGGACTACGTAACCAATTATTGTAGTGTCGATCTCGAGCATTCTTCGAGGACTTCTTAATCCATGATTGTATTTTCTGGAATGGTCTAGCTCGAGGACTACGTAATCAATTATTGTAGTCTTGATCTCGAGCATTCTTCGAGGACTTCTTAATCGAAGATTGTAGTTTCTAGAATGGTCGAGCTCGAGGACTATGTAAAAAATTAGGTTTTTGACAAAGTCTTGAGCTCGAGGACTACGTAATCAATTATTTAGTCTCGATCTCGAGCATTCATCGAGGACTTCTTAATCTAAGATTGTATTTTTGGAATGGTCGAGCTCGAGGACTACGTAATCAATTAGGTTTTTGGGGTGTATGCTTATGGCATGTCCTTGTGGTGCCTGCTCGTGACAGGTATTTGAGGTGCCTGCTTATAACAGGTCTTTAGGATGTATGCCTGTAGCATGTCTTTAGGTGCCTACTCATGACAGGTCTTTTAGATGCCTACCTGTGACAGGTCTTTATGGTGGATGCTCGTGGCATGTCTTGAGGTGTCCGCTCACGTCATGCCATGAGGTACCTGCTCGTGGCAAGTCTTTAGGGTACATGCTCGTAGCATGTTTTTAGGTGCCTGCTCATGACAGGTCTTTTAGGTGCTTGCCCGTGATAGGTCTTTATGGTGGATGCTCGTGGCATGTCTTGAGGTGTCCGCTCACGTCATGCCATGAGGTGCCTGCTCGTAGAAGTTCTTTGGGTGCATGTTCGTAGCATGTTTCGGAGGTGCCTGCTCGTGACAGGTCTTTTGAGCGCATGCCCGTAGCATGTCTCCAAGGTGCCTGCTCGTGACTAGTCTTTAGGGTGCTTGCCCATAGCATGTCTTTACGTGCATGTTCGTAACAGGTCTTTTAGCTACTTGCTCGTAACAAGTCTTCAGGAAAAACACTTCAAAAAAAATTTTTGGGACATTCCCAACGGTTACTTCATGTAAGCTTTCATATGATCTAAACAAGTATAGGTTTGCATGCCTTGCTGAATGAACTACTAAAATGAAAAACGGGTGGGGCATGTGCGTCCGATGAGAAATTAACTAACTATCAACCAAGAAAAATGCATAGGGCATGCAAGCCCAAAAATAACTTGATTAAGTAGAAAAATAGGGGACTACTACTTGTCATAAACTTTGAGGTTGTCAGCATTCCAAGGCCTTGGCAGTGGTCTTCTCAACATATCTCTCAAGCTATGATATTGATTGTACCAACCGTGGGTTTATTACCTCCCCCCAAACCAGAGGTCTTCCCTATATCATGATCATTCCTTGGATGCTTATCATGCCCTACATAAGTCGTCAAGAATCCTTTTCTAATCAGGGCCTCAATCTCCTCCTGCAATGTTATACACTCATCGGTTGTATGTCCATGATCCCTGTGGAAGTCACAATATTTTCTCTTGTCCCTGGTTTCCGGGGGAAATTGCAACCTAGGAGGCCATTTAAGCTCCTTCATATCCTTGATCTTCATTGGTATGTTGGATTTAGAGGTATTCAAACAGGTGAATGGCCTAGGTGGTCCGTCATGCTTGCCTCGCACCTAATGTTGTCGCAAGTTCGACTCGTACAGTCTCTTAAGTTGCGGCTTCTCAAAGCTCTGGCTAGCCTTCATTGCCTACTCTATATTGACGTATTTTTTCTCCTCGGGTAAGAAGCTCAGTCACTGACTTCGAGGGCATCTTGGATAAAGACATCCTGAAGGCTTCACACCTCACAACATAAGTTAGAGTCGAAATAGCCGCTGTAATGTGAAGGTCGGGTATCTGTAGCCTTTCTTTATTGAACCTCATCATGAAACACCCTTACCTTGAATGCTTGGAGTTTGAATAACCTTTTGTGTCCAATTTGCAATAAAATGCAGTGTGCTCTTAGCTTATCCTTCAAATATTTTCCAAATTCAAAAGTGCTTTAGAATTGTGGTTTGAGATTATAGGAGAAAATTGTTTTTCAAATAGAAACTGGAAATGAGAGTCAGCATAGTCTATCAAAATGGCAGTCAAATTGTAAAGTGGAATATAGAATTGTAAGTGGAGATTATATATAAAAAAAATAATGATGCTAAGTGGGAACTTGATCGGCAGTAACCGAAATGGGTAAATGGAAGGATTTTTTTAAATGCCAAACTAATAATGTGGATTAGTGTTTAATTAAAATGGCATGTTACATTTTCAAATGAAAGAATTTGGATGGTTACAACATTTAGTGGTGGATGGTTACACCATTTAGTGGTTAAATAAATGGGTAAATTTTGGGCTCGTTTGGTGCAATATAATCGGTTTATCTAAATTTTTTTTTTTTTTTAATTTGGACTTAGTAGTGGTAAAAAAAAAAAAAAAAAAAAAAAAAAAATATATATATATATATATATATATATATATATATATATATATATATATATATATATATAAAGTGTGTCGTCAAAAATGTAATTGAATAAAATAAAGAAATTTGTCATTTCAAAGAGATTTCGACGACTTACAAAAATTTTAAGACAAGCACACACAACTTTACTATTGTGACCAAAAATTCTAACAACTCTTAGGAATGGTCGTAGCGACGTCATAATATAATTCAAATTATTTTCGAGTTATACAAGAAACTTTTATTTGAAAACAACATAACATTTTTTTTTCTCGGTTGCTACAGTTGTAGTCCTGTCGCGATCCCATCTTGTATGATCTGCGTGAGCTCGCCCGAGTCCATGGTAACCAATCTCGAGGCCGAGGCTAATGGAAGTACACCCGAGGCCCCAGATCTACCATTGTAATGGGCATCATGGGTGTCCCGAGCTTGAGCATCGTTCATGAAACCTTCTGGTTAGGCCGATGTAGTTTCCGGTGTTGGAGTCTGGGTAGTGTTTCTCTGGCTTAGTAGTTAAGTCAGCGTTGCAACTTGCTGACGGAGTTCTTCGAATGCTCCGACGATAACCATTCCTGGTTGAGGAATCGGTACTACTGATGACTCTTCTTGAAGGATTGGGGGCTCCATAACAGGGGGTTGGTTTGGAGAGGATGAGCTTGCAAGAGGAAGATCTAAATGTATATTCACCATGACTTTTGGTAGCGTTGCCCACAGACGACGCCAATGATGCTGCCAAAAATTCGCACCTGTTGATTTCCTAAGCTTGACGGTCGAGAAGGAGCAAGAATGAGATCTTCCAGTACCTGAAACAAAGGCGTCGAGGTATGGTCTCGTCGCCCCTCCGATGCTTAAGTCAGAAAGAGTATTTGAGAGAAAATATATGCTGAGAATATGTGTAAACAAGCACCGGAATTATGATCAGAGACCCCATATTTATAGAGCTAGGTAGTGGTGGGATCCTAGTAGGACTCGTCACCTTATTTTTAGGAATGACTTATGGTAGGAGTTAGTGTTGGATTAAAACTAGAAGTCTCACCTTATCTAATCCGTAGTATGTTTCAGGACAGACTCCTTTCAGTCCTAGGATTTCTTGGATATTGGTAATTGGATATGGTTGGAGTCCTTACGGGACTAGGACTATCAATGTTCGATTGTAGAGTGCCTTGCGAAGTTGATCAAGGCAAATGCCTGACCACGTACATCCCGAGGACTATTGTTGTGATTTTGCAAGTATTCATGGGTTCTGAGCTCGAGGTATCCCAAGGACATGGTTCCTATAATTAAGGATGGGGAACTCTGGCAGTCCTCATGCTCGAGGTGCCTATAATGACCACATCACCAAACATTCAAAATTATAAAATACTATTTCCTTGTTTGATCTCCATTTTTTTAAAATACATTTTTTCCTTTTCTTTTCAATCATATATTTTTCAATAAAATAATATTACACGCAAACTCAAAATTTTTTCTTATTTTTTAATCACACTTTCTCCATCAATTTACTATTCCAAAATGCATTCTACACCAAAAATGGGACTCGAACAGACCATATATTTACTTAAGAATTCTTACAATCAATCGATTATATAATTTTTAAGTTTTCGAAATGCCAAAATGAGACTATTTTTCATACTTTTAACTTTCAAATTGAGGGGTTTCCATTTTTTACTTTTGTACAGGTAAATTCATTTAAAAACTTGAAACTATAGTCAAATAAAAAAAAAATTTAATAGAGAAAAATAAAAAAATATTAATAAACCGCCACTAAATGCTCGTGGCATTCGTTCGACCTTCACATTTAGGACGCTTAGACTCGAGCTTTTTGCAATAGATTAAAGGGGTACTTACAAGAATGCCCTTAAAATTAGGGATATTTTGAAAAATCATATGAAAAGTTTTTAGGGAGTAAAAAATATTGTGTAAAATAAAAAGGTGACACAATGTCACTTTTTTTTATAAAAAATGTCACTTTTTTACTTTTTAAAAAAAGTGACACAAACTCAAAAAAAGTGACAAAACTAAAAAAAAGTGACAAAAATCAAAATAGCATCATCCATTTGTGTTGCACCAGTAACATGTTCTTCAAATAATCACCACGTTCAGGCCAATCCACGTACTGATTATGTTAGGAAAATATAACATATTATTTCATTTTTTTTATCTTCTTAAAAAGTGACAAAAACTGAAAATGTGACAAAAAACTAAAAAAAATGACAATTTTTAAAAAAAGTGACGAATTCAAAAAAGTGACACAAAGTAAAAGAAGTTATACAAATTAAAAAGTGACAGACAATAAAAAAAAGTGACACACTCAAAAGTTATATAGTCTATTGATGACAAGTTTTCCTTCAAAAACTATTGCAACTATTGCCTTCTTCATGATCATCTAATTCGATTTCTGTGATCCCACTTGAACCCAAGGACGAGGATACAGGTACCAGATTCAAATCAGCCCTGTCCTTGGCCATGAAATCATAGAAAACCAGCATAGATTTTCCTACGGTAGGCGCCAATCTGCTTCCTTTTTGCACTGGTGCTGCCTGGTCGTCATTTTTGTTGCTTCTTCTCTTCAAAAAAATACGACAAACTACCCAATTTTCTTGCGAAAAATTGAAATGAACAACCATTAAAATTGTTTCTACTGGTTTACATAATCTAGTTTGATTTAGTTGGAATTAATTTTAAATGTTACCTGGGCTAAATTTCTCCCTTGAGGGATAGTGGTTTGTGCCTGAGTAAGGCGATACTCGTGCATAGATTCATCAATTACCCATGGCCTTTTCATTGTCAATTAAGTTTTGGTTGATCGAATTGAAGAGTTGGAGCAGCATAGATTCATCAAATTGGTTAGTTCCAAATTTTTCTCACAAGTTCATCGTTGTAGCAAAAAATTGATCCGGTCCTAGGTGCAATTGGTCTTGACCCATGGCTGGGCAAGGTGCGCCAAGTGAAGGTGCACCTAGCCCAGGTGGTCCGCGATAGGAATTCATTCGAACGGCGTCGAAATTGCAAATTTTCACTAACTGCGTCGCGCCTTTCACGACAGGGAGAACTCTCTGGATTCAATTCAGGTTTTTTTCTAGTATTTTGGTGCAAATTGGTGGCATGGGTGAGGTCGTCCAGGGGTGGGGAGCTGGCCAATGGTGAGTTCGGACCAGTTTGGTCGCAGGAAGTGGAGATTTCGGCGTTTCCACCGGTACCAATGTTCGATAATTGGATTTTAGGTTTAGGACGTATTAATAACTGGTTGAATTGTTTAATTAGTTTTAAAAGAGTATTATTCAATTTAGTTAGTTTAAGAGGGCATTGAGCCTAATTTTCCCAAAGCAAAATCTATCCCCAAATCTCTTCATTTCCGTCAAGCCCAAATTAAATTAATTGAAAGCAAAAATCAAGTTAAGCCTAAATCAACCTATCAAGTAAACTCAAACAAAATCTACTCTCAATTCTATCTATGGGCACTTACACAAATACCCTATATTTTGGGGCCGTTTTAAAACGTGATAAACTTGGATTAAGTGGTAATTAAGGAAACTTTAACGTATTTTATACGCTCAAACAGAGAAGATTCTGGCATGAACGTAAACAAGCCTCCAAATTGGAAAAATGGGGAAATTAGAAGAAGAAAGAGGAAATCATCCACAAATTTGTTCATTATTCGAACTTCTAGAAGAAGATCAAGGTTATTTTATTATTGAAAGCTTTGGAAAAAATCTAGATTGTCAATTTCAGATTTTTTTTTTTTTATTATTATGTTTTTGACTCATTCTTCAATTAGTTCCCCAATTTTCAACTGTCTATCTTACTTTTATTTGGATTTCATGATTAGATTTAGTTTAAAGTTTATAGTGTAAATAATTAACATTTATAAAGTTTCTTTTTGATAATTTTGTTATTGTGTTTGGAAACACGTTTGAAAAAATAGATTTGAATTTGTTAAATTTTTTATGCATGTAAAGTGTTTGATAAAAGGATAATATGAATTCTACCACATTTTCATAAAAAGTGACGTTTTGTCAATTTTTTATGGAAATTTTTATGGAAAAGTGACATTTTCTCAAAAAAAAATAAAAAATCACACGTCCTCCCCAATCTTGTGACCCTTTAACTTCTCCCTCCCCAATCTTGAACCTCTTTAACCCTTTGTTATTGTGTTTGTAAACATGTTTGAAAATAACATTATTGAACTTCAGAGAGAATTGATTATGTCAATACATATGAAAAATAGCTTTGAATCATTTAAATCATTGATACACGTAAGGTGTTTGACAAAATGATAATGTGAATTCTGCCACTTTTGACATTTTGTCACTTTTCTAAGAAAAAGTGACATTCTCAAAAAGAGTCGCACTATATCCTTAAAGCAATTATCTAGATGTATACATATGCAGTTTTGAAATTTTGAAATTATTGATGCATGCAAGGTGTTTGACAAAAAAAAAAAAAATATATGAATTCTGTCACTTTCTATGACATATGTCATATGAAAAAAGTCACGATATATAATTAATACTTCATTAAAATATTTAATTAGAGTTTAAGACTACTCTACATTGAAAAGTAAAAAATTGGTCCAAGATCAGTTGTCACGACTGCAAAGAATTTATCCTCTTGCTGCCACAACTCCCCTATTCTCTCTCTATTGGCGCTGAAGAGAACCGACCTCTAACCTTCGCCTCAGCCGAACCCGGCGACCTCAAGAAAGTGTAAAGGTGATAAATTCAGTATAAGGGTTTTGTGTTTTTGTTGTTTTTCTTTTCTTATCTTCACATTTTACTTGCTAATCATATACTGAAATGCTAAACTGGGCAATGTTTCTTAGCCTACAATACAGTATTTTATAAAAGCATGTTCCTGATACTCTTGGTTTCAATTTAGAATGCTAGAATGTTTTATGGATTGAATTGCTAGATTATGGAAAATTGAATTCTGTATATACCATTTTTTTTTTTTTTTTTGAGAATCTAGTTTCTAAAGGTGGGCTTTGATTCGTCCCAATCTTTACTCTCTGGTTATTTTGGTTTTTGGAGTAGTTCTCTGATTTCATTTTTCTTTTTACGGTCTGTTTGGTTCTAAAATCTTAACCCTGTGATTGCTGGCTGAGGAAATAGAGTAAAACAAATAAACAAGGGTCTATCTCTTTAGATGTTTATGTTCCCTGTTATCTTTTTAATGAGTAGCTCAGTATTCCAATTGAAGAATTCGAACATGGCTAATCTTAAGCTGGATTGGGGCGGGGACTGTGCATGAAAATCCCTTTCTGAGTCTTGTTTCCATCCCTAAACCAAAAAGAAAAAAGTTTGGTTCTTTAACAATGAGAACTGGATGGTTCACTGTAATTCACAGTTTTGTGCCTAACAATTGACATTACAATTTAGAAACACGTTTTCAGAAGCGCTTTTTAAGTACTTATTATTCACCTAATGTCTAAATAAACTGAAAAATCCCACATGGATGAGCTTAATGCGGTGCTTAAAGCACCAAAAAGTACGGAACATGCTCATAACCCCAATTTTTATATAACTTAATCCATTGATGGTTTGCACCAGGCACTCAATGATAACTACTAATATAAAAGCAGGTGGGATCCTTCCACAATTTGCTTTTCATCTATTGTTACAGATATTTATGATCTCTCCATTTACATGTTTCCATTTATTTTATTGATAAATTGTAATTTGTTTATCATTTCAGAATTTCAGTCTCAAACCATATGTGAAAAATGTACAAAGTAGTCCATTTCTAGAATTCAATATCAAAACATAACAAAATTTTATTCTACACCAATGTATTCCAATTCAGTTTAACAGGTGCAGTTAATTTCAACAACACCAACAAAATGTGAAGTTGTAATTAGTAAAATTCAAATGAACCCAAACAGATGGTCCAGTCAGTTGCTGTATTAAAATTCCTGCTTAGTACGAGTTCTGTCTCGTTCTGAATCTCTGATAAGAATCGGATTGAACAGGTTTTTGCTGACCCCTAAATGGATCAAAAGAGGATATTGGTTGAGTCTAGTAAAACAATTTTAAATTATAAGTCACTAGAAGAAGGCAGAAGCAAAGGAGAAAAGAGACATAAAAGCAGCACTTGAGAACCTCTTTTAAGCGGAGGATTGAAGATAAGTTTTCTGGCTGCCGTTTAGTTCTGGGAAGATTTCTGACTGCCATGTAGTTCTGGCCATCTAGGAAGATTTCTGTCGCCGTGTAGAAGGATTTCCGGCTGTCTTTTGGCATTTTAGATATTTTCATATTTTGTTTGACCCAAAATGTATTTTTAAATGGGCCATTCTCTTTTTTAAAGAGGACATTTTTTAATTCCTTTTCAAAAACTTGAAAAAAACGTACTTCAAATGAGGCGTACGCCTCATTTTTTTTGCCGAGGATGTAGAGGCGTGCGCCTCATTTTTTTTGCCTCACAGATTGAGTCTCGAGGCACAGAAGCTGCGCCTCACAGTGAGGCGGGCCTTAGCAGGGTTTTTTCATACCATGATTGGTTCTTTGTGTAAAATTTCCAATCTAGACCGGTAGAACCAGATCTAACAGGTTTTTGCCCAGCCCTAAATGGATTGAATGAGCATCGAACTGGTTGAGCAAGTCAACTCAAGATCTAGTTCACTATAGTTGTTTGGGTTAGCCATTTTACTCGAGTGAAATTTTATGTGGTCATTAAACATTTTTTTGTTTTAAATTATTAACTCAGCTTACAATACATCGCTAAATTTAACGCTCATTCCACCCATGCCACGTCGTTACACTACAAGCGGTATAGTTAACTAGAGTTTTTAGACCTCGAAGACATGCAAGTGAAAAACTGAATCTGTATTGAGATTATAGTAGTTACGTGATAGGATGAGAAGCATATGCTCGTCTAAGTTTAAAATAAAATCAAAGTTACTTTTAGAGTTTTACTTACATTTCAATTTTTAAATATGTCTGAACAATTTTATGTTATTTTTACTTTAAATGAAAAGAATTGAGTTTGAAGTCATTCGATTTATAAGATATATTATAGAGATGGAGGCAATGTTGAAGAAGTATCAGCAAAAGTACAAAAAAATCGAAGATGAAATGGATTACTGGGGAGATCTTCATTCTCGGTTGCTTTCACAATTCTCCAATGCCTCCTTCATTATCCAAAGATTACAGGTCTCTGCAAATGAAGACATGCTCTCTATTTCTATGCCCATGAAAAATGATATAATAGGATCGAATATAGTATTTTAATGATATCATTTCCATGTGTTTGTCTTTCTAGGAACTGTAATTACTATATTGAAATTCATTATAATTTGGTGTGTTTGTCAGTGTGAGTGTGTTAACTTGGTTAATATAAAAAGTTTATTGCTCTCATTTCTTCAAGTTCTTTAGATGATTAGACTTTAGTATTTCATTTCCATCAACATTATAACCAGTCATGATGGGTCTTCAACTGCAACTTTTTTTGTGATTCAGTTTCCATGGTTTTGGTTCTCAATTGTGATTAATTATTATCACAAATTGTTCGTGGCCTATGGAATTTGTAAGCCTATTGATTTTTCTGGCAAGAAGCTGGTTTTCCTTTTGATGTTTTTTATGTTTTGTCCTGATGACTGAAATCTAAGGAAGACTTTTGTGGGGTTGTCTTATCAATCGAGAAGATTGTCCCTGACATCAGGCAGCTAGTTAAAGGGGGGTCTGCTCAATTATCCACAAAACAGCTGAACCAGCAAATCGGCATAAAACCAAGTCTTGTAGATTGTTTGGATGGACTTAGACTTCTAGAAGAGATGCTCTAATCCGAGTACGAATATATTGAACTCTGCATCTCCTCCAATTTTTTGTTTCTTTTGTTTGATTTTGAAAATCAAAATGGTAAAATATATTTTTCAAGTAAGTAGGCAGAGAGAAGTCCTTGTTATTCTTAGTTCCCATATATGTATTTATTCGGGAGAGCTATAGGTGTATCATGTTTACTATTCGTTGCAATGAAATGTCATTCGTTGTTTACTAGATGCTATTGTACGTTCTGCAACCCCTTTCTCATTATAAATAGAGTCTGGACTTAGTTTTATGATCCTATGATGGTGTATTGACTGAGATTTTGAACATTGAAACTTGTTAGTGGATTTCTCATTTTTCTTGTTTGATATTAAAATTAAATCTCAAGTTAGCTCTGATGACGTGTTTACTGTTTGAGAAAGAAGAAGAGATATGCTACAATTACCCGGGGGGTTGACAACCCCCCTTACCGGCCCCAGCCCACTAACCCCCCCCCCCCCCCCCCCCGGTACAAACATCAATTCCCAAAGAAGAAATAGTTTGTTTGGTGTATCTTGGTCATAGCCATCAAACGGCACAACCTGCATTTTAGGATGCCTGGCACAGCCAAAAAATGCGAGTCTGCACGCTCCGTGCCAGGCTGGCCCATTCTATAACTTTGTCCTTTATGTAGAACTGAAAAGATAGGCTAAAGTTTTTAATTCACAATGACTCACTTACATTCTAATGCAGGTACAATCTTAAATTATGTGGTGTCAGCACTGCCTGAACTTGCATTGAAACCCAGGTGTGTGATATTTGGGCTCTTCTCAGTACCATTCAATTTTTGCCTCCTTATTTTCCCTTCAAACATGAAATCTTAAGGCACGTGCTTTATCTGTTCTAGACAAGCTCCACTCAATCAGAAACGGCTACGATAGCTTTTATTGAAAAACAGTAGCCATAAATTGAACATAGCAGATTTTGGCTCTATGCATTGGCCCTGGGGATTGGGGCTGTGATGAATTTGTCGGGGTTGATGTTTAATTTCCAATCCATCTTGAGGTTGTGCATTTCTAAACCAACGGATAAAAAGAGAAGTGAATTATTCGTTACTCAATTTATGGATTCACTTCTAATAATGAACCATTTCATGAATTCCTAAACTCTGAAGTTACCATATCCAATTGGAATTTATGATTTAAGATGTATTTCTCATCATTGATCCACAACCCTTATCCAATTGGAATTTATCCTAGTTTATGTGAATCGCGCTTCTCAGTACTTTTTAAAGATTGAGGATATGGACATCATTACATATATAGTTTTGGAACTCTTTCTATTAGTTGAAATATTAGCAAAAGAGTGCAATAAATTGGACCTTTACCTAAAAAGTTGTGCTCTTTGTTTCTTTCTCCTGTTGATGGTTTTCATGCTGATAGTTTCAATTGATTCTTCTGTTATATACTTGTTTCGGAAAATGCACTCCTTTTTCTAAATCTTATTAGTGCATTGTGGCTTGATTTCATAGCAGTGGTGGTGGTGATGATGATCTAGGTGCACTTCGGCAACTCCTGACTGATCAACCTAATATTCCCAGAGAAGAAGGTAGATTAAAATTATCCGGTGAAACCCCGGATAAGTATATTATCTGGAAATATGTTGAAGCATCTTTAGAAAAATAAATAAATTAATTAATTATTTCGATAATTGCACCTACTGATCACCTTATGGACCTTGTAACTATAGATATTCTTTTCTATAATCCTTTTTCCCTTATGTAGTAGTAGTTGTCTCTGAGGTGCAATCCGAGTTTTGATTGCTTAGCCTCAGCAGGACAATGTATTTGTCTGGTTGCGATTCTTATAGTAACCTCTCCATTTGCAGTGCAATTGATATTTGATAAGGTTTTTGCTGAAGAACTCTGTTGAAGTGTACTTGTACATGGGCGATCACGGCACACATGGGGGATCTTGAAGTCGTATGCAGATTCATATGGTTAAAATAGCGAGATTGCCATGTACTCTTAACACTAAAAGGCAATATTTTAAAAAGTGCTGCCTAGGCTAGAACTGGGCGCAAAATGCCCCGCCTCGCGCTTTTTTTTTTCGAGCCTGGGCGCACCTTTTTTTTTTCAATATAGTATTTTATAATTTTATATATTTGGCAGGTATTATTTTAATTATTAAATAATTTTTAGGTTGATTTAAAACATTTTTTTATGCCTTTTTACACCTAGGTTCACTTAGCCCGAATCTTGGCATCCACGTTTCGTCAAGCTTTTTTATCGCTTTTTCCACCAGTTTGTTATCAAATACTGCTTGTTGCTAACTATTATTGTTCCAAGGTTGATCTTAGGTTCATTCGTGTTTGCCTTGTAAGCTCGTGCGCTACTCGCCCCCATCTCTAAATCCTCAATCGAGCAAGCAGCCCTGAAGCTTGTGAAAAACCTAGTCAAGGTCCTGTAGTTATTTATACCATTGGCTCTTGATGTAAGCAATTCCAAGCCTCCATTTCTTGTTTCCAAGCCCTCTTAGTAAGGCAATATATATATTTTGTACTCACAAGTTACAAACAGATGACACTCCACATATATGCTTGTTTGATATGGATTAAAATTCAGATTTTAAATTAATTTGAAGTCAACATATATTTGATAGGATTCGCAACTTTTCAACTCATTAATTTTTATTAAAATCTACTAAAAATCTAATTTTAATTCTCATCAAATAAGTGCATAGCAGAAGTTGGACATTGTTTGATTATCATTATCTAAAATTCATTTTTTTTAAAATTCATTTTTAACTATGAACTCTCATAATAAAATAATTTTGTACGTAAATCTTTTTTTTTTTTTTTTACTTTTTAATCACATCCTCCAAAAAAATTTATTTTTTCTCAAAAATTGGGGCTTAGAAAAATGTAGAAGGTTCTTTTGAGTGTTTGCATTTAGGTCCTCCACTTATAAGTGTTATAGCAAGTAGGTCCCCCAGCCTTTCTTTATTAGATAGGTCTAGGGCTGGGCAAAATGTCCGAACCGAACCGAACCGGAACCGAACCGAACCGAACCGAGCGGGTTTTTTAAAATGAAATACCCGAACGGGTATCCGAATCGAGAACCGAATGGTTTGGTTAGGTTCTCGGTTCTCGACCAAGAACCGAAGAACCGAATAAGAATCGAACTTTTTTTTTTATATTGGATAAATTAATTTCTTTTATTTTTTCTAAACAAATTAATAATTTTTTTCTTATTAAATCTTATTAGTTGAACAATTTAGAGTTTATTTATGTTTGTTAGTTGTGTTTTTTTCAATTTTTTCTTATATAGTTTCTTAATATTTAGTATGGAAAGTCAACCAACTAATAACTACATTAAATAGTTGGTAAGTATTATCAATATTTTAAAATATTTTATATTTGTGACTTCTAATTTATATTTCACTTTTATGTAGATTTGAAGGTTTGAAGCAAATGAATTATTGATATGAATATCGAAGTTTTATTAGTAATATTTACTTTTTGGTATTTGTATTTGACAACTTATTATTTATATGTTATTAAATTAGATTACGTTAATTTGTAAAAGTTAAGATTGAACTTGGTATTTGTATCTACTTTTTGTTATTAATATTGGTATCCACTTTAAGGTATATTTATGTAGTATTATTTTAAATGTTAAAAAATTTAATTATAGTACGGAACCGAACGGAACCGAATAGAACCGAACCGAACCGAAACCGAATGGTTCCAAAATTATATTTGGAACCGACGGTTCCATTTACTAAATACCCGAAAATTTCTGGAACCGAAAAAAACCGAACCGAACCGAACCGAACCGACCCGCGCCCACCCCTAGATAGGTCCTCAACTTTTCAAGTTTGTAGCCCCTTGGTTCAAGGTGGATTATTTTAGTATGTTAAAAGTCACATTAAACCCAAGTGAAACATTGTTGGGAAAAATTTACTTTCCCTACTTTATCTTTACCCTATTTCAAAAATAACAAAACAACTTTTACATTTCAAAAATCAGATTTTTTGACCTATATATACACATATTTATAAATATTTATTTATTTATTTAAATATATAAAAAGATATAAATAAATAAATAAATAAATATATATATATAAAATTAACCCACCCCCACCACCACCACCCCATCACGCCGGCGACTGCACCGGCGACCACTCCGGCGACGTCTCCGATTCCGACGACTTCTCCGGCGACCACTCCGATTCCGGTGACTGTTCCGGCGACTGCTCCGATTCCGACGACTATTCCGATGACATGAATTTTTTGTACCGTCACAGTCCAAGTCACAGCCCAGGTCACAAGTTACAGTCCAGGTCACAGTCCACGTCACAACCAAGGTCACAGGTCACAGTCTAGGTCACAACTCAAGTCACAGGTCACAGTCTAGGTCACAAATCAGAATTCTGTTCATAGTCACAGGTTATTTTCAAACGATGACAGCACAGATTACAAATTTTTTTGCACAGAGCTGAAATTAATATTTAGTCACAAATTGTCGAATTTTAAGGTCACATTTAATCCATTATGCGGTCCTAGTTGGTCACGAATTTCAATCAACCAATAAAATTGTCACAGACACCCACACCACATTCCACCACTCTAAAAGCACCGCACCACCGTCAGTAACGCTGCTCACCGCCACCAACAATAACAACACAACACCCACTCTCACATACAACACCACCATGGATTACCAAATTCAATATCCTGAGACCTATAAAAGGAAACATGAAATTCCGACATAAACAACCACCATAGATTACCAAATTCAATATCCTGAGAATCCATATAAAAAGCCCTAATTAAATCCCAGCCATGGCCACCGCATTCATCGACAAACCCTTCATCAAAACCCCAACATGAGACGGCGTACCCTTGTCCGGCGGCATTGTACAGACCCAGCGATGTGCAGAACGTTGTTATTCTTTTCTTAATTCTTGAGTGGTGCAGTAGAGTTGTGCGGTGCGGTGTTGGTGGAGATGTGGCGTACAGAGGCCGACGACATTGTGCAGATCCAGTGGTGTACAGATCCGTTGTTATTCTTTCTTTTTTTTTGGTGGTGCGGTGCGGTGCGGTGCGGTGTTGGTGGAGGTGGGGTGCAAAGGGGAGAACGGAGAGCTTTTATGGGTGCGGTAGTGGTGGGCGACTGTGGTGGTTTCGGAACCGGGGAGAGGAAGAGAAGAATAGAGACTGAGGGAGAGAGAAAGAAGAAGAGCAATGTGTGATGGGGAGGAGAAGGAAAAGGGGAAGGGGAGGGAGGGGAAGGAGAAGGCGTCGCCGGCAGCAGCAGTAGCGTGGAGAGAGGTCGCCGGCACAGCGTGGAGGTGGGGGATTGGGAATGAGAGATGTGTGATTTAGGGTTGATAGGAGGGGTATGTGTATATAAATTAATTTTTATAATAATATTATTAATATTTAATTAAATTTAAAAAATCTGTGTGTATGTATAAAAAAATCTGATTTTTGAATATTAAAACTTGAAATCTGAATTTTGAACTCACATCTTGAAAAGTAGGGTTACCTGTAATTACCACAACATTGTTTGAAGGGTAAAATTAGTAATCACGACAAAGTCGAGCTACTTGACTAATAACGCATACAATAACTCTTGATGTGTGCATTTCGAGATTTTTATTGATTTTTTAAGGGTTTTTTTTTTTTTTTTTTGAGGAATGATGTGAGAAAATGACAAGTCGACCCATTAGTCAAATAGAATGACTCGACAAATTAGGTTAATAAGGTTCAACTATGCATAGCCAAAAAAGATTCGTTTGTCATAAGAAAAAAAAATGAATTTTATTTAGGAAAATCTGAAATCAATTTTACACCATGGAATGGTCGACATTAAATTAAAAGTGTAGGGGCCTTCGCTATTTTTGTTGTTCTTAAATCATATAATTGTACTGCCTTGTATATATATCCAGTACAAATTCCATATGAGATTAGACTAATTGAGGACAAGTTTGGGAGCCAATTCAGCTATAGGGTAATTATTGTCTTAATAAAAATAATATCGTGAAACATCTAGTATCAAAAATGAGAAATGAGAGGAAAAGATCGACAAATTCTATTTCCAGAAGAAAGGAAAGGAAAAAAAAAAAGAGAAAGAAAACCAAACGTGCCATCAAAAAACTCGGAAGGTTTCTTATAAACATTTGTAGACCATAAAGAAATAAACCATATACGCACCGAGAAGTTAATTCTAATCATTTTAAATTATTTTTTTTCTTCATTGAATGACGTAAGATGAGACAACGAGAGCTCGTTGGAGTTTTAGATTTCTCCATTATTTTTTTTAAAAAAAAATTCATCATCTCAATTGCTGGTGGAGCTCCTTTTGTCAAAAAAAAAAAAAAGAAAAATGCAATGGAGGATGAGGATGTGGGGAAGAAGAAGAGAAAAATCCTGCAATAGGGATGGATTATGGGTTTAGACTTTTAGTATGGGTTTGGTGTGATATCAATTCAAAACAACTTTTACAATTAGTCAAATCAAAAATAATGAAAGATATGCATAGTATTTAAAATTTTTAGAAAGACTAAAAGTCGATAAGTGACATTTTTGTTAAAATACTAAAATGTGATATTTTTAAAGTGATATGTAGTGCAATTTCCTTGATAGCAAACTGCAGAGGTGTTGACTTTGAAGAATCGAGAAGTTTGATATAGTCCTCGTTTGGTGGAAATTAAAATTAGGTTTTTAATATATTTTAATAGAAGTTGATGAAATATGTGGTTGAAAAGTTGTGGGACCTATAAAATATGTAGTTAAAATAAATTGTTAACTTTGACTTAAATTAAAATCTAGATTTTAATTGATACCAAACATAGACATAGTATATTACAATCCTTTCAAGCAAACACCCAATAATGCCTCTGAAGGTACACCTTTTTCATTCGGCATATTTGGGAAATTTCTTGACAAATTTATTGTGAAGGTACTAACAAACTTGAAAAGTGGTTTAGTATGCCAAAAAAAGTTGAATACGAACTTGTTACAACACAACAGACAGTAGGACCTCCATTGCATGTTTTCCAAAAAAATAAACAAAGAGAAGAAAATATTGTATTTTGTATATAAACAAGACAGATTTGGACGTCCCTCAATCACCTCGTGGTGTATCAACCAATATGAAGAATTACATTCTGCTCCTCCTCTTATGGTTTCAAATAAGTTTGGCCATATCAAATCAGACCCTCAATAACAGCATAATAACCCTGCCTGGCTGCCCAACCAAGTGCGGTAATTTAATTGTTCCATACCCGTTTGGCATCGGTTTAGGTTCAGGGTGTTCCATTGGATCGTGGTTTGACATCAACTGTAACACATCTTTCAATCTCCAAAAGCCTTCATTGGTACGGGTAATTTAGAGGTTATTAACATATCAGAGGCTTCTATCCGGGTAAAAACTTGGGTAGCTTCCCGTGGCTATGAGTCTGGTGCCATAGCTAGCGGAAACTCAGTTTCGGTCAATCTAAAGACCACACCTTACAGTTTGTCAAATAAAAATGTGCTAACAGTTGTGGGGTGTGATGACTTCTCCATAGGAATCGTTGATAACTTCACTGGTGGATGTGTTACAATGTGTTCAGACATCAGGGAATTGATTGACGGATATTGTTTTGGACTTGGCTGTTGTCAGATCTCCATTCCCATGGGTGCAAAGAACTATAATAATTACATGAGCAGCCTTGAAAATCACACAAAGGTCTGGTCTTTTAACCGATGTGGCCATTCCTTTCTTGGAGAGAAGGATAGCTACGTATTTCGCTTGTTTGATCTCACAGATCCACATGTCATAGAGAAAATTTTAGAAACTGTGCCATTGGTGTTGGATTGGGTGATCGACAATCAAACTTGTACTGAAGCTCAAAAGTCCAATAATTTTACTTGTCAAGAAAACAGTATTTGTCTTAATTCTGATTCTGAAGGATACCGCTGCATTTGCCCTGGTGGATATGTGGGAAATCCATATCTCAAACCAGGCTGCCAAGGTTTGGTTCACGGATAAATCAAAATGACTTGTCACCCGAATATAGACATGTATCTGACTTTCTTTGATGTTT
Source organism: Fraxinus americana (assembly GCA_035079005.1). Taxonomy (NCBI): domain Eukaryota; kingdom Viridiplantae; phylum Streptophyta; class Magnoliopsida; order Lamiales; family Oleaceae; genus Fraxinus; species Fraxinus americana. The sequence goes on from CM068722.1 coordinate 11,602,212, forward strand.
TTCAGATATCAATGAATGCGAGAGTAATCCCTGTGACGACGAAAACGGGATTTGCAATAATACTCCTGGTAGTTACAACTGTTCTTGCCCGAAAGGTTACATTGGTGATGGCAGAAAATCTGGTGTTGGTTGCATTAAACCTCCCCGGAGTTCAGTTAAACTACTAGTGTTTTCAGGTTATAAACACTCGTCACCCTTGCAAGTTTCTTCTCCTCTTCTCTTTGCATCTTGTGTCATTCAGTCAAAAATAAAAAAGTCCTTGCACCTACTTGGGTAAATTGGCAAAGGAGAAGCAGTCTGAATAACCCAGGAAACAAAGGAAATATAGCTTTTACTAATTTACTTTCTTTTTAAATTATTATTATTATTAATGTTCATGATAAGACTTAAAACCATATTTTTGTATAATTTTTTTTATACAAGTTTCAAATGGATTAGATTGACCAGTTTTTTAAGGCATAAAGTCATAAACCATATTTTCAAAAATACATCATCAAACAAGGGTGAAATTTATTCAAATTTTTGAATTTTCAAAGTTGTAAACTTGCTAGAAAATTGCTAAGTAGCAGCATCAAACAAGGGTTTAACGAATAACGAAGTCATCCAACACAGCAATGAATAACGGATATAATGAAGGTTTAAGCAACAAAGTATAATACTTCCCTAATTTGATTATAAGGAATGAAAATAAATATACTTTATGATTACAAAGAAGGAAACCAATGCTGTAACAGTATATTCTTTTGAATTTGGTTGACTCCGACTCCAGCAAGTCTCTAATCAAGACACGAAAATTTGCTTGTGATAAATGTAAGTACCTATCAAAGGGCATGCCTAATTTTCACACTACAAGAAATGCACGAGAAGTATCTCATTTGACTGCTCTTTCATTTTTCAATATTTGTGTGCAGTCGTGGGTGCAAGTTGTTAAACAATCCAAAGAGAAAACGAAAAGGAAGCTAGGGTTTTATTGATTCTACATAATGTAATTTAATAATGAAAACCTAGATACAAAAAGACTATATATAGTCTAAAACAAAGGAAACTTAAAAGAGTATTCTACCCTTAATAAATAATAAAACAAAATAATAATATATTTCTTAACATCTCCCCTCAAACTCACAATGCGGCAGCTACAAGCACCGAGAGTTTGCCAACTAGAAAACGAAACCAAGAAATAGAATGCGACTTGGTAAAGAAATCTGCAAGTTGCAAAGAAGAAGAAACAAATGGCAAAGTAATTGTGTCATGCTTGAGATGATGACGAGTAAGGTGACAATCGATATCAATGTGCTTAGTTTGTTTATGAAAAATCGAGTTGTGAGCAATCTGAATGGAACTCTGGTTATCACAATACATAGGAGTGGGATGTGAAAGAAAAACTCTCATATCTGCAAGTAACCAACGTAACCAAACAATCTCTTTGGTAGTGGATGCCATAACACGATATTCTGCTTCGGTTGAAGATTGAGAAACAATAGATTGCTTCTTGCTCTTCCAAGAAATAAGAGAATCACCTAAAAAGATACAGAAGCAAGTAACAGACTTACAATCTGTGGGATCACTGCCATGATCAGCATCAGAGCATGCACGCAACACCAAGGAAGATGTGGATGGAAGTAAAAGACTCTGAAAGACTGTACCCCGAAAATACCGCAAAATACGAAGAACAGCTGCCCAATGAACTGTAGTAGGAGAAGCAACAAAATGACTAACAACATGAACAGAATATGCAATATCTGGACGAGTAATAGTGAGATATACCAATCTCCCAACAATAGTACGGTATAAAGTAGGATTTGATAAAGGTAAACCATCAGAAGAAGAATACTTTGCGTTAACCTCAATGGGAGTATCAACAGTCTTATTATCAGTAAGTCTAGCCCGCTCAAGAATATCTGCAACGTATTTCGACTGAGAAAGAAGATAACCTTTAGGTGAGCAGGCTACCTCAATACCCAAGAAATATCGTAGAGAACCCAAATCCTTCATTTCAAACTGTCTAACCAACTCTGTCTTCAAAACTGAAATACCATCAATATCATTACTAGTAATAATCATGTCATCAACATATAAAAATAGAATGATACGACCTGTATCAGTGCACTTAACAAAAAGAGCAGAATCATGACTACAAGAAGCAAATCCAAGGGAAGAGATCACAACATAAAATTTCTCAAATCAAGCACGAGGTGCTTGTTTGAGACCATACAACGCTTTCTTGAGCTTGCAAACATACCCAGAATCATTTGGAACAGCAGGAGGGGGAGCCATATAAACTTCTTCTTGTAGATCTCCATTCAAGAAGGCATTTTTAACATCAAGTTGAGAGATACGCCACTGATGAACTGAAGCTACTGCAATAAGAGTACGAATAGTAGTCATTTTTGCAACAGGAGCAAATGTCTCCTCATAATCCATACCATACTGTTGAGAGTACCCTTTTACAACCAACCTAACTTTATATCGCTCAATTGATCCATCAAAGTTAGTCTTGATCTTATACACCCAACGACAACCAACAACACTCTTACCAGGAGGTAGAGGAACCAAATCCCAAGTACCAGTCTTATGCAAAGTAGAAAGTTCCTCATCCATAGCTTGCTGCCAAAGAGGATCAAGAATTGCCTCTTTATAGGAAGAGGGCTCAGAGAGGCAATGAATAGAAGCTAAAAAGGAAGTAAAAGATGAAGAATAACAAGAATAAGCAAAATCTGGTAACTTTGTAGACTTACGAATGCGTTTGGATTGACGTAGAGGTGGATCCACAGTCTACCTATGGAATGCTCAACATAAATGTTAATCCAAGTAATAATTTTTGAATTGTTTGCTTCCCAAGTATCTATCGAAGCAGCATAGCTCTCATCAGTATCCTTTGGTTTCACAGAAGTTCCACTAACATATCCCCACATCTTTTTACCCTTAAGAAAATTTTTCAACACATAACTCCAATACGAATAATTCTTTCCATCTAACATCACACTCACAGATTGAAGCGAATCGTCTCTTTCAGTAGCCATTATAAAAAAGGAAGGAAACCCAGATCGAAAAAGAAAGGGAAATGAAATACCAGATTGCAGAAGCAGAAGGAAACCCTAACGAAATATCAAATTGCAGAAACTGAGAGAAAACACCAACGAAACACCAGATTGCAAAAAAGGAATGAAAAACCCTCTCGAAGTCGACTCGTCTCTAAAAAAACCAGTTGGATCCGCGAAAGCTGTGGTTGGGATTATATCAGATCCCATGAAACCTTACTCTGATACCATGTTAAACAATCCAAAGAGAAAAAGAAAAGGAAGCTAGGGTTTTATTGATTATGTATAATGTAATTTAATAATGAAAACCTAGATACAAAGAGACTATATATAGTCTAAAACAAAGGAAACTTAAAAGACTATTCTACCCTTAATAAATAATAAAACAAAATAATAATATATTTCTTAACACAAGCATTGGACTGTTATTACTACTAACAGTTGGCTTTCGGCTATACAAAGTAGTGAAGAAGAGGTAGAAACAAAAGCGCAAACAGAAAATTTTCAAAAGAAATGGCGGTCTTTTGTTACAACAACAACTATCAACTAATGAAGGTCTCATAGAAAAAACAAGACTTGTCACGGCTAAGGAGTTGTTGAAGGCAACAGATCAATTCAACGAAAGTAGAATACCTGGTCGAGGAGGTCAAGGTACGGTTTACAAGGGCATGATATTTGACGGGAGAACTGTAGCAGTGAAGAAGTCCAAGTTAGTAGGAGAAAATCAACTGGAGCCGTTTATAAATGAGGTCGTAATTCTTTCTCAAATCAACCACAGAAATGTTGTTAAGCTACTTGGATGTTGTTTGGAGACAAAAGTTCCCATGTTGGTTTACGAATTTTTACCCAATAGAACCCTCTTTGATCACATCCATGATGAGAGCAACGATTTCCCCATGACATGGGATATACGTTTGAGAATCGCAGCAGAGATAGCAGGAGCCCTTGCCTATCTTCATTATGAAACTTCTCTTCCCATTTATCATAGGGACATCAAGTCAAGTAACATCCTTTTAGATGAAAAGTGAAAACTATAAAGCCGAAGTGTCAGATTTTGGAATTTCAAGATCAGTTTCCATAGATCAAACTCACCTCACCACTGTAGTGAAGGGGACTTTCGGCTATTTCGATCCAGAATACTTCCAATCAAACCAGTTTACAGATAAGAGTGATGTCTATAGCTTTGGTGTTGTTCTTGTTGAGCTCTTATCTGGACAACACCCTATATCTTCAAATGTTGCAGAAGATGAAAGAAGTTTAGTGAAGCGTTTTCTTACATCTGTGGAACAAAACTGCCTGATTCAGATTCTTGATCCAAAACTTTCAGAACACTTTACGGATGAAGAGATAATTTCTGTTACTAATATAGCATATCGATGCTTGAATTTGAATGGAGTAAGACGGACAACAATGAAAGAGGTTGCCATGGACTTGGAGAATATTAGGCTATCTAGGAGGCCTGCAACCATCGAAAGAACTTCGTAAGTAACCGACATTGAAGCAGGAGGATCAACTCCACTTTCAAGCGTCAACTCCACATTGACTATTAGTGATAGCTGCATCACTACGTCAGACACCAATCCCCTGTTATATTACACTGTTTAATAAGGTAATAATATCATTGCTATTACTCTCACGTGTAATGTTGTTGTAATTAAGACTAAAAATAAATTTAGTTTTATTATAATATACAAGTTTAATAAAGTATATTTGTATAATTAGGGATGGCAATGGGAGTGGCTATTCTAGGCCTTTTTTTTTCTTTTTAGAATCGAATGTAATCACGCTTCAGACGTCCCATAAATTTATCAAATATGATATTAAAGAATTGTCCTTTCAGGATGTCAATTCAAATTAGAACATTTAAAAGTAGTGTGTGAGATATTTTTCATCTCTTTGATCAATAAATGCATCTAAGTGAATCATCATTCGAACTTCTATTTTTAATTATCTTTTACGAGGATCTAGATAATGTAATAGTGTATTATGTACATAATTTTTTAGCTTCTTTATTCCTTCCCCAAATTCTGAGATAATTGTTTAATTAAATTGACAATCAGCAAATCGTGTTATAAAATATCTTCCGATGGATCTTAAAATATTTCACAAGATTCAAAATAAACATGTATTCTCGGCATTCATTAATGTCCATCTCGGTGCATTGTGGTAGATCGATTGTATATGTATTGCACTATCAAAATAATTACATGAAAAATTTAGCTCTAACCATAAGCCATATATGGAGAAAACAAACTTCAATACTAATATGATGTTAACAGAATTCCCTGGACAAAATTGGGAAATAAGTTTTTCTCAATAGTAATAGTTTAGAAATTAATTGAAAGCATTTAACAAACAATAGTGTTAAACCATTTATCGACATCCCTACTAACATCTATTAAAAAGTTGAGATTTAGGTTCACTAACATTAACAAGACATCATCTTAGAGCTTGTTTGGTAGTGATTAAAATCGGATTAAAATTGAAAAAATAGTCGTTACTGTTTATTTTTATTAGACGAGTGAGACTCAATAACGGTTATATTTTCAATTTAATTGGATTTTAATTCCTCCCAAACAAGTTCTTAATAATATAATCTAAAAATTATGCTCATAATTTAAAATTTAAGTATTAATTTCACAAACTTCAAGTTGTGAACACCATATAATCTAATAATCATCTAGTTGACGTATCATATCTATTAAATACAAATTAGATATAGATGGTCAACATGGAGGGTGACGGGATCCTGTGCATCACCCTAATTAATTTTCAAAAATATATGAAATTCAGTCCCTATTTTAGTTAGTGATAAATGACCAATTTTCAATTAAAAAACAAACATTATATAGGATTTCATTAGATAGAAAAAATTTCTGGCTCTTTGTTGTCCATTGAATTCTTAATTTCATATCATTATTGATCTAGTAATTGACCAATTGGTCATCTCAAGCAATAATACATTCAATAATTCAACTTTTGGTTCAATATAGTGCTTGTTTCAATTGTACATCGCATTTTAGAGACTTAGATTATTTCTCTTTAATTTGAAATATTGATATGTGCTTAGTTATCATTACTCACAAGTAATAGAACAATATTTTCAGGAATATTGATACATTTTAATTAATCATAATGTTCTTCTAGAATATTTATATTTATAAATTTATGCTTCTCCAGGAACACAATATGGTATTCTTCAAGAATATCAATATTTATATTTTTGCTTCTTCTGAAGCAATATGTCAATATTCTTCCGAAATTTTGAAATTGTAATGTCATACACTTCAGGAGCAGATAATATTCTTTCTGAAACATTTATAAAAGGTGGGTATATTTCTTCTAGAACATTAACACCATATTTATTTAATACAAATACAATTTCAAGTTGTGCTTCTTTAGGAGCACTAGTTAAATCAAAATATTAAACTGATTTAAAATTTTATAAATATAATATGAATTAAGCTATGTGTACACCCAATGGTGTACACAATGGTTTACACCCCCCTCACATGGGGGGATCCACACATATTTTATTATGTGTGGGCCCCTCTCCACGTGATGGGGGTGTAAACCATTGTGTACACATAACATAGTCCATATAATATATAATAGAATAAAAAAGATTTTTGAAGATAGATTTAGGTTGTGTTTGATGCACATCTTTTAGGAGAGAACGTATTTTTTTTGTTTTTTTGTGATATGATGGGGAATATGTGGTTGAAAAAGAAGGAAACATTATTGATGTGATAGAAAGTATTATTTTATTGAAAAATGTGTGGATAAAAATGAGTAGAAGAATAAAAATGAGAATGTGGCTCAAACAGGGGCTTATTTGAATTTGAAAGTTTTAGGAAACCTTGAATAATTGACAAATCTCATAATCTTCAAAGATATAAATTTGAAAATTTTTATAGTAATTAAAAATTCGCTACTGTTCACGTAGATAGTTCTCACAAATGAAATGTTGGATTTTGATATTAATCGTTAGATTGGAACAATGAATTGTGAACGTTCTATCAAAATTTTATGACGATCGAACAACGAAATGCTTAAATGTCAATGCTTTTATCACAGTTGTGCAAGCTATCCAGATCCTGGAAATTTCTTCACTGTTGATTTTTTATTCTCTCTATTTTTTGGTAAGATTTTTTGTGTTGATAACGTGTTATAAACTGAGAGAAAAGAGAAGAAAACAAATTAGTCAAAAGATTTGTGTGTATTTTATTGTGAACAAAAACCCTATATTTATAGGGAAGAATATGGTAGCTAGGGGTACAATAGTCATAATAACTAGTGCTACACGGGATATATTGATCATTCACAAATACTACTTATTTGTAGTAGGAATTTATTTATTTATGTGCTTGAGTTGTATCTCTTTGTATAAGTTTGTTTAAGATGACTTTTTTGAGCCCCAAAGCAGTTTAACCATTTTAGTCAAGAAAATAGAAAATATCGTTTGTAGTCGTCTTAACATATCCTGTGAAGAAGGTGAAAGGCACATTTGTATATAAAAAAGGCAATTGTTTGTTGTGGTTAAAGAACTTTTATTGAATAAGGCTTTGTTTGGTACAGAATGTTGTGGGTAGAGTTTTTATCAATAGAACTTTTACTTATAGAGCTTTTTTTCAAAAAGAGTTTTCCAAACTTTGATGATTGTTTGATTATCAAACAAAAGTGTTGTGAACATTAAACGGTTTGGCAGCATATTTAGAAAGTACTACAGTCTATAAAATTAAGTATTCTAAGTGTTTTTGAGCTCTCCAAATGCTACTAAATTAATCTTTAATGGACAGTTGAAATCTGCATTTGTTATGCTTATTAATTGAGTAAAGGGTGGTTATATTACCACCACAATAAGTATTTGATACACAATATTTTTCTTATTTACTTATACAGCTACGAGTAAAATGACATAAATGTTCAATTTATTATTCACTCATATATTTATTCATTCCATCACTATTATTGGTACACAACAAAAATATATTATATTTATTTTAAGTGAACAAGCAAACAAAATAGATGAATAAGAAATCAAAACAAAACAAAATAGAAAAGAATGAAACTCCAAGAAAAAATTGCAAATCGACATGAAGAATAAATTATACACAGCACATAATTCAATTCTCTCTCGACCAAGAAATAATAAATCTCTCTTTGGCCTTGTCTCTCTTATGGGTCTTCCATTTTGATGTTCATCATGTTAAGATTTGATGCAAACCTCGAAGATTCTTTCTTTCTTTCTTGATATAGGATTTCTTGAATTCTCCGCCAATTGTGGTTGAAATAAAACGTTGAATGAATAATTGATAAGTAAAAAATCCAGGAAAATTTACACAGAAGCATAATGGAAGAAGGTACGGATTTGTAATCCCATCTTTCCATTTCCGATCATGGTTGACTTGTGATGATGCTATTGGGGATTCTTGATTTGGGGTTATTTATCTATTGAGTTTGTTTTTGATAATATTACCACCACAATATTCGTTTTTTCCATTTTTATTTTTTATTGAATTAGGATATAATTGTAAATCTATCGTAGTATATTTATTGAAAATATATTTTAATTGTGGCGTGATTATAATGCGGTGTAGTAAATAAATTTTGTAGTGGTAATATAATTACCTTGTAAAATAGAAAATATATCTAATTTTACTACACATCAAATTTGTATATAATTTAAAGATTCTTTTTTAATGGAGAACTTGATATTTTTATTAATTTTTATTTTTCATTTGTTAATATGCAATGATATATTGTAGAAACGAAATCTAAGATCATAAAAAATTATATTATTAGAAATATTTTTTCAGGATATTTCAAATACTAAGGGGATGTTCTCTTTGTATTTCAATTTTGTGTTTTGAGTTTTGAATTCATTTTGTATTTTGTGTTTTGAGTGTCTGTTTTGAAATTTTTAAAAATGCGTTCTTTTTACCATTCTGAAAAACTGTTTCTGAAAACATAAAAATGGAAAACGCATTTACTTTGAAATTTTGAGAATTTTTTTTAATAATATTTTATTCAAAAAATCTGATTATTCAATAAGTTTTAATAATTTAACGTTAATATAGTATTAAATAACATATAAATTTTGAAGTTGATAAATCTTGAAATATTTTTTTTTCCAAATATAAAAAACATAGCCTAAATTAAATTTGACAAATCCTTATTTTTGTCATTGTACGTAACTTGTGACAATTTCATATCACAATAAAGATGCAATATATAATCCAAATGTTTCATATCACAACAAAATTAAAAGCAAGAAAAAAAAAAAAAAAAGGAAAGTAGAGATTTTATACTTGGGGTGCCATAAAGTTCATTTCTTTGGAGCTGCCAAAGTAGGGATGGCAATTCGAACTGTTAAAACCGAAAATCGCGGTTAACCGAACCGAATGGGGCGAAAAAAACCGAACCGATGGTGCAATGGGGCGGTTATGGTTTTGATTTTAATGAACCGCTTCATTTAGGGGCGGGTATGGTATTTAGTGATGGTCCACTCAAATCCGTCGCCGCTCTGCCTGAACTCGCCCTCACCATCACCACTCGCCATTGAGAAGGCGATTAAGAATTGACGAGCTATCTTTCCTCAACTGCTTCTCGCTGCACTTAGATAACATAAGATGTTTCTTCTTTCTATAGTGATAGCTTTGAGAAGCGACAAGGAAAATCATGCCCTCTTTCTCGTAATGTCAATTTCTTCCTCCCTAGTTTCGGGGTGATTATGAGTGTTCTTGATGATTCTGATGTTTAGTTTTTGGAATTGTACATATTTGAGATATTGGGATTTGTTTAATTTAGCAGTATTTCTATTGAATCTGCAATGGTTAATGAAGAAGAATCTATGAAATTTGGTTTCCAATTAACATTGGTAGTTTAATGATTAGTTTTGGTTTTTTCTCTAGCTACCCCAATTCCGGTCAATTTTGAGTTTTCATGATGCATCCGAGCTTTATTTTTCACAATTTATCATGTTCAAAATCTTGGGATACGTTTGATTTAACAATCTTTCAATTGAATCTGTAATGGGCATTACATAAAGATTGATAAAGATTTGTTTATGAATAACATTGATAGCCTTATGATTAGTTTTGATTTCTCTCCAGTTTCTCCAATTGCAGATCGATTTAAGTCTTCAAGGTGATTCAGGTGTCTAGTTTTCTTTTTTTAGTGGAACATGTTTGAGATCTTGGGATATATTTGATTAAGCATGCTTTTTGTTGAAGTTGAACATGTGATATGCCTTGAAAAATGACTTAATAAGATTTGTTTTTCAGCCAGATTGAATATATCTTTCTTTTATGTTTTTTAATGGCCAAGATTACATGAAATCATAAATTCTCCAACCTTCTGCTGCTTTCAGGATCAAACTACTGGCTCTAAATATGTTCGATTGATGTGTTTTATTTTTCAGAGGTCTTGACATGTTTTTTTATTTTTATTGACTTTTCTTCATATATTTTTTTTCAATTTGACGGTTGGAGTTTGGATTTATAAAAAATAATTTATTTTCATGGTTATTAACCGAACCGAACCGACAAACTGAACCGACTTTCGTGGTTATGGTGCGGTTAAGGTATGACCAAAAATTTGGTGGTGCGATTCTGGTTTTGGCCGAACCGACCCCGAATCGAACCGTTGCCATCCCTATGCCAAAGCCATGAACAACAATAATTCTGTAATTGGACATGTTCTTGGGGACTCCTCTCTCCCTGTAAGCCAAAAATCTTCCATCACTGAGTCTGATCCTTGGAGAATTACAAACTATTTGATCAATTTGAAAATATCCACTATTTTCAGCAAAAGGGACAGGTCTTGTAGGCTGCTTTGACAATCCCAAACATCCCATCATCAAACCTACAACTTTCCTGAACGCCATTTCTAACAAGAAATAAAAATTTCAAAAAAAAAAAAAAATCAGAAAAGGGTTTGAACCAATGTTATTTAAAACTATCAATTTCAAGATGGAATCTGTTAAGGGATATATATCCAATATCGATAAATGATATTAACACAGACCAATTAATAAAGATTTTGGGCTACTCCTCTTAATAAGATTGACCTTTGAAGATGGAACCTCAAATCTTAACATGGTATCAGAGCCCATTATGCTCCAACGAACGATTCGATCCCGTTAAGACTCTAAAATGAGCACGTGAATTTCAAGATTGGTCTGCTCAAATGAGCCACCATCTTGCGGGGGCGTGTTAAGGTATATATATCCCACATCGATAAATGATGTAGACACGGACCAATTAATAAAGATTTTGGGCTACTCCTCTTAATAAGGTTGACCTTTTAAGATGGAACCTCAAATCTTAACAGAATCTAGTTATTACTTATCATACAGAAATGTACCCAAAGAAATCTCTGTATTTTGATGTTTGTGGGTGGGTTCTTCTTCAATATTCCTGCCCCTTTTCTCGTGGCTTTGAAACGAAAGTGAATTGTTTTAGAGTTGCATTTGGTCTGTAGATTGGTTATTGACAACTTTTTAACAGCAAGTTTGCTGCTTAGCATAATCAACAATGCTTGTCAAATTTGAGTTGTTCTTTGCTTTGCTTGTAGGGATTTGGTTTCAAGAAGATCTAAGAATTGTTTTTTTGGTCAAAACCTGTTTCGAAAGAGTGCTTGGCTCGGAATCATTTCGAAAGAGTGCTTGGCTCTTCCGCTTGCCTCTGGTGAGGCCCTATCGCCGGCGTCGAGAAGAGAGAAGCCGGCGAGGTATGGAGAGAAGAAGAGATGGGACTTTGAGTTGAGAAGAGAGAAGCCAGGGACAAAAGCTCAAAATGGTGTTTCGCGTGTTTTACAATTTTTACTGTAGAAAACACTGAAAACGCCAAAAATGAGATTTTTCTCATTTTGGGTTTTTAGTACAATTTTTTTTTTTTTTGTTTTCGATAACGCGTTTTCGAAAATAGGAAAGATAACACGTTTTTACTGTTTTGAAAAATTGAAAACAGAAAACGACCCCGAAAACGGCAAAGAGAACATGGCCTTAATTTTTTGAGGTTATTCATATATTATATGTCATATTTTAACATCTTAAACAAATAAATTTTAAATAACGCGACTTCAAAAAAATTCAAGTAGCAAGACTAGTACTAAAAAAATTGTATCATGACAACTTAATTAAAATATGTTTATAAATTTTTACACTAAAAAGTAATTTTTATTCTAATAAATTTAAAGCATTTTTTTTAATTATGTTGCCACAAAACTTTTTTGTTGCACAACAAAACAGTTATGAACTTTTTGGAACCTTTTTTTTAAAAATGGACTCTACAATTAAAAGCTCTACTCATAATAGTAGTACTAACCGAACCTAAGAAAAATTCCTGATTGTAATAAGGCACCAAAAAAATAAAAATTCAAAGTTAATAAAATTGTTGTTTCTTTCAAATCATATCATGTTTTCGTTTTTGTGGTCATACAGTCCTAAGCTTATTAGGACCTGCTTTCCAGTTATTTTTATTGATTTTGACCGTTTTTGAATGACACTATTTATGAGAGACTTAGAAATTCAATGCTTATTAGTTTTCTGGAGTGGTCTCGGAGTAGTATTTTTTTGGAGAATGTGTAGCGAAAAAAGAAAGAATTTTTTTTATTTATATATAATATTATTTTATTGGAGAATCTGCAGTTAAAAAGAAAGATAGAAAAATGTATTATAAATTTAGTGGGGGCCAATCAGGGACTTGGTTTATCATTTTTATCCCACCAAATAGATTTTTTGGCATTTTTCAAATTTTCGTCTAATTTTATCCTCTTTAAAATAAGTATTTTCAAATATACCCTACAAAGGAATGAAGCTTGAACAAAACGAAAGAAATTCTCTACAAATAAATTGTTATCTCCAGACACTTTAAAAAGCTCTACTTATTTTAAAACTCACTTGAGATCTTCCATCGGGTACTCTATCTCTTCTTTTATACTTGTTATTTTCTTGGTTATATCTAGCTTTTTAATACCTCTTATGATTGTTTGATTAATTCAATGAACATCATCCTTCTTTTTTCTTGCGAGCACATTTTAAAATTTCAACTTAGGGCACAGCAAATTGAACTAATTAAATTTGGCATCTTTGTACTATTGGCAGTAGATTCAGTGTTACTATCCTAGTCTTATTGCTTGATTACTTATGTGATTTATTTGTGTTTATCATTATTATATGCCATTTTTCGTTGTTAATTGCTATTCTCTCTCTCTCTCTTTTTTTTTTTTGTTTATTATATCCTCAATTTTGTAATGTTAGATGTCCTAATGTCACGGTTTCGATAATGACGATCTTCTCATGTGCATTTCCATGTGTACATCATATCCATATGATGTTTCTCCTGTTACTTATTAAGGCAACAGCCCATTGTACGAACTACTTCAAGTTTGAAACGAATCAATTGTTTGAATTCATGTTCAATACTGATGAATGTCCTCTATTAAGAGGTATTTCGCACAAAGAATTTAGATGTACGTGGAAATTAGATTCAAAATTAGATTAATTTTTTTTCTTCATCTTATAATCCAATATAAAATGATTGGAATGCGAGAGCTTATTCAAAGCAACAATGATCAGTCCAAAATTTTAGTCCATACACAATAGAAAATGATTGAGTAAATTATGTAAAGTCATAATGAACTCTAAAGAGTGTACATTTACTCAATATTGTTCACATGAACCTACCTTTTTCTATATATACTAGTTATGGCCGTGCAATGCACGACTTTTGTTATTTTGAAGGTAATATTAGCGTTCATGATTTCACCCATAGAATACAGTTATAAAACATTCAAAGAGTGCGAAGAAATTTAAAAAAACTTAAACGACATCCATAGAGAATTTATCTTTCGAAATTGTTATGTAAAAAATAAAACAAAGAGCAAACATACATACATCCAGAAAAGTATGGGGAAAATAATTCTCCATGATTACAATCATCCTCTGTTGCATCTATTTGTTCTTCTAACGTGATCACATTTTGAATAGTATGCTTAAGTGCACCATCACCTACCACGTTGTTGTGGTTGTCCTAATCTGTGAAGATGTTGGATAATCATGAAATCGTGTATCCAATTAATAAAAGCTTATTAAAGAGAACTCGAAAGTGAATTTTTCTGATAAAAGACTACCTCTGAAGCTTTGGCAAGTCATGACGTTCAAAAAGAATAGAGCGTATTGGTTGTACATCATTATTGCATGAGGTCAGATTACGATACTGTGGGATTACCATTACCAAGAACAGAGAAGCTTTCATGTGTGCTAGTATTACTTGCGGTTAGTATCTTGCAAAACGAATCCATTCTCTGATAGAAGTTTACATTTCAACAGAAAGATGCGTATTTTTTTGTTCTTGATGCACTTAACGCCAATGAAACATTAGTTCTAACCAATGTGCAATGATAATTAGACCCTGAAAGAAGAAATCAGAGTTTAATTAGATTAGTGAAAAAGATTTGATTACTATGACCCAGAAGGAAATAAACCACGTGATTTAGGCTCAATTGTATCCAGATTTAAGAATACTACAGCATGTGTGTAGGAGTATTATAAAAAGCAGAAGCAATCGAAGTGTCGATTTGTTTCACCTCATCAAAAAGGGAGACAGCTTGCAACAAAACGTTGTCATTACGATCTATGAGAAATTCATGTGTTACTCCATGAACCTGATTATCAAAGAACTACAAAGGCTGCAATCACAGAGAACTCCATGAAATTGACATTAAGTATGATAAGCGATATTATTATAAAAGAAGTGTACAATTGATTTATGCTAAAATTTAACCATTATAGAGGTTATTTATTTATTCTATAGCTGAAAGTACTACATTATATTAGCTTATAAAGAAGTTCCGTTTAATTATGTGATAAATTGAAGAAAATAAACACGTCGGTTGAAGAACTTGATGTAACAGAGAATATAGTACAAATTAAAAGAAAGAGGAGTGGCTAAACCATTGTACCTGCAAGCATTTAGAATTGCTGAAAAGATGAGAACATTTGGCTTTATTTCTAGTTCATGCATCTTTTGGAAAATTTCCAAGACACGGAGGAAGTCTTGTTCACCCTTGATATTCTACTTTTCACAACCTGATTTTCCATGAGCCAACTGCTTATAAAAATTTGTACACCATTTATGTTTCAAAATAGTGGATAAGAGGTGTGAAAAAAATACTTACAAAACATTTGTAGTTCTAAATATGTATGAATGAAAGAATTTCTTTGTAGACAACATTTTTAGTACATCTAAAGTGCATAGTTTGAGTGTTTGATGGTTTGAGTAGGATTTTTAAACATTTGCTTGTTTTATCTCTCGATAATGATACATAAAGTTGACCATGACAGAACACTGGTTCAGGTAGATACAAACCGACAAATTCAAGTGTTTGACCCTGTGCTTTATTTATTGTCATTGCAAAATATGGCCTAATTGGAAATTGAGTTCTTTTAAATGGAATTGAACATTGATCACTTTTCAGAGGTACAAAAGGGATTCTTGGTAAGAAAACATATTTTCCACAATATTCACCAGATGTAATTTCAGCAAGAATGACGTTTTTATCAAATTTTCTACAAGTAAGACGCGTCACATTGCATAAACCTTCAGCTGGATTGATATTCCGCAATAACATTACAGGACAATTAGTCTTAAGCTTCAATTCATGTGGTGGTATTCCATTTGGGGTCAAAGTATTCAAGAAATCTTCTTGTAAACTTTGTTCTGTTTTGTCAATTGCTTCATCAAAGCTATAATATGTGTAAATTTGACCATAAATTTGATCGAGTAAAATTCTATTAATATGATCAACACATTCATTTCGAGGCGTTAGAATAACTCGGTCTGCCATTGTATGTAAATTATCAACATACGTTTCGATATTCGGGAATACATGATTTATTAAATTTCTGAGAGATGTAATCTCATCTTCAAATGGTACAATTATGTCTTTAGGAAGTTTAATGCAATGACAATTATGTTCTTGCTCTGTTCCATTTCCAATACGAAGTAAGTAATCACAAAATGCTTTTGCTTTCATGTTTTCAACCAAGGGTATATGTGTATATAAAGGCCATAGATCAGAGAAAATTAAGCTAGCTTTCATAATGTCATCTTTTTTCCTTCTTGGTACTACTGGTAAAACTTGTCGGAAATCTCCTCCTAAAACTACTACTTTTCCACCGAAAGGCGAATTACAATCAGTAATATCTTTAAACATTTTATCAACAGCTTCAATGGCACAACGATTTACTATAGGTGCTTCATCCCAGAGTATTAACTTTGACATTTTTAACAAAGTTCCTAAAGTAGACTGTTTACTAACAAAACAAGTGATTTGTCCAACTGTTTCCAACGAAATTTTAAATCTTGAATGAGCTGTTCGTCCTCCAGGTAAAAGAGATGCAGCTACTCCAGACAATGTAGTAGCCAAAGCAATTAAATTTTGTGACCTCATACCAGCTAAAAGTGCTTTATATAGAGAAGTTTTACCTGTTCCTCCTGGACCATCAATGAAGTAAACTGCACTTGAATTACAATTTACTTTTTCCATTATAGTATCATACGCAATTTTTTGCTGATTATTTAAGCTTGCTGCACAAGCGTAACCCCCTTGAATATCCAAATTTGTTGTCTCCTCTGCGATCATTCTTGTCAACCTCTCATTTTCATATATATTAACATTGAATGACACTATTTCATAATCATTTATATTTTTACCTAATGATTCTAGAATAGAACTTTTGTCTTCCAACGCCTGTAATTCAGCAACATCTTGAGGTTTATTTTCATGTACATAATCGTCAGTCATATAACTCTTAAATTTATTCCAAAGTAATTTTGGATGATCAG
The DNA here is from genome assembly GCA_035079005.1 of Fraxinus americana. Classification (NCBI taxonomy): domain Eukaryota; kingdom Viridiplantae; phylum Streptophyta; class Magnoliopsida; order Lamiales; family Oleaceae; genus Fraxinus; species Fraxinus americana. The sequence goes on from CM068722.1 coordinate 11,619,103, forward strand.
GATTGCAAAGTATAAGAAGTGTAGCAAATAGACATCTTAAAGAAGTAGGCATTTTATAAACAATAGCTTCAGATAGACATTCTTCACAATGATTGTCTCCGCTTAACAAGCCATGTAAAAGTGTTGCTTTTCGATATGTACTAATAGTTTTTCCATTTAAAGTTCGTAAATGATGAAATGACATTGGACCTCGAATATGATTGAGAATCACTCATAGGAAATATCGTTCACCTTCAGAAGGACGTGCTGAAACAATTTGACCTATGACAATATGCTTCTTTTTGGGAGTCCAAATTTTCTTAGATGAATTCCAAAATAAGTGTGCTGGAAAATCTCGATATAATAATGTACGAGCAAATTCATCTGCTTCATTTATTCTAAAAAATTCTGTTAACATTGTTCGTCTTGTATCTTCATTCTCAATAATAGTAGTTAAATCATCTTCGTCGTTATATCGCACTTGTTGATGATTTAGGAGATGAAGTTGTAAAGAATAAACAGTTGGATGAATTTCTGCTAAATTAAACTATAAAATCCTCCACATTGCCTCAGGTGGAGATATCCATCTAGCAATTTGATAAGTAGAAATTTCATCGATTTCTTTCACTGTTTCAGCTGGTGTAATTGAGAAATTAATTCGATCATGGCATTTGTACACATATTTGTACAAATATTTCACAGCTTTAATAGAAGAACATACTTCGACATTTAAGTGGCAATCAAATTTTGCACTTAAATAAGGGTTGTACGGCACGACCCATCGATTGTCCAACATACGCCCTCTAACTTTAATACAAATATCATCATTGCGCCGTTTATAGAAAGGGTATGAGTTATCACCAAATGTAGTAATATTACAATAATCCTTAGGAAATTTATTTTTGCATTTTCCATTAGATTCCATACATACATTTTTGGGATTCAAATCCCCACAAGGACCATGCATATTATGTTTGACAATAACAGAATGAAGATGAGGATATCTGGTTTGGTCAGGAATCTCACAACTAACTATTTTATCAACATCTACAGCATAACGAATTTTGTGGCTGCATTTGAAAATGAGTAAAAAATGTGCACGAGAAAGACCTCTTGTTTGGAATTCAATAACATATATGTGTGCAACAACAGGGCCGAAGATGTTTTTTTTGTATAAATCATCTTTCAACTCTTCTAGTTTCACTCTAAATATACATGCAATTAAATCTGGGCGATTTTGAATCTCGTCATTGTGTTTTAGTTCTTGTGTATTCTCTAACCAATTTGGATTACATGTAATAGTAAAAAATATATCTGGTTTTCCATAACGCTGCACAATCGCCATTGCATCCATATATCTCCTTATCATATCTCTAGGACCACATGTAAAAGACTGTGGTAAAATAAATTTTCTTCCAATGTTGCAACCTCTCGTCTCTCCAGTTTGAATACTATCTACAATACCATGGTAAAGTTCAGCTCGAATTTGTTTCAGTTTCAATTTTAACATACATATCTACAACATATTGTTGAAATAATCGACCACTGTGAAGCAAAATAGATTTACTGTAAGGCCGAATTTGCAATTTGTATGAATAATATTCTCGGCAAGAAACCTGAGATCGGTGCTTCATTCCACTAAGCACTACAAAAAAGATATCATTTATTTATAACAGTTACAGTGTACAAATGAAAAAAAAATGTAGAACAGAATTTGTTTACAAACCTTCATTCTCGTGTTGAATAAATTCAGCTGCAGAAGTCACTGTTGAAGGTATGACATCAAATTCAGAAGTACGTTGAATAGAGGTGTGCATGCATCTCCCAATGCCTTCGTGCCAACCAGATTCCCCGTATGGGAAAAGTAATGGACACTGCAAAGGATCATAGAAACCGTAATAATAATGAACTCTATGTGCATCATTAGAATGACCATGAATAATAATATCACGAACGCGAACATTAGCATTCGTATCATCTTCCACCCATATAGCAGCTACTTGAGATACTGTAGGAGTGTTAAAGACGCGTTGATCAAGTCCTGGATTGCATCTTATGTGTATTTAATGGTCTTTCAAGTTAGGTATATTAGTTAGAGACCTAAAAATTCTACTATATGGATTTACCTTCAGAATTTCAATTAAGACAAGTAAGGTATGTTCAACAAAGTGTTCTGAAGTTTCAATACGATTTTTAAGTTCATTGTCTGTGTCATAGAAATATAACTGCATGTAAGAAGGCTTATTGTCTTGTGGAATAAGTTTATTTACGTAATGATATATTTGCCCTTGAACTCGAAATGTGTAAATACCTTTGTATGATTTGAAGAGATTTTTGTCATATTTAACACCAAATGAAGTAAAAGCAAAATGGTTATTATATCCTCTTACAAGCCTTTTGAATTCCATATTTTTTTATTCTTTGGACGTAAATAACTTGTACAATTCAGAGGATGAATCAGGCATAGGAAGATAAACTTTTCCATCAGAGCAACAAAAACCTTTGCTTTCTCTATAAAATTTTCTTGCACTACAATGTTTACAAATATCGCACGTAGGTAATACATATGGAGTGGTTGGTATGTTTAATATATTAAAACTACGTTGTAATTCAGTGCTGTAAATAATAGGAGAATCTTGGTTTGTTGAAGTAGAAGTTTCAGCATCTTGGAAATTATGATTCATTATAGGAGATTGCATTTGCACAGAATTGGAATTATTCTGTTCCGATAACGTAGGATTAGCATCAGAATTATTATGTCCAGATGCTATTCTTTTGCTATGATCGGTACGTCCAGTGCGAAGCTGTTGTCGTCGCCCTCTTTGCCTTTGGGTTTGTTGTTGGCAAGAGGACAATGTTTCGAAGTTTAAAGGAGTAGTAACTTCATCGGAATTCCGAACATCCATGAGAAAAATATGCGAAATAGTTGAGACTAAAAGCAACCACAAAAAGTGAAGAAAGTTAATAAGTGGGAATAAAATTAACATGAAATATATGAACTTATTTAACATATTTGCAGCTAATGCGAAATGTCTTCATGAAACCAAGTCAAGAGTATTCCACTCAATATTAATTTCTTTTGCTTTGACTCACATTGTTTTAGAATGAAATTAGACAAATGTGTGATTTGAATTTCTCAATTTAGCAAAAATAAATTTCTAACGCAGTCCAAGAAATAACAAATTTGCATGCCAAAAAATAGTTATAAAGCCCAAATACACAAACGAAGAGAAATTGAATCGAACAAAAACACTCATCAACCATAATAAAACGAAGAATTAGAAAATGAAATGACAATAATTGATGGTACCCAGTGAAATTAACATAATCCATATTTCAAACACAAAGTAAGCTCTTTAAATTGAGCATTTCCATCTCTATTCTATAAGCCACAAAAAATTGTAAAACATAATACATAAAACAATATGCAACAACAGGGAATAAAACATTTTTTAGAAAACTATAATATATTGTTAAAATCACATGCTCTGTCCGCCATATAGCATGAGCCCATAGTTTAATCATATCTCATTTCAATATTTCTCAAAATTAATGAAACCAAGACACGGTGATATGAAGTTACAGGTTGAATGGAAGTTATTCACAATGGCTAATAACAGATATTAGGCACAATGATTACTTCAAAAAGAAAAATTATCCAAATGGCGGACTAAAATGTGACTCTCAAGTTACACATACCATAACTAATAAGACATTGGCACAAAAAGATTAAAGGAGAATGTAAATTTTTTGGTAGCCAAAATTTTTCTAAGGAAGAAATTAATGGGACACTATTAATCTCATTTTTAAGTGTTTCAAAAATATTTATTTATAATAAAGAACAAAAATATTATCTGATAATATTTAAGACAACAGTTCTATTTTGAGAAGTAATCCAAATGTTGGAAAAAAATCTCATCAAATATTTTGGGGCAACGCCTGAATGTTGCAGGGGTCGAGGGGGCAACGCCCCCAACCGGGATCGACCTGACCGGTCAGGTCGCGGGGGTCGAGGGGGCAGAGCCCCTTGTGGGGGCTCGAGGAATTTAGATTTCATGTATGTATGAAATGAAATATTTTCTAATATTTTTGAATTAAATTTGTAATAAGTGAAATTACATTTATAGTTTTTGTAAAATGTAAATCAGTAGAATTTTTAGCTAAAAAAAGAAGAGGGAAAAAAACGTAAAAAAATTAAAAAAAAAATTTGGCTGTGCCCGTGCGCGCACGGGGAGTAAATTTTTTTTTCTTCTTTTTTATTGTCTTTCCTAGTCAATTTTTCAACGATTTTTTTATCTGCATGAATCCAGGTAGGATTTTATGTAAGTATTGTTAATTGTTGTAATTTAAGTAGTAAAAATTTAATGTTGACAACCCAGTAATAATACTAATAATACTAAAATGATATGTTGACAAACTTATTAAGTTAACCTAATATGCTTCAGAATTTATTGTGAAACATAGAGAAATATTAAATCTATACAAACAAAATTAACTATACCTAACTACTTACAAAAATCTTAAACATGGAACACAATTATATTTACTTAAAGAAATACTAAATACTAAACATGCAAAAGTAATAAATATTTTCAAGATTTATAGATCAACATAATGATATTTGCATACTAAATATACAAAAAACAAAATTAACTATACCTAACTACTTACGAAAATCTTAATCATGGAACACAATTGTATTTATTTAATGAAATACTGAACATGCAAAATAATAATAATAGAAACTAAAATAATTTTTTACATATAAATACTTACAGTAAACAACGATAAAGACTTACAGTAAACAGCAATGAAGGTTAAGAAATTCTCGATGATGGAATAAATTTTTCTTCATTAGTTCTCCCATATAAATAGGCTAATCTCTTCAGCCGACTACAAAAATATCTTTTCAGTCGGTTTGCATGTTTATTTTTTGTTTGCTTCTCCAATACGTGATATTTATAAAATATCAACTGCAATTGACGGTTTGCACTAAGTCGGTTTGCAGGTTTATTTTATTTTTTATAAATATATACTTTGTTTGTTTTTTTTTTTCCCTTCCCTAAAGTCAACACTTGTAGGTGTTTATAAGGCAGAAGCCTTTTCTTTGCCATTTTCTTTACATAGTAGGGACAACAGTAAATAATGGGGATAAGTGAGGATAAAATAGGAATGGAAAATGCTTCAGAAATGAATAGTAACCTGCGGATTGCCTCTTTATATTAGTAGGGAGGATATATAACTGTGTTAATAGGTGGGATAAAATGGGCAATGAAAATGCTTCAGAAATGAATAGTGCATGGCGGATAAAGAAGTCAACAATTGTGGCAAGTAATAAGTCTATATGACCCTTTTGTTTTGAGGTGCAAAATGTTTATAAAGTGGGGGAAAATGTGTTAATTGGTGAGGATAAAATGGGCAACGAAAATGCTTCACAAATGAATAGTGAATGGCATATTGTCTCTTTTATATTAGTAGGGATGTGCATATATTTAGCCCCTATTTGTTGGAGATTAAATTCAATTTTTTAGCTGATTTTGATAGAAGTTGAAGAAATACGTGGTTAAAAAGTTATGGGTCTCTTGAAATATGAGTATAAATTAATTGTTGACTTTTATTTATATTAAAATCTGTCATACAGGGGTTTAATTTTATTCTTTTAAAAACTTTCAAATCTACTTAATAGTAAACTTCCAAGTTTCAAGCATGGATTGAACTATTTTAAAAATTGTTAATAAAATCACCCAAAATAGGATCCCCATAAATGCCCAAAATTGATACTTTAAAAAACTCTCATCCAAAACTCCCAAACAGACATTTAGAAAACATTTTGTGGAAGCATTAAAATATGAGTGTTTAAACATTCACAGGCATGCAACGTAACAGATGACACAACTATTCGTGAAATAATGAAGAATCATGCTACATGTACAATGCAACATAACAGAGGACACAACTATCCGTGAAATAATGAAGAATCATGGTACATATACAATACTGGTTGACAACATTAGTTGACAATATCTTATTTGGCATTATCATGTACATCCATTTTAAAAAGCTATTTTCTACATCACATACTAGAATTTTGACAACACGTGATTGTCAACCATTGTTGTCAAAAAATATTGTACACTTAGATTAATTCAATAATGAAATGGTTCAAACATATCCAAAACCCAATACAAAGTATATAAACACAATATAAAAGCAAATACACCCTCTTTTTTACCTAATATTTTATCTACACTCACAATAGGGTATGGAGACCACATATTTGGGAGTTTTTTATTCACGCAAGTCTCGTGCGCATGTGAGAGGGTGTAACATTTTCAGTACACCATTTTCGGTACAAATAGAATTATCCAAGCAAATATATTGTGATTATAAAGTACAATATAGTATAAGAAGAAGATAAAAGCTGTGTAGAATTTTTCTCTCCTTCTCTAGCAAATTATCGATCAACCTGCCATTTTACCGAGTAACCTAATTTTCATATAACAATGGAAAGTCGACTGAGTGAACTTAAATGGTAGTCTGTCGGATGAGACCCACTCCATTGATGCCAATTTGGCGCTTTGAAGTAATTAATAGTTTCTTTTTACTTTTAGTTTAAAATTGTTACCTTTTTTGTTTTAAAATCACCACTGATAAATTAAATCAATTCGCCACTATAGATGGTGAAAGGTCACAAAGAATACAATAGGTTCACCTTTGTCGATTTCAAACAATTGAACAATGAGCCAGTAAAGATCTAATGTCTGACAAAATTACTGCTTTAAGAAAATAGGAAATTTTGAATTTAAGATTTGTAACACTCCGAGAAAATTTCATTCAACTGCCACAATTTGAAAGTCAATGTACGTTGTAAAACTCCCCGTCTTTGAATGCAACTATTGTTTGAACTTATGGAATAACTTTTATAGGTGTGAATTTAAAAAGTCTCCAATTTGTGTGGTGATTAATCACAAGTTGCGACTCTTCAAATTCTAAGTGTGTAATCAAAGAGTCATGTTGTTTTGGAATAGATGTAACTATTCAAAAAGGCACATAATAAAAAGTTATAACTTTTGATAGGGTGTAATCTACCCAATTAAATATGAAAATGTGTGATCTAATTGTTAAATTTAATTTGTGTCAAAAGATACGTTCATTTGAAGAAACGTGTGAAAATTTATAAATATGACCCTCCTAATTCCATTTTTTTCTCTCCAAATCAACTCCAAATAATTGATTTCTAATTCATTCTCTCTTCAAATTCTATTAAAATAATGTTCAAATTATTTTTGGAGTTTCGTATTCGATATTTACTATTCGATACCTTACGTCTTAGAAGAGTACGATCAAGCATTAGTTCACCCCGACAAAATTAATATTGTTCTCTATTAATTTTGAAAGAAGTATTGTATCGTGGAAAACAGATGTCCATTTGATCATATTAGCACCATTATAGAGGGGAAATCAATCTTAAGGAGATTTCATTTGTATAACTCGATTTATTTCATCTCCTTCTAATTTCTACGTTTCAATAAGTTGAAAATTGTGCGCTTATCTTGGTTTAGGTAAATCAAAATTCTATTCTATATTGTGCACGTGTAAGTAGCAATTTTATTGTCTTTGCATCCACATATTGTTTATTTAGCGAAATATAATTCATGCACCAATTTCTCTAATAATCTTAAGATAAAATATCTGACATGATAACTTATGTTCTCAGTAATAGTTCACGTGCTTATTATATTATCTCACTATTGAGTGTTTAAAGAAACATTAAACTACTTGTACAGAAGAAGTCCCCCGTCCAAGTTATAGATGCAGTGTTCGCAGCAGCATTTTTTGGGATGTTCAATGATAAAATGCCACATGGCAACATTACATGTGACAAAGTAGTTCAAATAATTTGTTATTTGTGGTCACCATTTGTAGGTCCAACCATCATAGGTAGAAACCTATCTTCTTCTAGTAACAGTGTTCAACATAGTATTTCAATCTCAACAAAAAGGTCACCAATCATGCTACCTATGATGCCACAACAATTCACGAGTCATTTCTCATTAATTGAGGAGGGCCACAACCATAACGAAAGTTCCTATTTGTTTTATTAAGTGGGACTGACAGTCATGTGGTTTTGCCATTGATAAATATGTCCATGACAGTACATGTGTTTGTTGGGGTTGGCTTTATGTATGTGCGGTGAAAGGGTTGTTAAATTATAGAACTGACAAGAACAAAGTTTAATCCGCAGGAGCGTGATTAAACACTATAAATATAGGTTGGAAATGTAGTATGTAAACTACAAAGGAAAACCAAAAAATAAAACCAAGAAGTGAGGAAGAAGAAAAGAATAATTCGAGGCAAGTGAATTACACTTTTTCCTTAAGACAAAATTATCCCACAATGGTGCTCACGGTTTACAACACTTGCCTCCCAAAATCCAACAGATTCAACTTGTCATAGAAGCACTTCAAACCACAAGTTACAGCGAACTTTCGATAGAGTTTCTCTCTACAAGAAGAAAATGGCTTTTGAATGGTTTTGGAAATGATTTTGCAAGAGATTTATAAAATTCTCAATGCAAGTATGATGTTGGATGCATAATGGACGTCTAAAGGGTCCTATATAGGAGAGGAAAGGTTGTGAGTGAAATGCCGCGGCCCAAATTCAGCAACTTTTGCCAAAGGCTGCAGCATTACTGTCGATGGCCTCTCGCTCGAGCTACGTGACACCTTTTCATCAGAGCTTCTCTCGCTAGCCTGTCGTTTGCCGTCTCGCTCAAGCGAGGCGAGCAATAGAGATTGTCATATTCTAGCCTATGTATCCTCTTTTCTATCTAACTTTGGACCGCAATTTCTCATTTATCCAGAACAAGTTTTGAGATTCCAAATATACCACGACGATCTACTCGACGAGTAGAACAAATTAATCTATTTATATTCATAATTTGACTATCGAATTAAATCCAAATATTTTGTTGAAGTTGATATAAAAGTCACTTTCACATACATAATTTCATGCTCTAAACCAAATTCCAACAATCCCCCACTTGAATGAAAATTCGAATATGCTCATATTATGTAGAAATGTGACGCATTGTAGACAAAGAACATAAAAATACTGCATCGGGTAAGGTGCTTCGGGCTTTGAACCTTCCTTAATGAAATACTATGCAATTTACTTGGCTAATTGGTGAATGTGATGTCTTGAACCATTCAACCGCTGGTGTAAACCAAGACAATAATACTAACACAGAAGCATTTCCTAAACCATTGATGGTTTTCATGACTTGGTTAACTATGGCCCTGAACCACACTTACATAGGTGACCTCCTATTAAATGTATTCTGTCCTACTCCATTTGACTTAATTAAGATCTAGGAATCATTAAAAGAGTATCTTAACCTCAACATTATGCAGAAAGCACTTTAATGTCATAGGAATGAGTTAGGAAATAATTTTCTAAGTGTTTCATTGAATCCTTATAATTTAGTTGTCCCTTTGAACCAAGATCTTGGGATCTCCAGTCAATGAGGTAGGGTTACCATTACGAAGATCCTTACGTAGTAGGCTTTAATCCCATTCCTTTCGATAGGCAACGAAATTGATTTTTAGGCAAATCTTTCGTAAGTGGATTTACAATGTTCTCCTTTGATTTTACTTAATGTATGGAGATGATGTCATTAGAGATTAGTTGCTTAATGGTATTAAGTCTGCGATGGATAATTATTGCAGGAAGTAGCTTGGGCCAACATGAAATATCTTCCAAAAAGTTAGGAAGCCATTCTGCTTCTTCTCCAGCTTTATCCAAAGCAATGAACTCAGATTCCATCATTGATCGAGCTATACACGTTTGCTTTGTCGATATCCATGATATAGTAGCTCCACTAACTACTAGTAGACTTTAAATCCTTCATGTCGAATATCCAATTCACATCGCAATATCCTTCCAATACCGCAGGATATTTTGAGAAGTGTAATCCATAGGTTAAGGTATATTTTAAGTACTTAAAAACCCTTGTTAAAGCCTTCCAATAATTATGACTTGGATTACTTGTGAATCTACTACGTTTATTCACAAAAAATGCTATATCCGATTGAATGCAGTTCGTAATATACATTAAATTGTCGATAATCTGTGAATACTTTAGTTATGACACACATTCATCCATATTTTTGACTAAGTGTAAACTTGTGTCAATAGGAATTTTTGTAGGACTTTCCTCAAGTACATTATACTTTTTTAGTATATTTTCAATGTAATGAGATTGGGAAAGTACAATTTCTTCTGGTGTTCTAGAGATCTTAATCCCTAGTATCACATCAACCACGCCCATATCTTTCATATCAAATTGCTTTATCAGCATTTTCTTGGTTTTCAGTAACACTTTTTGAATATTGCCCATTATCAACATGTCGTCTACATATAGACACACAATCACATAGGTATTTGGTGTATGTTTTGTATATGCACATTTGTCACGCTTGTTTATCTTAAATTCTTTTGACAACGTCGTTTCGTCAAACTTTTGGTGTCATTGTTTATGAGCTTGTGTCAATCCATACAAGGACTTCACGAGTTTACAAACCTTATGTTTGTGATTAGGAGAGACGAACCCTTCGAATTATTCCATGTATATCTCCTCTTCTAACTCACCATTCAGGAATGTCCTTTTCATACCCATTTGATGAATCTCAAGGTTGTGTATTGCTGCACTCACAATTAACAACCGTATCGAAGTGATTCTAGTTACAGGTGAGTAGGTATCAAAGAAATCAAGTCTCTCATTTTTCTTATATCATTTGGCAACCAATCTAGCCTTATATTTGTCACTGGATCTATCCGGTTTAAGTTTCTTCTTAAAAATCCATTTATACCCTAAAGGCTTATTTGTATGAGGTAAATCAACCAACTCCCAAGTGTGATTTTGCATTATATAATCTATCTAGTTATTGATAGCTTCTTTCTAATGCGATACTTCTGGTGTAGACATTGTTTCATCGAAAGTCTTTAGGTCATTTTCTACCATATAGGTTACAAAATCTGGGCCAAATGTCGTAGATGTTCCAGCCATTTTGTTATGCTTTGGTTCTTTCTCATTTGAAGTACCACTTGCGGTATCATATGTTCTCTTATTTGAACTTGCACTTTCCTTTTCCTTATCAGGAAACACATTCTCGAAGAATGACACATTTTTGGATTCAATTATGGTTCCATCAAGTACATCTTGAATTTTGAATTTATGTACAAGGAATCGATATGCACTACTATCATTGGTGTATCCAATAAATATGCAATCAATCGTTTTAGGACCAATCTTCACTTGCTTAGGCTTAGGGATTTCAACCTTAGCTAAACACCCCCCACACTTTCAAGTATTGGTAGGAAGGATGATGACCTTTTCCATAGTTCATATGGAGTTTCTTCCATTTTCTTGAGGGGTATCTTGTTAAAAATACTATTTTCCATTAAAATAGCTTCCCCACAAGTTCTGAAGCAACACTAAACTCAGCAACATGGCGTTCATTATTTCTTTAAGAGTTCATTTTTGCATTCATCAACACCATTTGATTGAGGAGATTATGGTGTCGTTATTTGATGAATAATTCCATGTTTGGAACATAATTCTTCAAACGGTACCTCGCATTCCCCTCATCTATCACTACGAATATTCTCTATTCGTTTACCAAGTTGAGTTTTAACTTCTGCCTTATAATGCTTAAAGGCATCCAATGCTTCATCTTTACTTCTTAAAAGAAAGACATAATAGCACCTTACACAATCATCAATGAAAGCAAGAAAGTATTTCTTACCACCTTTAGCTTGAACGGATTTCATATCAAAAATATCGTTATGTGTTAGCTCTAAAGGTGTTGTGTTCCTTTGTACCGAGTGGAACGGTGTTTTAGCCAATTTTGCTTCAACACAGACTTCACATTTATGATTAGGATCATCTTGAGTGCCGGAATTAAACTTTGATTCATAAGTTAACGCAAAGATTTGTAATTCACATGTCCTAGTCAACTATGCCACTAAAAAAACAACTCAAGCGTATAAACAGAATTTGAATTTTTATTCATAATGTTTTACCTTGGTACAATAGTAAGAACGTTCATTTTGAACATTTCATCACACATGTATCCCTTTCCTACATACATCTCATTCTTAATGGGTACAAATTTATCGGATACAAATACAAGTTTAAAACCATTTTTACTAAGTAGACACCCGGACATAAGGTTCTTTCGTATGTCGGCACATGTAGAACATTGTTGAGGTCGAGTTCTTTTTCGGATGTCATCTTTTAAGTAACCTTCCCTTGTCCTTCAACTTTGGAATTTGTAGAGTTGCCCATGAAGAGTTGGTCTCCATCCAATTCTTGATAGTTGGAGAACATCGCCTTGTCTGCACACACATGACGGGTAGCATCAGTGTCAACCCACCATTCTCTTGAGTTTCCAACGATGTTGCACTCGAAAACGATTGCATATAGATTCATCTCTTGAATCCCTTCAGAAAGAATGTCTCTTTCAACCATGTTATCATGTGCATTCTTCTTCGATTTTCGACATTTGCTTGAACGATGTTCGGCCTTTCCACAATTGTAGCAGTTCCATTTGAACTTTTTGGCCTTCTTGGAGTTGTCTCTACGCAATGCCTCACTTGAGGACTTTCGCTTCTTGTTGACAACCTTCAAGTTGGTTTCAACAAAATTTGTTTCGAATTGGACAATAGACATTTTTTCGATTTTCCTATTGTCTTCTTCGATCCTCAAGCGGACAATCAATTCTTCCGAATTCATTTCCATGCGTTTATGCTTGAAATAGTTTTTAAAATCTCTCCACATAGGAGGACGTTTCTCGACGATGGCAGCAACTTGGAATGATTCGCTCAATCCCATCTTCTCGGCATGGATGTTATTTAATAGAAATTGAAGTTCTTGCACTTGACTAATCACCGGTTTGGAATCCACCATCTTGTAATCCAAAATTCTGCCAATTATGATCTTCATAGTTCCGGCATCCTAGGTCTTATATTTATTCTCCAATGAATCCAACAGTTCCTTGGCCGAGTTCTTAGAACTATACACTCCATATAGTGTGTTGTCCAATCCGTTGGTGCAATATCCTTGAGAAACTTTGCCAAGTTTAGAGTAGTAAGATAGTACGCCAAACTTTTCCTATTTTTCCCCATGTGGGATTGCAGTATTTTGAAGTGGTATAGCCATACATTGTTTGAACCATTTTGACTCGAAGTAGCCTCAATGGTAGTCATTTCTATTAATCGGTGCAGACAAGCATACAAGGAGTTCGTGGACGTTGTCACATTTGATACCACCTACCTTATTAATAAGTATGACATGTCGTTCACCCTTTTTTTTGGTGTGAATCATCACGGACAGTCAACGTTGTTCGGTTGTGGCTTGGTATCGAAAGAGGACATAGATACGTTTTTGTGGTTGTTCAGGACATAGCTATAGTGTATGCATGATCAAGCTCCACACAGAATAATCACTGATCAAGACAGAGCCATGCAAAAAGCAATTCAAATAGTTTTTCCAAATATAAAACATGGTGTTTGTGGCACATTTTGAAAAAGTTACCAGAAAAGTTTGGATACCACGTGGATAAGTCTTCAATATTTTTGACTATACACGTATTGGCATGATTCATAATCGGTCAAAGAATTTGAGGATGGTTAGAGAGTGATGATCGATACGTGTGACTTGTACAATAACGACTAGTTGTTAGGATTGTACAAAAATAGAGGTTGTTGGGTTCCGTGTTTCTTGAAGACAACTTTCTAGGATGGGATGTCGACAATGCAAAGAAATGAGAAAATGAATGCTTTCTTTGATGGTTATGTGCATTCGAAGACATCATTGAATTTGTTTGTCGAACAGTATGAACGGACACTGCAGAATAAGGTTGAAAAAGAATTTCAGGCTGATTTCGAGTCTTTCTCTCAAATGGTGCCATGTGCAACAATGTACGGAATGGAAAAACAATATCAGACAGTGTACACCATTTCGAAGTTTAGGAAAAGGTGAGTTTACAAGAAAGGTTTATTGTGACCTCATATCTTCTTCAGATGGATATATGGGGACGACGTACGAGGTACGCGAGGACGTTTTATTGTCGATCTATGAAAGAAAAAACTATTTCTTATCTCATTTAATAGAGATAAATGTGAAATTATTTGCAGCTATCTCTTGTTTGAGTTTCGAGGAATAGTATGTAGGTGTACGATCGCAGTGTTCATATGTAATTATGTGACTATAATGCCGGATCAGTACATACTACGAAGATGGAGGAGAGACATCAGCAGAGCACACACGAGGTCGTAGTTAACTACGATGGGTTGGTTAGTACACCTGGAAAATTGAGATATGACGACATGTGTCAAGCATTTGCCAAAGTGGCAGACCTTGCAACTCATGACGAAGGGCGGTATCGTGCTATTAAAGATTGGATAGAACTTCAAACTAAAAAGCTTAGTTTGAAAAAGTCGAGTTCAGGTAGTAATACTATTAGGCAGTTTATTACATCTTAAGATATAGGGAGCGGGAGCATCAGGGATCCAAACTTGTTGAAGACAAAGGGGGCGCCCAAGACCAAACGGAGAAAAGGCCCATTAGAAACGAGTGCTAAGAAAGCAAACGTATATATTCTTATGTCCTACTCTTGTATTCACTTCATTTTTATACACTAAGTCATATTCATTATGGTGTCCATGAAGGTACGATCTAATCAAACCAAAGGAAAGAGACCAACACCGAGATATACTAGTATGGAAAATGGTGCACCTGACGTTCTACCACCTCCTCAACAACAATATTTCATGCCGATGCCATTCTCAAATCCACAACTCCTAATGGTTAGTATATTAATTATACCATTTTTCGTAAGCACTTTTTGTTGTGTTGACGGTAACAAATTTATGTAGGGCGACATGATGAGTCATGTGTTTACATCACAAGTGATGCCTTCTAGTTTGATCCCTCCTAGGACCGAAAATATTATTTTCAATTCACAAGGTACGTAAATATTTAAATAAAAATATTTGAATTTGAATACTTACTCTTTTTATTAATTTTAATTTGCACATTAGTTCATGCGAATCCGTAAAACTATCCACATTTATCGCATCATGGTGGCACCATTTGAATTCAAGCTAACGCTGAAGGCATATTTTATCGATCAAGCTTGTCGTGGCTGTACAATTTAGTTTAAAATTTTACTTTGAGAGGTTTCTGTTGTCATTTGTTGTGTAGTCGACTATTGTGCTTCTTTGTTCTAAATGACTGAAATCAAGCTTTCAACCTCTGTTAGTATTTCATTATTATTTTTAATTTCATTATTTGCATTGTGGTTGGATTCTACTTAATCAACAATTTAACGACACTTTCATAATTTATTTACATTTATCGTCACATATTTATATTGATGTCTTCCAAATAGAATTCAACTTATTGCCTTTGATTTTACTAAAGTTTGACAAAATATAGCGGGTTTGTTATGTACAGCTTCGATGGTCTGAAGTAGCACTTTACATTCTGTCAAATTTCTAAGTTCCAGTGCTTTGGACCAACAAAGAGTCAAAGTTATTTGAGAAAACCAACAAAAATATATTGGAATCATATAAAACTATGAACATCTTTTGTTCAATATTTTTCTACCAATTAAAGCATTGATTTCATTGATGATATAAAATCCAGTGGAATTTTTCTGTACTTAATTTACCGTGGACAACATGTTTTGATGATCTCGAGAAGAATTTACAGTTAAATGCATTCAATAACTCATGTTAAACTCCAACTACATACTAATTTAACAGGCATCTAATGTGCGCACAAGGTACATAAATCAAGACATTCGTGGATGACAAACTCAACCTACGTACTGCACTAGACAAATTCACCAAATTGAGAATCACAACTTCAACGAAATTCACACAACTACTTTACCAAAATGTCATACGTTGTATGCATTAATATCCGAAACACTTAGACAGCCAAACATTAACGACTAATCAAAACGTCTATGTCTCCTTCTTTTTCCCTTCGTAAGGTGATTTTCCCCGACGGATTGTCACATTCACGTTCACAGAAATCATGAGTTCTTCTTCGTTATTTAGTAACTTGAGTTTGGAACCTTTGTGACGTATCTTCAACTTCTTCGTGCATCACTGGTTTAGTCAAAGTAACTCTACTGTTACTCGATTCACCGGTTTCTTCTCCTTCTTTGCACCAATCCCAAAACCCACACTTCTCACTAAAACATTTGAAGAATTTACCTTTGTTAACAGTGTCTCTTTCAACCTCGAAAAACTTCTGAAATCCATGTGTACATTGTGGGCATCGAAATTTTAGTGGACAATTGTCGAAGAAGTGTCCAACACTCGTGCAACCGTTGAGAACTCTGAAGTTCTTTCCCAGCATTGTGTGCTGCTGAATACATTAACAAACATCAATGTTACCATTTTTCCTTCAAAGTTGAAGATGTAAATTCAGCAGGTAAAATCCACCTTAAAGCATAAGAACCGTTTTTCCTCCTACAACCGTGACACACTACAATCCTAATATGACAAGCAAAGACCAAAAAGTAATGTCAACCGAAAAATTGAAAGAGGAACGAACAACAGATTTTGAAAATGTACAAATACAATTTCGGTGGTTAGCAAAGCAAAAAACCAAGAGCAAATGTCAAAATTGGACAAATAACATCTTAGTATTTAGCAAACCAAACAAGTCAGTGGAAGTGAAGGATTTAGAGAGGAGGGAAGTGAACCGATTCTTTCAAATATGAGACAGTAATTAAAATGAAAAAACAAAGCAACATATAATTAGCATTTCAAATATGTCCAAGGAATTGTCTAAACAAGAAGAAAAGTGGACTTTATTGAGGACCTATATGTCATAGATAATGTACTAGACACACAGATATGGCGGGCAAAGCTTAAACCCCTAATGTCAATTGTGTTCGCACTGATCCAAAATATACAGGCTGCAGTTTTCTACCTATGTTTATGAAAGTGAAGCATAAGTTACGAAGAAGTCTCTATATTGCCATCTCTGAAATACCAATTGATTAGCAATTCAGATTCCTCTTCTACATTAAAACAATAAAGATGGAATAAGACCAATTGGATAATTACCCAAAATTCATTCAATCACGAATAGTTAACATCCAAAAGAAATTTCCAAATTAATTTCCATGCACAAGCTATATATAAAATCATTAACAAGACCGAAAGAAAAATGAAGATATTGATTCTCACTTGGTCCTTCAGGATATAGAGGTCTCCATAGGGCAACCGCTTTGATGACCGTGTGAAGCGGGCCGAAAGCAAGTACACTGCTACCGTTGAGTAACTGTCAGAGATGGGGATGACGCCGGAAGTGCGGAGGATGTCAGAGCTTAGCAACTACCATGGGTTAATGTTTGGGAGGAAATGGGTGTTGAAAAGAGATAGGGGTTTGATTTGGGGGAAAATGGGGAGAAAGAACACAATTTTAAATTTTAAGTGACTGTTCTCTTTATGTTTCAGTTTTGTGTTTTGAGTTTTGAATTCATTTTGTATTTTGTGTTTTGAGTGTCTGTTTTGAAATTTCTGAAAATGCGTTCTTTTTACCATTCTGAAAAACTGTTTTTGAAAACATAAAAATGAAAAACGCGTTTACTTTGAAATTTTGAGAATTTTTTTAAAATAATATTTTATTCAAGAAATCAGATTATTTAATAAATTTTAATAGTTTAATGTTAATATAGTATTAAATAACATATAAATTTTGAAGTTGGTGAATCTTGAAATATTTTTTTTCCAACTATAAAAAACATAACCTAAATTAAATTTGGCAAATCCTTACTTTTGTCCTTGTACGTAACTTGTGAAAATAAATAATTAGCATCAAGTCACAATCAAACATAATCAAGTTGTAAAAAAAGGAGCGCTAATCTCATGTTGACATGTTAATAAATATTTTGAAATCAATTTTATCGAGTTCTTGTTAGGTCTCACAATTCTTGCCAAATACAATTTTGATCGTCTAAACACGATGACTATCATAAATGATAATAAATAACATTACTCCTTGATTATAGATAAACTACTTACAAGTAAAAAGGCAGATCACAAATATTGTCAATATTTAAAAATCAATCAGTTGGCTTCGCATGGTCATTTGACCCTTACCATACAAATCACAAAGCATTTTCATTCTTTGATTCAATTCCATTTCACTTAATTTCACTTAATGACCGACTTTGATGCTACAACATTTGCAATTAGAAGTATTAGTTGGTATATGAAGAAGTTTGAGAACTGGCCCACGAATGCTTCCCGTATTACTTTCTTGATCTACAATTTCAGTTTGTTGTTGATACTACATCCCCTTTGGTGCCATAAACATCGGTAGAATCTGTTGAGTTCTTATAACTGGTTGAGCCAATCAAATGCACTGTCTTGAGATACAAACTGCAGGTCCTACACCAATGGATATGAATGGCACGCATGTTAAATTTATGAAAAGCTTTTAAAACTAAGTTCATCATAAAGTGGAAAGCGAAGCAGCTTATTGCAATCAAGAAATCTGGTGGAGTATCCAGTTCCAAATTTTCAAGATCAGAAATTCCACAAGTGGTAGTGTCATCTCACAGGTTCATTATTTAGAAGAAATCTAGTCTAACAATATCCAATAAAATCTTAAATGAACAAATGCACTCTCAACTCAGCCACTGAACTAAATGTATAATAAAACAAGAACATGGAAGTTGTTACCAGCCACTGAACTAAATGAAGACTAGATATCAGATCATTTCTCCCATATTAATTAAGTACTTCATGGACAACAAATAAAGTTGAAGATAGAGAAGTACTGGTAAGTAGCAAGGACTTGAATGAATCAAATGCACAATAACAACAAAAACAAAATTGAGCTTTATTCACGATAAAATGGTGATCATCAAATCCAGACAAGGTCATTCAACTCCTCCAAATTAAGTGAACTTTTGAAGCACAAAATTTACTTGGATTAGAATCCTTTCAATTGCAGTAACTATTAGTCCTAATGCATTAGGCCAAGTTAATATATGTCATTGGCTCATATATAGACCCATTTAGACATCCAAAAGGACCAAAACTATGAAGACAGTAGAATTTTTCATACACGTACAAAAATATAAGATCACTCCCTAGTGCACATGCGCATCCAATATCTCTCTATAATAACATTAGCTGAATCATCAACGTAATCAATGACATAGGGCGAGGGAAACATAAAGATACTTTGATGTTCAGAGAAAGAATACATGTGAATTAGGCCAAGTTGCTTAGATGTTTCTCAAGAATAGGTCCACCTATAAGACTAATTGTGATCGAACATTGAAAGAATATGTCCACCTATTCTAATACCTCTTCTAACATACCATTTTTAGCATATCCATCTATTAAAAAGTTTCATATTACAATATCCTTTTCAATTTCATCAAAAAATTGACGAACAAAATCAATGTAACCATGTTTCCCATACATGGAAATCAAGCCAGTTAACACACTCAAGTCCAACAAAAATCCAATCTTAATGCAAATTCCATGGAGACGTTCCTCTCAGAACATTTCTCATTTCACTAACAGCTGACAAAGTATTTAATATTGTAGTCACACCAATACTATAACCATCCCTATGTAATTTCCTAAACAAATCCACAACCACTTCATACTGAAAGGCACCAAGATAACCACCCATTAATGTGCTCCATGAGATCAAATCTCTCTTTTCACAAAATTCATCAAACAACTAGTGGACCTCCTTAATTCGACCACAAACACAATAGAAATGCAGGAGAGAATTCTTGACATTTAGAAACAAATCAATCCCAGACTTTAAAACAACCGAATGAATTCCAGAACCAGTCCAAATAGTGAATAAACGAGCTGAAGATTTCAAGAAAATAACCAAAGATTATCACAAGAAAAGAATCAAAACCTTGATTTGAAGATGCGCAACCTTGATTGAAACAGCAGCTGAGAAGCCTTCGATTTGACAAGACGATCTCAAAACCTTGATTTCAAGATCATGTAGAAAACCCTTCGATTTGGGTTGTGGATTTGAGAGAGATGAAATTGATTTACCAGTTCGTCTTCCTTACGGGAGAGTCGGAGAGGAGAGAGAGAGAATTGAGAAACACCGTTTCCCATGTTTTGGCAAAGTTCCCTTGTTTTGTTGTTAGATTTCCAAAACGTGGTTTCGGTCGTTTTCTATTTTTAGTGGTTTTTTTTCCCATTTTCAGAAACGTGTTTTCGAAATGGGAAAGAGAACGCGTTTTCACTGTTTTGAAAAATTAAAAACAGAAAACGGCTTGAAAACGATAAAGAGAACAGGGGATTTTTGTTTTTTTAACTTTTACAACACTGCCACGTCACTTTGTAAATCGTCTTTGTCAATTGCCTTTGTACGTCTAGTGGAACCCTTCATTCTCCACGTTGCTGAATTGTGGCGCCTATTGCCTCATGTTTTGTTTCTTTATTTCCCCATATGTAGCAAACTTAAATTATGGTGCGTATGGGGCAGTATGGTACCTAATTCTTTATACTGATTGCATTATCACTCAATGAACTCTTGATCAGTGTCAAGACATTTTGGAATCATCCAAGATGCAAAAAAAAAAAAAAATAATAATAATAATAATAAATAGCATTCTAATGACCGGAACTAATGCGCGATATTTCACATATAGGTACAGAGCAATGGAATGAAAGAATAAAAAAATTAACAAAACTAACTAGAGTCTGGGATTGAATTTTATTTCTATTTGATGTACGCTAAGAATCATTTAGTAGAAAAGTAATACAATGATTTCAGGGTTTTAATTCAATTACTATTATTCATCCCTAAGAAGGGGTATATATTTACGTACAATGAAGTAGTCTACAAGAAAACAATCTTCCTGGAATATCACACAATATCCTATTACCATAGAAATCCTAATTATACTTATTTACAATATTCTATTAATAGGAAAAAATCTTTTTAAATTCTACACTCCCCCTCAAGTTGGTGCATAGATATCTATCATGCCCAACTTGTCAATTAAGTTGTCGAACACTCGTTTAGGTACTCCTTTAGTAAGGACATCCGCTAATTGCTGTTCTGAAGTTACAAACTGGAAGTTAATAACTTTTCTGTCGAGATTCTCTTTAATGAAATGACGATCAACTTCCACATGTTTTGTCCGATCATGCTGAACTGGGTTATGTGCAATCTCAATAGCAGCTGTGTTATCACAATACAGGTTCATGGGCTTCTTAAGTTTGTAACCCAGTTCTTTCAAGACATTGCAAATCCATAGCATTTCACAAACTCCATGTGCCATGCCTCGAAACTCAGCTTCTGTACTCGATCTAGAAACAACTTTTTGTTTCTTACTACGCCATGTGGCAAGGTTTCCTCCAACAAAAGTGAAGTATCTAGATGTAGAACGCCTGTCTGTCTTATCCCCGGCCCAATCCGCATCTGTATACCCAACAACATCTAGTTCACCCTTTTTTTCAAACAATAATCCTCTTCCTGGCGTCATCTTCAAATATCTTAAGATACGAAACACTGCATCCATATGTTCTTCACTTGGACAGTGCATAAATTGACTGACCACGCTTACGGCATAAGTAATATCAGGTCTAGTATGAGAAAGACAAATTAATCTTCCTACTAAACGTTGATACCTCCCTTTATCAGTCGGGATTTGATCAGGATAGATGGCAAGTCCATGATTCATCTCAATCGGTGTTTCAGCTGGTTTACAATCAAGCATCCCAGTTTCGGTTAGCAAGTCAAGGACATATTTTCTCTGCGAAAGTGAGATTCCCCTTTTAGATCTTGCAACTTCAATCCCTAGGAAATATTTCGGTAATCCAAGATCTTTCATCTCAAACTCCCTCGACAAATTTTTTTGCAATTCATTCATCTCATGTTGGTCATCTCCTGTAACAATCATATCATCAACATATACAATCAAAGCCGTAATCTTACCATTCTTGTGTTTGATAAACAGGGTATGGTCAGAATTGCTCTGTTTGTACCCAAAAGCTTTCGTGGACTTCGAAAATCTCCCGAACCAAGCTCTCGGTGACTGCTTCAAACCATACAACGATTTTTTTAATTTGCAAACCTTGCCAACGTCACTAAGGTTGATCCTAATTCCCAGGGGTACATCCATGTATACTTCTTCCTCTAAATTCCCATTCAGAAACGCATTCTTTACATCAAATTGGCATAAAGGCCAATCTTTGTTTGCTACAAGTGAAATTAGAATTCGGACAGTATTGATCTTTGCCACTGGTGCAAATGTTTCCTCATAATCGATCCCATAGCGTTGTGTGTACCCTTTAGCAACCAATCTGGCTTTGTAACGGTCAATAGTTCCATCTGCCTTAAGCTTCACAGTGAACACCCAACGACATCCTACAGTTTTCTTTCCAATAGGTATATCTACTGACTCCCATGTTGCATTCTTTTCAAGGGCTTCCAACTCCTGCCTTTGCCCATTTAGGGTCAGCCAATGCATCCTGCACGTTACTAGAAATAGATACAGTAGATAATTGATCAACCACAAGTGCATGTGACTTAGATAGCCTATGATTAGATATAAAATTGGATATGGGATATTTGGTTTTGGCTTTAATGTCTGGTACATACTGTTTCTTAGGAACACCGTTGGTAGCCCTTTGTGACTTCCTAATTTCTAACTTAGATGACTCATTTAAGTGTAAAGGTACCTGAGGTAGATCATTCTGAACGGAGTCTTCGGTTGGTGATGTAGAATGGTGGAAATCAAAATTGTGACCTTCAACTCCTTCACTAGGGTCCATATGATTAATCATTTGTTCATTGCAAGCTTCTGTATCACGTGATGATGGATCGACTTCTTCTGTCTCAAGTTGCATTCCAACGCCTTCAATAGTAGTTTCAGACACTCCTCTTGTTTCTCCAATTTTTTCTTCCAAATTCTCCAACTCTCCAAATATGTTACTCTCAATGGTAGAGTGATGATTCCCCTAAAAAATTCTCTCCCCCTGAGGGGAATGCTGAGGGGCTCTCTCAGAGTAATAAGGCTTAGATTCATGGAAAGAGACATCAAGAGATATATGTAACTTGGCAGTAATTGGATCATAACATCTATAGCCCTTCTGAAATTCTGCATATCCTACAAATATACACTTTCTTGCTCGAGGGTCCAGCTTGGGGTCAAGTGTGTGCCGTTGTTGCTTTAGTATGTGTACATAGGCTGTACACCCAAATACCCGAGGTTCCAAATTTGGCATGGATGGGATGGACAAAAGTTCATGCATCTTCTGATAAGGATTCTGAAATTCAATCACCCTAGAAGGGGTACGGTTGATGAGATAGGCTGCAGATTTCACGGCTTCTCCCCAATATATTCGAGGTACATTCATGCCAAACAATGAAGCACGAACCACTTCCATCAACTGCCTATTTTTCCTCTCTGCTAAACCATTTTGTTGGGGAGTATACGAATTTGAGGTCTGATGATGAATTCCATTTTATCGGCAAAATTCCATCATAGGACCATTCACAAACTCGCCACCGTTGTCGGACTGAAAAACTCTAATAGACTGGTGATATTAATTTGACGCCATTTTATAAAATTCAGTAAACCGTTCAAAGACTTCACTTTTATGCTTCAACAATGATACCCAGGTCATACGCGTGCAATCATCAATAAAAGTTACATAATACTGAGCACGAGAAAGAGAAGGAATTTTTGCAGGACCCCAAATATCCAAGTGAATTTTCATAAATGGAACTGGACTCTTATTAAAACTTGGTGGATAGGAAATGCGATGGGTCTTGGCCAATTCACAAACATCACAATGAAATTCTGAGTCACTAACATTTGAGAACAATTTTGGTTGAGGTTTTTTAAGATAACTAAAAGATAAATGACCTAAACGACGATGCCATAACCAAACAGCTTCCTTTGCACTATCTACCCCATTAATCTGATTAACTTGTCCCAAAAAATTCTTTCGTTCCTCTCCAAATTTTGTCAGATCCAGATAGTATAATTTCCTCTTTCTAACACCATAACCAAGAATCCGTCGTGTCAGAATGTCCTGAAATACACAAAATAAAGGATAAAAAGTCACAGTACATGCGAGAGCAAGAATAATTTGACCAACAGATAGGAGATTATAAGCCAATGAAGGAACAACTAAGACAGACTCAAGTGTGAGGTCTTTAGACAAGGCAACTGAACCTTCTCCGGTGACCGGAGTTGGGGTGCCATCAGCAGTCGAGGCACTATTTTGAGAGGATTGTTTGAATTCTGTCACAAGCTTGGGATCATTGGTCATATGGTCACTTGCACCTGTATCAATTATCCATGTATTATTCATAGTCATTCCATTCTTCATACCTGACTGTGCTACATTAGCGGAGGCTGAACACCCTTCATCTTTAGTAGCAGCTGCGGTCTTGCCCATTTTTTTTCGTGGTTTCTTGGTGAAATCCCACCACTCGGGATAACCAATCAATTCATAGCACCGCTCCTTCCTGTAACCCAACTCTCCACAGTGACTACACTTTTGGTTTGCGTATGGATTGGATTTGCTTGAGGATCGACGGGATGCAGCTCCTGCGAAGCCTGGGCGAAGCCTGGGCGAAGCCTGGAGAAGAATCCTGATATCGTAGGACAACCATAACCGAGGATTCGGTTGATACTGAACGTCCCATAGCCTGTCTCTCCAATTGGACTTTACGAATGTAAGCATAACTTTGTTCTAAGGAGAGTTTAGGTTCTTTTCGTAATATTTCTCCACGCACCTGGTCATACTCGGAGTCGAGTCCACTCAAGAACATGTGAACACGCATCCGTGACATTGCCGAAGTTTCTTGAACTACGGCTACAACGTTATCATTCTGTGAGGCCACCCTTTGATCAATTTCTTGGAACATGGCCACCAATTCGTTGTAATAGGTAGGAATTGGTCGTCCACTTTGTTTTGCTTCGAAACACTTCTTGTTCAATTCAAAAATTCGAGTTTCATCGGAGTCATCATAAAAATTTTTTTCAACAGCTTCCCAAATATCCTTTGCAGTAGGAAGACGAATATACCTGTTCATAAGCGAAGGTTCCATGGAGTCGATCAGCCAACTTTTCACCTTTTCATTGTCTGTGGCCCAAGTTTCATATTCTGCAGAATGCATATCTGGTTCCTCCTTTGCACCAGTCAAATATCCAACCTTTCCTCGTGATCCAATCCGCATGCGCATGAGAGGAGCCCATAAGGTATAATTGGATTCATTTAAGACAATGCTCATCGAGAACGTCGAGCTATCTTGGGTGGTGTAATGGTGATGGACGATTTGTGATGGTGGCGTAATGGTGATGGATGATTCAAGATCTTTCGTCGTGTTCATCATCTCGTCAGCCATTGAAAATTGTTACAGAATTCAGATTTGTTTTTTTTTTTTTTCTCGCTCTGATACCAAGTAGAAAAGTAATACAATGATTTCAGGGTTTTAATTCAATTACTATTATTCATCCCTAAGAAGGGGTATATATTTACGTACAATGAAGTAGTCTATAAGAAAACAATCTTCCTGGAATATCACACAATATCCTATTACCATAGAAATCCTAATTATACTTATTTACAATATTCTATTAATAGGAAAAAATCTTTTTCAATTCTACACATTTTGTGACAATGATTCATAGAGAACATCGTATTATCTTACGAAACTCTAATCATTGGCTACGAGTTAGCCAACTAGCAAGTTAACTCAAACTCACACTTTACGTCATCGACCTACCTAACCTAACCGAGATCATCAAACAGAGGTAGTCGAAATGATGTCATCGCCTCAAACGAGGCAACGTGTAGAGACCAACTCTTCATGATTGAAACGAGATGACATGATCTACTGCATCTCGTTTCCAAAGCAAATTTAAATCCACAAAGGTGTCTCCTTGCTTTGCATCTATCAAGAGATCTATTGCACAAGCTCCTTTGAAGGGTTGATTGATATGACATCTTTACAGCAAGCAACATTTTAGTCTAACCTTTCAAATGTCATATTTAGATTATTTGGTGGTCACATTTTAAAATCATTAAATGGTCTTTGAACCTAAAACAGCAGAATTGACACACAGGAGAAGAAGCATCAATCGTTAAAGTGAGGTCACGTTTTTTTACCCAACGGTAACTACTTTACCTCTTCTACTATAAAAGCTCACATTTAGTATCATTTGAAGGTAATGCAAATTTATACTCTCAAGAGTAATATTGTTCATTGTTGTTATTTTCTCTCTACAATTCGATGTTTGTACGCATATTTGTGGCTTACGTCTTTCGTTCATCCCACATCAAATGCATATACATTTATCGACATGTCACTAATCAGAAACCGAGGTCAACTCTCTTCTTGGGACTAGATTGAAAGAGGTACCATCTTGCTTGGTTTCTTCTTGTAAGGACTTTGTGGCAGCAAAATTTTCACTATGAAGTATTTTATAAATTTTTCATTATTTATTAATTTATTAAAATTATTTCATTATCGATTTGGAGTTTAGGAGAAAAATATAATAAATTTTATGCAAAAAAAAATCCTTTAAAAAACATATTTTAATGAAGAATCAATTATTAGAAAAGTATGCAATACATAATGTAATATATGCTATGACATGTACATTATTTTAGTCAATAGTGTTTTTGTCTGTTTAGCTATTTATAATAACATATTCGTAATTTTTCAGTAAATGGTATTTTTTGTAACCATTATACAAAACGTTGTATGTGAAATAGAGTTTAACACTCCCTATATACTGTTTGTATTTTGTAAATTT
Organism: Fraxinus americana; assembly: GCA_035079005.1. Taxonomy (NCBI): domain Eukaryota; kingdom Viridiplantae; phylum Streptophyta; class Magnoliopsida; order Lamiales; family Oleaceae; genus Fraxinus; species Fraxinus americana. Next base: position 11,645,946 of record CM068722.1, read on the forward strand.
CCCTTATCTGTATCATCCATGTTATTGGATTGTTGATTATAATGGTGGGAATGGTGGTCTAAAGAGCTAGAGAGAGAGAGAACCATGCATCTCATGGTGTGTGTGTGTGTATATATATATTTGATGACATGTTTAACCATGAGTTGCACATGGCTTTCTCTCTCTATATTGACCTCTACCCGTCTTTATTTCGGTTGGCTATTGAAACTTTCTTCCAAGGAGATAGAATTATATATTCTAGGATAAATAATAAATTTAGGAGACGTGTTGACTTAAAGAACTTGAGAACTTGGGAAGTTCGTGTTTAAACTTTTAACTTCACCGAATCTCCCAACATGCTCGAGAATCGAGAGCTGCCCAGTATCTCGAGTCATTGAGGTTGTCATGGCAAGATTATTTCTAGTGGATAAAAAACAAATAGAGACATAATTTGAAAATACAAACAGTGAAGATTTTTACGAACATTGTATAATTTTATATAATCATTATGCTAATGAAATAGTAATTAACATCAATAAGTATTATTTTTTTAAAATCTTGGTGCCTAATCTCCAACATCCTTGAGAATCTAAAGTCGCCGAGGGATTAGACAGCTACAGAATCTTTAATCATTCTCAATGCATAAAAAAATAATAAGATTTTTTGCTTTTTCACTCATTGATGTAGGAAAGATACATAAGGACCAATTAGATATTCCTAACATATCACTAGGTAAAAGAGGAGATTGTTAGGATCGTTATCGTATTCACGAGAGTTCAAAGGTACCAAACAGCAATCATTTCAAGCAAAGACCCCGTAATGCCTCCTTTGGTAGGCTTTTTTCATCCGGCATATTTGGGGTAATTTATTGACAAAATTACTGTGAAGGTACACACAATTTGAAAAGTTAGACCAATATGACATAAAGTAAAAGTTGACTACCAAGTACGAAGTACCAACTTGTTACTACAAAAATAATTGAGCAATGTTATGGATAAAGGAAGAGTATCCACATAAGTTGGACAGAAAACACACAAACAGGTGGGTCTCGATTTTTTTGACAATATTTAATTCAAATGGAACCCGTCTTCCATGTGGGTGGAATTCAAATTCCTATACAAATTCTATTGTTTTCCCGTAACTACAGCTTTTTTCAAAATAATTTTTCTGCAAATTCAAACAGAAACAATACAGATACTCACATTGGGGTGGGCCCTATGTGAATTAAATATTACAAAAAAAAAAAGACCACTTATTTGTGTGTATTCTATATGTTTTCTTTCTATGTGCTTTTTTTTTGGTATACATAGGTGGTAGGACCTCCGTTGCATGTTTTCCAAGAGAGAGAGAGAGAGAGAGATATGTGTATATATATATATATATATATATAGATATATATATGATTGTATTTTGTATGTAAACAAGATAGAATTGGACATCCCTCAATCATATTGTGGTATATCAACCAATATGAAGAAAACTTGCATTCCGCTCCTCTTCTTATGGCTTCCATTGAGTTTGGCCATATCAAATCAGAACCCCAACAACAGGACAATAACCATGCATGGCTGCCCAACCAAGTGCGGGAATTTAACTATTTCATACCCGTTCGGCATCGGTTTAGGTTCAGGGTGTTCCATTGGGCCAAGGTTTGACATAATCTGTAATACATCTTTCAATCCTCCGAAAGCCTTTAGGAGTACAGGTAATTTAGAGGTTATTTACATATCAGACACCAAAATCCGGGTCAAAAGCATGGTAGCTTCCAATTGCTATCATGAGTCTGGTGCTATAGCTAGCGAAAACTCAGTTTCGGTCAATCTAACGACCACACCTTACAGTTTGTCAAATGAAAATGTGTTAACAATTGTGGGGTGTGATGACTTTTCCATGGGATTCTTTGATAATTACCTCACCGATGGAGCATGTCTTTCAATGTGTTCAGACAGCAGGGAATTGAGGGACGAATATTGTTTTGGAGTTGGCTGTTGTCAGACCTTCATTCTCATAGGTGTAAAGAACTTTGGTACTTCCGTGAGCAGCACTACAACAAAATTCAGCTTTTGCAACGTTTGAAAAACATTGCTAAAACCTTTTTGCAACGTTTTTGCATGTGTTGCGGGCTTCAGTGTTGCCGTAGACCATAAGGATATGTCAACGTTTATACACCGCTGCAAAAGTTAAATACAAACGTTACCGTTTAGTTTTTGCAACGTTTAAAAAACGTTACTAAAAGTCATTTGCAACATTTAAAAAACGTTGCCAAAGGGGACCCTTTGGCAACGTTTATTTAAACGTTGCCAATTGTCTTTGGCAACATTTTTTAAACGTTGCCGTAGGTCATATTACAGTTTTTTTTTTATTATAAACAATTTATGTAAATTGATCGACAAAATTGAAAATACTCCTTTTGAACAAATTTTAAAATTGCATAAAAATTGATAATTTCATTACAAATTTTTAAATCCATACACTTGAACATTAAAATCTAATACAACATCACTTAAATAAAAAGAAGTTTCAAAATGAAATAAAATTTTGGACAAACAACGGCAGACTCTGGCAATAACACTTGACGAGCGTCTTTTAACATCAGTTTCTTTTGACATTTCTTCTGCCAATAACTTCTTTATTGGTGTTCCAGTGGCTCGTCTCGAAGAGCTTTGCCCAGCTCAACCATGAACTGCATCGGCCATTTATAAATTATCATATGTTAAGAGTCACTACATGCAAAAAGAAAGGCATAACAAGTAATTTGTATTTCTATATATAAGTGGCGTTGACCTTAGAGCCATTGTCTACTCTTAGATCTACATCGTGTAAACGTTATTAGTTTAAAAACAATGGATGAATATAACTATCAAATTCTCTTCTAGCATATAACTAGAGAGTAGAAAGAAAGAAGAAATGGAAAACCTGCTGTAATGGCAAGGAAGAAGAATGTATCATTCAACTTGAGAATTAAAATGAATACAAAGTGTATTTATAGAAGAAATGACTAACTAACCAACCAACTCACTAACAACTAACAAACTGAATTAACTAACTAACAGAACTAACTACAGCTGGAATTTAACTGCCGTAAGTTGAACTGAACTGGAAGAATCTGGATTCTAACACACCCCCCTCAAGATGGACTATGGACCATCTTGAAGATTAAAAGTGTGAACATGGATGCAACTGCAAAAGCCTTCGTCATTTTCTGCTGTGAATGGCTGCTGCAGAGGCTGGGAGAAAAATCTGAATGTGAACTACCAGTTGGTATTGAAACCTATCCTTGAGGTCATTCCCAATGGTAGAAAATGAGTAGATGATCTGAAAATTGGAACCTTCACAAAGGTTCAATTGGGTGGATTGCTTCGATAAGGTGGGCAGGGTTTGATGATGACCATTATCTTCAAGTCTCCATGCCTGACCAGAACCCTTTCTGCAACCATTCCCTGATTTTCTTGTTTTGGCTTTGAAATATCATGCCTAAATGAATTTTTCTAGAACAACAAAAGAAGCAGCGGAAGATTTTGCTCTGATACCATATCAAATTCTCTTCTAGCATATAATTAGAGAGTAGAAAGAAAGAAGAAATGGAAAACCTGCTGTAATGGTAGGGAAGAAGAATGTATCATTCAACTTGAGAATTAAAATGAATACAAAGTGTATTTATAGAAGAAATGACTAACTAACCAACCAACTCACTAACAACTAACAAACTGAATTAACTAACTAACAGAACTAATTACAGCTGGAATTTAACTGCCGTAAGTTGAACTGAACTGGAAGAATCTGGATTCTAACAATAACCACTCATTATTCATATATTTACTCATTTCTATTACTCATTTCTATCCATTTATAAATTAATCCGTTTATAAATTCTTCCCAGACAAGATTAACACACATTTGACACCTCGAATTATAAATAACAATGAAAGGATATTATGTTCTTTAGTGTCATGTTGATCTATCTTATTTAGAGCTTTACAAATTTGTTATATTTGTCTTTAACGTGCCAACTCATGCATGTTGAATTTAACTACACACTAAAAGCATTACATGAGTAAAATTTCATCATCAGGCGAAGTTGGGACTACTTGAATTCATGATCTTTTGTCAAAAGCTTTAAACTTTCAGAAAGAAATTTGGAACATCAGACTACTTTTATTCACCTGGATTCTTGGAGAAAGTGAGTTCCATGGAGCCATTAGGCAGAAGGCGTGCTGAGAATAATCTGGCCCTCCTTCTTGATTGTAAGAATCTCAAGTATCTATCAATAAGGAAGAGAAAAATCCCAGGGAGAATCATGCAGAAATAGGCAACTCCCACATGCAATATGTAGAAGAATACATAGAGAATGTAGAGATGGTGAGCATAGAAGAAAACTTCAAAAAACTTTCTCCTGATTCGATCAAAACTTGTTGCCCACATCCCCAATGAAACCACAAAAACTATTACTCCAGCTATGCTGGATAAATATGTACTACTCCATTGAAGCATCTGCATCACAAATTACCAGTTATTAAGTACTTCTAATATTAGTAGAGGGACAGTGAGTTTGTGTGTGAGAGATTGAGGCAATGAAAGTGTGAAGAAATATGAATACACTGATCAAAGCCTGTTTGTTCTAAAAGACAGCCTAGAATTTGACAAATTCTAGAGTCTCGTATTACTAACTAACAACGAACTGATAGAATAAAACTGTAGTTTAACATATCTCAAACATTAGACAAATTTGAGGATCTCGCATATAAAGCCACAGTTAAAGTAAAACAACAAGATGAAGACAATTTTCCAATAAAGTGAAGAAAGTGCCCGTTTGACCCATTATTAAAGTAGGTCCAACCAATAATGATTATTCCCAAAATTTTAATAATTTTATTGCAATACTATATTTTTCTACAAGTGCTAAAGCAAGAAACGGAACAAAGAGAAAATGTAAACTAGAACAAACATGGGATGCCGAAACAGCCACAAACCCCTCCAATCCAGTTGCAACTTTTATTTCAATGAAATATCTGATTCTCTTAAGCAGAATCTGCAAAATAATCAATTTCAAGTTACCCAATACTTTTACACGGATGGGAGAAAATTGAATAGGATCAATTAAGAGAGACAGAGATATCTATATGTTGTCATGTCCAGTTCAGTATACAAAATATGCCGTAAATGTAAGAAAATTTACCGCATTAGCAGTCTGTTTGTCGTTCCAGTAAAAGATCCCTTTATCCTTAAACAATTCTTCGTCCTCTGCTGAATAAAAAATATCAGTAGCATATTTAAGATAATTCAGTTGGAACAAATACAATTTTCAATGCCCCATTACTTCAAGCATATGGATCTTAAACAATTCTTCGTCCTCTGCTGAATAAAAAATATCAGTAGCATATTTAAGATAATTCAGTTGGAACAAATACAATTTTCAATGCCCCATTACTTCAAGCATATGGATTTCATCTTGCTGTACTCTACAAACTGCAATCAAAGAACAAATTCAGTTGAGTATATCATCAAACACATGGTGTGCAAATACCATAAGAAAACCTCGACAAAAAAGAAACGCCATTTCATTTGGTAATTTCATCAAACACTTCATGCAGATACGAGTAAACCCCACAAAAAATACTACACGCACTATTACAAATGAACATAGAGTGATGAGTGTGTTGAAGAAATCAATTACTGACCTTAGGAATGTTGGAATTATCGGGTTCCATTTCAATGGCATGGCGGGGGACGTGGGCATGGGCAACCATGAGAAAATTCGGAAATTCATCAGAGGTATGGGTCCCCAGTATCAATTTGTGTACAGCGAGAGGACCATTATCGGATGGGGGGCGATGGGAGCCATTGGACGGTGAGAGATGGCCACTCAAGCGCATGGCAGATGACGAGGTCATACAGTAATGGTGTGTTCTTCTTCCACACGGAAAACTCCTCATCTACCATTTCTTCGACTCCTCCCTCTGCCATTTTTCTCTTTCTCAATTTCTTAGTCACACAGTGACAGTGTAACGTGCAGAGCCAATCGGCTGGAGATGCTTATGTGGGGATTTAGCGGAAGAAAATGGTGGATTTGAACAAAGAGGGAGAAAAGAGAGGCGGAGACGGGATTATGGCTAATGTTGATTGGGCTAAATAATAGGCTTCTCTTTTCGCAGCGTTTCTCACTTTTAGCAACGTTTAAAAAACGTTGCGAAAAATAACGTATTGCAACGTTTTGTTATTTTTGCAACGTTTTTTAAACGTTGCAAAAAGTGATTTTTTGCAACATTTTTTCAACGTTGCGAAAAGTCTCACCTTTAACAATGTTTATAAAACGTTGTGAAATGTCACTTTTTGCAACGTTTAAAAAATGTTGCAATAAGTTATTTTTCGCAACATTTTTTAAATGTTGTTAAAAGTGAGATTTTTCGCAACGTTAAAAAAACGTTGCTAAATGTGAGATTTTTTGCAACGTTTAAAAAACGTTGCGAAAAGTCACTTTTTGCAATATTCATTTAAAAAACGTTGCCATAGGCCCCTTTAGCAACATTCACTCATCCAAACGTTGCAATAGAACCCCTTTAGCAACATTTAATGAATGAATGTTGCCTTTTAAATGTTGCAAAAGCCCATTTTTCTTGTAGTGCAGCATTGAAAATCACACAAAGGTTTGGTCTTTCAACCATTGTGGCTATTCCTTTCTTGGAGAGAAGGATATCTACGTATTTCGCTTGTCTGATCTCTCCGGTCCACATGTCATAGAGAGAATTTTAGAAACTGTGCCATTGGTGTTGGATTGGGTGATCGACAATCACACTTGTACTGAAGCTCAAAAGTCCAATAATTTTCCTAGTCAAGAAAACAGTATTTGTCTTAATTCTGATGCTGATTCTGGAGGATACCGCTACATTTTCCATAGTGGATATGTGGGAAATCCATATCTCAAACCAGGCTGCCAATGTTTGGTTCATGGATAAATCAAACTGACTTGTCGCCAGTTGAAAAACAAGATAATGGAAAGGATAATTCGACTCAAAGATATTATTGCTTCAGCATTAATGGTGTATAAATAGTTATAGGGAGAATATTCTAGAGTGTACAAAAGATTGTTAGTTCCTTAATTCAAGGAAAATGTTGGAATAAAATTACAACAGAAAGTTGTGCTAGCATTTTGATATAAGAGAAGAATCTCCAGCAAGGATTTCAGTTGGCAGAGTGTTGATGAAGTGGCTGCTGATGCTGAGCAGAGAATGGAATAGTTAACTCTTGACACCCATCTTCAAGTTGGACGGCAATGAAGTGACTTCAAGCTTGTCTTTCAATAAAGAGAAACCTTAAGTGAGTGAAACCTTTAGTTAACAAGTCTGCTATTTGATCAGAGGAGGGTACATATTTAACTTCTAATTATTTCCCAAGAACTTCGTCTCTGATGAAGTGATTGTCCAATTCAATATGTTTTGTTCTCGCATGGTACACTAGATTAGATGCCAAGGCACTAGTGCTCATATTATCACACCATAGAATTGGAACTGATACCTGTGGCACTTCAAGTTCCTTAAAGAGAGATTGGATCCAAGCCATTTCTGAGGCTGTTGAAGCAAGAGCTCTATATTCCGATTCTGTACTTGATCTAGTAACTACATGTTGCTTTTTTGAAGACCAAGCAACCAGATTTTCTCTTAAGTAGATGCAATGTCCTCCAGTTGATCTTCTGTCATCTGGGCAGGAAGCCCAGTCTGCATCTAAGCATCCTTTTAAATCAAGTATATCACTTCTTTGTATCCAAAGTCCCTAATTTATAGTTCCCTTTAGGTATCTAAGTACCCTCTTCAGTGCTTACCAATGAATTGATGTTGGGGATTGTAGAAACTGACTTAACTTATTCACAGCAAAAGTGATATCCGGTGTGGTATGAGAGAGATATTGCAGTCCTCCTACTGCACTTCTGTAAATTGAGAGATTCTTTAATGGTTCTCCATCAGCCTTTAACATGGTTTTGCCTTCTAGAATGGGAGTTGGGCATGGCTTCAGGTTTTGCAGTTCGAATTTCCTTAGTAGTTTAGCAATATATCTTGCTTGTGTCAAGTGAAGGCCTGAGTCATGCCAAAGTACTTCGATTCCCAGAAAGCAGTGAAGTTGTCCCATATCTTTGAGTCCAAATATTTTGTTTACTTCATTTATGAATCTTTGCAGCAACTCAGTATCATTTCCTGTTACTACAATGTCATCTACATAGATGAGTGTAAAAATGACTTGTTTCTCATTTTTAAAGTAGAAGTAATGTATCAGCTACTAATTGTTTAAACTTCTAGTTCATCAGTGTTGACTTCAATTTGTCATACCAAGCCCTAGGTGCCTACTTCAACCCATAAAGTGCCTTTTCCAGTCTGAAAACATGATCAGGTCTTGATGAATCTATAAAGCCCTCTGGTTGATTCATATACACCATTTCCTCAAGTTCACCATTCAAAAAAGCATTATTGATATCTACTTGTCTGATTGCCCATCCCTTTGAGACTGACATAGTCAGTATGACTCTTAAGGTTGATACTTTAATCACATGACTGAAAGTTTAATAGAAATCAATTCCAGGCTCTTGATGAAAGCCCTTAGCTACCAACCTCGCCTTCAGTCTTTGAACAGATCCATCAGTGTTGTGTTTTACTTTGAAGACCCACTTATTTCCCACTATGTTGTAAGTTGGTGATGGTGGCACCAGCTTCCAGGTCTTTGTTTTCATTAAAGCATTGAATTCTTCCTCCATAGCTCTCGTCCATTCTCTGTTCATCATGGTTTCATCAACACTTTTTGGTTCTGAGATTTCAGAGTTGGTCCTAGATAATTTTCCCAAATATACCTTAGGTTTAAAGACTTGAGCCTTTCCTTTTGTGATCATAAGGTGTTCTATTAAGTCCCTAGCTTTCTACTGAGGTCTAGCTTGTTGCTGATTAGCTGTGACGTCTGATTCAGCATTTTCACCATTCTGTGGCAACTCAAGTTCAGTTTCTGCACCTTGACTTACCGCTTGGTTGCTCATATTTCTGATCATATCATCACTTCTATTTTCATCTCTATTATCATTTATACTATCACTTGAGCTGGAGGGTGTATGATGCATATCATTGGTGGCTTCAGGAAGAGTTGCATCAACATGACATGAGATAGGTTCAATATTGTTTGGCTGATGTAGGAATTGGAAGTAGGATACCATAGATTCTGGTATCATAGAGTTTTGTTGATTTTGAACAGAAAACAATAACTCAAAGCGAAACTTAAGCTCATTAAACACAACATGTCTTGAAATATAAATTCTCCTTGTTGAGTTTAAGCATTTATATCCTTTGTGAGATTCACTATAGCCAATGAAGACACATTTTGTTGAATGAAAGCTAAATTTGTGCTTTTGGTAAGGTCTGAGATAAGGGTAGCAGACACATCCAAAAATTCTTAGGGACTTGTAATCAATTTCTTTTCTGAATAGGGCCATGAAGGGAGACTGCATTTTAATCATAGGTGTAGGCATTCTATTAATGAGATAAGTGGCAGTTTGAAATGATTCCCACCAATATTTCAAGGGCATTTTGACTTGAGCTAAAAGGGTGAGACCTGTTTCAGTTATAAACATGTGTTTCCTTTCGATTCTACAGTTTTGAGCTGATGTGTACAAGGATGTCTGAATTCAATGCCATCTTGGGTTAGGAAATTTTTGAAGACTCTATACTTACCTCCCCAGTCAGCTTGCAGTGTTTTTATTTTCCTTTCAAGCTTGTTTTCAACTAGCTTCTTGAATTGAACAAAAACACTCAGTGCTTCAGATTTGTTCTTTAAGGGATAGATCCAAGTGAACCTACTAAAATCATCTAGAAATGTTATGTAGTATTTGAAACTAGAAACTAATTGGATTTGTGCTAGTCTCCATAGGTCAGTATACACAAGTTCAAGAGGTATTTTGGCATGTGAAGATGAGGGAGCAAAAGGTAGCAGATGGGATTTGCCAAATTGACAGGTATCACAGAAGGATTTGCTTTAATTTTCATTTAACTTTTGATTACAAGTTTTGAGTACTTGATACATCACTTGGCTAGATGGATGTCCAAATTTCTTGTGCCATACATTAGCTTGAAAATTCAAGGACTCTCGACTAGACTCTAGACTGGGACTAAGGAATATTGTGCTGCAGAAATGTTTATTTGAGACAGCAGGTGACTGAGAGTGACATTTGGTGCTTTGGTGAGGGAAGTCCACTTGATACCACCCTCCTTTAAGCCTCCCTTGCAGTATCACCTCCCTCGTTAGCTTGTCCTTGACAAAGCAAATATTAGAATAGAATTCCATGTAAACATTGTTATCAGAAGTTAATTGGGAAACACTGATGAGATTTTTTTGAATTTCAGTTACATGCAGCAGTTTATTTAACACAAGTGGTTTGCTATTTAAGGTGGGAAGATGAGTCATGCCAAAATGTGAAATGTGCAGTCTATTACCATTTCCAACCATGATTTCTTCCTTACCGGTGTACTCATTTGCTGCTGTGAGGTTTTGCTTGTCTGCAATGATATGGTTGCTAGCACCAGTGTCTGCAAACGAAGCAGGCTAAATTATAATACCATATCTTAATGCATAACTGAAATATATGGGCAGCTACCTGATTAGTCTCTGGCTAACAGTACGTAGAACAGCTGGTTGCTTGCCAAGACCATATACCACCTCCCCATTTGTCTCTTGGGATATTTGCCTAATATGCTGCAATACCTATTTTAAAATGGAATGAAAATCAGGTTTCCACTATACCCAATTGGTCAAATTTTTCATGGAATTAATATGATTTTACTTAAAAATACAGAACTTTTACTCCTTCAAAAACCAAATTTCAATGCCAAACTATTGCTTATATTATTATGCAAAGTAAAATCTTTTGAAAGCATTGAAAATATTGTACTAACTGTAATTGTCATTTTCTGTGCCACTACTTTGGAAGATTCATAAAGCGGTCGTAGCACCTCTACCATACTCCAAGCCTAAGCCTAGAAAATGTTACTCGAGATGTCAACTAAGTTCTGGACATCAACCTATTATTATGTTCTGTAATCTTGGAAGCTGGAACAACTTCTTCAAAAGAAGATGCCAAGCTTGAAATATTATAGCTTACATTCAAACTGATGTTCTCAATAAGCTCCCAAGAGAAGATGAAAAGGATGAAGACCTTTATTGATTTCGTGAGACTCAAACAACAATTGACATGAAAACTAAACAGAACAATCACCATACATACTTGAAAAAATAAAAATGAGAAACCATAAAATATACTAAAACGAACACCATTGCAAAATTTAATATGTAAACTAAGATGATGTAGATTTGGCAATATTAGACAATAATAACTATAATAAAGAACTAAAATTTGAATGTTGTACCATTTACTACGATTTAAAATTGCATATAGAACACGAATTAAAATAAAAGTTGCAACTGAATTTAAAGAGGTAGTGTATTCTCACTCTTGCTTGTGCTAAAACCCATAAAACATAATTAGACATGGACAAACCAACAGCTAGATATACTCTAAATTTCTGACTATTTCATAAATCTAAATAAAATGAAACATGTTTCTCTCTTAGCTTTAAAGTCTGAGTCACGAGAAACTAAAGCAGTTAAGCCACTAATATTTCATGCAGCCTCCAACTGTTTCTTTTCCCTAAAACAAAAGTTACAGGCAAAAAATTTAAGTACAAATGAAAAAATGTTTTTGAGTGATAACTGCCAAAACAACTCATTGTGACGCTTGCTGTGGCAGAAAAACCAGCAGCAATTTTCAGAATATTGTACACCTTTAAATTCACTACGATCAATTAGTGCAAAAGGCAAAAGAAATTGGATTAAAAATGTAACCAACAGGGAGACCTTGTGTGCAGAAATATCAAAATCAAAGACCTTCCTGTTGTACACAATGGTTATTTTTTCAATTTCAACATTCTTCTTGAGACCATAACTCGACCTAAAAAACAGAGAAAATGTTTGTCAAATTACAAAAACACAGTAAAAATATCAATATAAATATACATACTTCAATGGTGAGAAAAAAAAGTCTGAATAGGTTTATTCGGACCCAAAGCAGCAGATTGAATGACAGTCTTCACAATCTCTATATTAAGCTTCAATACAATACCTTGTATGTCCACACTCCAACAATAAAATAAACACATAATAAAACAACATTATACAATTTATCTAAAAGTTAAAACAACCGTACTTAAGCACCTTAAAGTTCATCTTGCAAAATAGAAGCACAAGTGAAATTAGCAACAAGCAAAACGTGATCAATGAATTCTAAAGTGACAAAGCTGAAGAAACTCTTACACGTATATCATCGTCCACTGAGACAGCTTTATCTTCTGTCGAGTCTTCTTTGGAGCCATCATCGGTCTCGTTACTTTCTGGATCATCGTCTCCATCCTCGGCTATGAACACAATACCTAAACTTTGGAACAATTTTTTGTAGAAGATCTTACCTCAAAATTTGAAAATTATAAGATGGGAGTAGTCTTTGGATTTGAATTCCAAAAAGGGTATAATGAATAAAAAATCACATCACAATACCAGAACTTTGAAAGAACGACTACAACCAAGGATTTTTGTGGAAGAACTGAAAATAATCACATGAGAATACACCATTAAGATTTGTGTTCGAAGAACCGTAAGAACGAGAAGAAAGCCTCGTAAAATCGACAACCCGCAAAGAAAGATAAGGAACCAGCAACAATTTTCGTGAAAGAATCAGATGAGGCTCAACTCTGCTAAAAGAACATCTAGATCTTCAACAGAAAAAGAATGAGAGTGTAAGATTTTGCAGCTGAATAGAAATTATAAAGAGGGAAAATAATGCAGCCGGATGAAGATGATACTGGAAGCTGATTGATTACAATTGAATCAATAAATTCATCTTACATCTTATCATCAGTACAAGAGTGAATATATAGAAGGAAAGAAGGGGTAAAAGATGATCCTAACAAACTACAATAGAAATAATAATTGTGCACCTGACCATGTGCAATCACATGAGCTTGATGTTGGCTGATAGGTTCTCTTCCTAATGGAATATTTACATCTCCATTTGATATGTTTATTACATAATAGATAAGCTAGCTACATTATCTATATTATACATTCTAACAGCCCCTCTCAAGATGGAGAATAGATGTTTTCTATTCCCATCTTGGACAAATGAGATCTTAGAGTAATAGAAGATAATGGATTGGTGAACATTTCCTCAAGTTGTGATTGAGTGTGAATATAGGATGTAGAAATGTGTCCAGCCTTGATCTGATCTCTAATTAAGTGACAGTCCAATTCTATATGCTTAGTCCTTTCATGAAATACCGGGTTGGAGGCAATATGCAATGCAGCCTAGTCGTCACATTGCAAGGTGACAGGTTGGGAGTGATGAATTTGAAGATCCTTTAGAATATATTTTAAGCATGTAATCTCACAACAAGTGATAGCCATTGACCTGTATTCCGCTTCAGCAGATGAACGAGACACCACAATTTGTTTCTTGGACTTCCATGAGATTAATGAATCCCCAAGGAAAATGCAATAACTAGTGACTAATCTTCGAGAATCAGGGCAAGCTGCCCAATCAGAGTCACAAAATGCTCGAAGAATCAATGAGGATGAAGAGGAAAATAGGATGCCTTGTCCTTGTGCAAGCTTCAAATACTTAATTACCTTGTAGACTGGAGCAAGATGTGTGTAAGAGGGTGTTTCCATATATTGGCTAAGATTTTGAATGGCATAACAAATATCAGGTCTAGTTATGGATAAATATATCAACTTTCCAATTAATTTCCTATAAATTGTGGCATCAGGTGGAGTCCTTCCTGTATTCTTTCCCAGCTTTAGATTCTGGTCCATAGGTAGCTTTACTAGCTTAGCCCTAAGCATTCCTATATCAGCCAATAAATCTAAGGTATATTTGCGTTGGGATATCACAATTCCCTTGTTGGATCTTGCCACTTCCAGACCTAGAAAATATTTCAAGTCACCCAATGCCTTGATTTTAAACATGCTACTGAGGAACTTCTGAACTCTGTCTATTTGTTCCACATTGGATCCAGCGACTTCAATGTCATCTACATAAACTAGTAGGGCTGTAAAGGAGTGATTGGTGGCCATAGTGAAAAGGCTGTAGTCAGCCTTTGACTGAGAGAAGCCAAACTGTATAAGTGCTGCTGAAAATGTAAAGTACCGTTAAAGCTTGCTTCAAGCCATAAATGATTTTCAACAGCTTGCAAACTTGGCTAGGGTTCCCTTTTATATAACCTAGAGGTTTCTACATATAAACTTCTTCATGTAGAACTCCATGTAAGAAAGCATTGCTCACATCAAATTGCTTCAAGTGCCAATTTTGAACTACTGCTACTGCCAACAAACATCGAACTGTTACAAGTTTTGCAACAGGTGAAAATGTTTCATTGTAATATATTCCTTCTCTTTGGTTATATCCTTTAGCCACAAGCCTGGCTTTGTGCCTTTCAATGCTTCCATCTGAGTTGTATTTCAGCTTGTACACTCATTTGCACCCAATTGATGTCTTTCCTGGTAGAAGATCAATGAGAGTCCAAGTTCTATTCAGCTCAAGAGCTTCTATCTCTGAATTCATTACCTTGTACCAATTAGGATTACTTACAGCTTGATGATAAGTGCTAGGTTCAAAATGAGTGCAAATGGAGGTTGAAAAGGCTTTGAACTGAGGTGATAATTTGTGGTAAAAAATAGTGTTAGAGGGTGGAAAAGCCTTACCTGTAGAGGCTGGAGACCCTGTCTTGAGAGAAGATTGGGATTACTGATTTGATGTAGCCTGGTAACAGTGAAAATCTTGCAAGTACTGGGGTGCTTTCTTGGCTCTTGTAGATTTTCTAATGATAGGTGGTGTGGTAGGTGGTGTTTGAAGATTACCATCAGGTATAGGACTGTTGGGAATTATCTGATAAGGTGTATTAGGACTAGATAAACTAGGTGTTTCATCTGATGTTGATTCATGAATGTAATTAGCAATGTCAGGGAGTGGCTTGGTAAAGACAAATTCAGCCTTGTCAATGGGTATTTCAGACGGTTTTGAAGGAAAATGAGCTTCATGAAATGCTACATCCCTAGATATAAATATGGTTTTTGTTTGCAAATCTATCACTTTGTATCATTTCACTCCAAAAGGGTAACCCAAGAAAACACACTGGCGCCCTCTAAGATCAAATTTTCTTCTCCCATGTGTTAAAGTGGAAGCAAAGCAAAGGCATCCAAAAATCCTAAGATGAGAATATATTGGTTTACACTTAAACAACACTTCAAAAGGTGACTTGTTTTGTAGCAATGGTGTGGGAACTCTATTTATCAGGTATGTTGTTGTGAGAATGAATTCATTCCAGTAAAATAGAGGTAAGCCTAATTGATACTTCAAGGCTCTTACAACATTCATTAAATGCTGATGTTTTCTTTCAACTACACCATTTTGTTGAGGGCTCTCAACACAACTTCTTTGATGAATGATCCCCTGTAGGTTGTAAAATTCAGTTAGTTTAAACTTAGGCCTATTGTCACTTCTCAAGATTTTAACTGAAACTTGGAACTGGTTTTCTATCTTTTAGATAAATGCCATAATTGAATGACCAACATCAGATTTTCTTTTAAGCAAATACACCCAAGTGGCTCGTGAAAAGTCATCCACCACTAAAAGAAAATATTTGGATCCATCATGAGTTGTGGTGGGGCAAGGACCCCAGATGTCACAATGGATGATATCAAAGATTTGTTTAGTTTTATGTGAACTTATGGGAAAAGGATTCCTGTGTTGCTTTGCCAATGGACAGATAAAACATGGAATTTTATTATCATTCTTGAAATGAGAAATAACAGAAGTATCAGGAATGAGTTTCATTCTGGAATCAGATATGTGTCCTAATCGACTGTGCCATAAGTGTGGCTAAACATCAGAACTAATAACAGAAGCTGCTGTAAAATGTTGTCTAAAGTTAAGGGCTGATAGGGTGGTTACTAAGGCTGTGGATGGAACTTTGTGTAGCATGAGTCGATATAGGCCATTCCAAACATCACCCTTTCCAATCGTCCTCCAAGACAAAAGGTCCTGCACAAAATAAGTATCAGACATAAATAGCAGGCAATAAGGGATCTGATGTGTTAACCTTTTGACATATAGTAAATTGAAGTTGAATTTGGGAACATATAACATATCCTTGAGGAGTAAAGTATCTGTGACTTGTACTTCACCAGAATGTGTAGCTAGAACCACTTCCCCAGTGGGTAATTTTACTAAAAGAGAGGTTCTTGCTTTGATGGAGGTGAAAAAGATGGTGTCACAGATTGACACATCGAAAATGTATTCGACTTTGATTACCACAAGTGTACGGATCGTTCAAGTAATAAAAACGGTTTCGAAGTCCAAATATCGTTCTCACAGAGATTGAGTTAGTTTAAATTCTAATTATCTCAACCTTAACCGAACTAAATAGATTCAATGAGGTGGTTCAAAGGTGAAATTATCTAGATTTTGCTACGAATGTAAATTTAGGTGAAAATAAACAAACTAAATGCAAATTATGAATTGAATGCAAATGCTTTAAGAAATCTATGTATGAGAAGCGTACTAGGATTCCGAATCACCAAGTAAGTTCACTTTTAACCTTTATTTCACAATTTGATAGCACGGTGAATTGATTGAAGAATCAATGTTCCTAAAATATTCAACATTCTCTTTCGAGTGGAGTCAAACCTATTCTAGCGTACCATTTGACTATATTTCTATGACAAATGCCAATATACAAGAACGCATAACGTTTTATGAACACTTAAAGATTCACGTAAAGTATAGGGGTATATTTCTATCCCCTATCGAACCCTACGATGATTTATACCCTGTAAATCTATTTCCCTTCTTTCGAATGCCAGAAATAGATCACCCAAACTCACATAACCACATGCATTTAATTATGGAGACAAATAAAATGTATATAAATCATTCAACATTCATCATTCGTGTTTAAAATCAAATTTGCAAAACAAAGAATTAAAAGTTCACATTACGAGGTTAATCGTTCATCTAGTACAATAAAAACCTAGCCTAGCATAGATAAAATAGAATAGCAAAGAAAATATTTAGAAGAAGACATCACCCAAATCTTGAAATTATAACTTGAAATCTTGGATCTTGATGTGTAGATCTTCGCCCTACCCTCTTCCTTGCTCTTAAAATTGGTTGTTTTTTCTCCAAGAAGGCGTAAACCTAGCTTCTGGACGTTCTTCGGGTTATAAAGGATTCCTAGATCTTGTTTCCATAAGAGTTTGAATCGAATAAGGAAAGCTGGAAATTCGTTGAAATTTCCTTCTATGTGACCGCATAGAAGGATTCTATGCAGTTGCATAGAATGCTTCTGTGAAGAGGCTGAAATCCCTGCATGCCTTAATGGGGTCGCATGCCATTAACACTATGCGACCGCATAGTGTTATCTTCCTTTAAAATGTGACAATTTGGTCCCTCAGCTTCACTTGTCCACTTTTTAGTCCTTTTCCAACTTTCTCTTGATCCAACGCATAATTTCACTACTCAATTGGATCTTTTTCATCTTTGTGTCTTCAATTCCTTCTCTGACTCATCTTTTGAATATTTGCAGCTTAGTCCTTGAACTTTGATTCTTCTTCATTTTAGTCTTTTTTCTCTCTTTTTCTTTCACTTTCACCACATTCACCAATGTTGACTTACAAATACATTTTATAACAAATTAAGCTATGTTTCATGAATAAAATGACAAATATCCAAGTTTATGAACCGATATAAACGTGCAAAATACACTCTTATCAACTCCCCCAAACTTGAACCAGTGTTTGTCCTGAAACTACATCATAACTTAGTTTGCATGACACATGGTTCAACAATCTGCCATTTCTCAGGATTGGAGGTTAGTATGAAACAACATGAGCAGCTACAATCATGCAAAATCATGTCATGTCAATCTCCACATGTTACATGAAAACTCGATGTGTGTTTGTGTGTGTAAACTCATACCAGCATATCAGTATCATGATTGACTCCAACTCGACGCCATGTGGTCAAATTTTCGCCTTTCATCGCTCGAACGATATACACTTCCCCCAAACTTATTATTTTCACTCAAGTGTCCCGGGGTGTGTTCCTAGGTTGAACTCATCTATATTCATTCATTTCCCTCTCTTAGTTCAGATGTATCACACTGTCGCAAGTTCATACTTTAACAAGAAGAGGTTCTCCTATTTTTGATTCCTTCAACCTTTGAGACTAGACTCAGTTATTTGATTCGTACCAGAGATATAGTTCCATCAACCGGATGCCTGAGGCTAATCAATGATTTCTATGCACAAGAGTACATGTGTTGTTTGCCAAATTTTTTTTTTTTTTTTAACATCTTTCATTTACTTTCTGCATAACCCCTGTAACGAGCTTTAGGCCGATGACTCCCAAGTCAGATGACCATAGGGCACCCGATTTTAAACCCTTGCAGCCTTAATCACTCGAGTTATATAGGCTCGAACAGATGTCGTTATTTATTCAATGATCAGTGCAATGCCCCTATTCTTCTTAGTCATCCAGTTTCTGAAACTAATCCCTAACTTGAAACTTTCACCTTGTGTTCATCTCATTGGTTTCCGACAATCCACACAACTTATCACACATGAAACCCCTACTCATCTTAGTGCTCTCTTGTAAAAGTTTAATAACATCCAAGCCATTCTAAACATTGGTTATGGTGCAGCACATAAGAGGTTTTCTTGGATTTAATAACTATGTTCACCTATTTCTAAATCATGAGTCACATCATCAACTGAATACACAAGCATGAGTATCGTGCGCAAAATAAATCAAGTTTCATAGACATATTTTGACCAATCTAAAGAAGCACAATTTTCACCATTCACGATCCATACATCGTCCAATATTAATCATCATGATAGGCAGAATTTTCAAACCCACACAAGCACACATAATGCATAAAATAGAAAACAAATTTTTTTTTAATCACGCATCAAACACACAACAAAACAAAACTACAAAAAATAATGAGCGCCACCCCCAAACTTAAATGACACAGTGTCCTCAATGTGGGATGTACAGAAATAAAACTAAATAAAGACGAAAATGAAAGTAAAAACAGAAATGCAGAACAACATGATGAAAACGAGGTTCAGAGGGCTCCCCTGATCAGTGCTGTGAAGGAGGGTGAAAATCTGGTGCAGAAGTGGCACCAGCATCCGGTGGAGGTAGGCGGGCAAGCATCTGTCTCATGAGCTCCGACTAGTGGGCCAGCTCAGTGTGCATCTCCCTAACATTAGTCTCGATAGTACCCAAACGATCCCAGGAGTCATTGGCGCATAACTGAATGCCATCAACTCGGCCCACATATTTGTTTAGTCGCCCATTCATAACCTCCACCTCGCGTCTGGTAGCCAAGGCTTTCTGACTGGCAACCCCAGCGAGGGTCCGGGCAGTAATCACATCATTGCGAATGGTCCCCAAAGTGGTGCCCAACACACCCACAGTCTGCCCAAGTGCCTCAATGTCTCTGCCAGATGCAGTCATCGTCGCAAACATCTGTCGGAGCAGCTACGTGTCGACCTCTAAAGGTGCATGTGGTAGTGGTGCCTCCTGTATATTGACGTCCTCAGTATCCTGATCATGGGTAGCCTACTGCTGTCTCTGACGTGCTTCCTCCTGGGTGGCCCTATGTTTTGCCCGAGCACGTTCTTGTGATTCCAAAGTGGTCAGCTTAATGAAAAGACTAGCTTTCTCGGGGAGCTCCCCTGATGGGAAAGTGACACCGGCCTATTTACAAATACAACTAATGAGGCTCGAAAAGATGAGAGACCAATGGCGATCAGTAGAGATCCTGTGAGAGTGAATCTGATCATAGATGAATGAAGCCAAGTCAATTTTGTGCCCCCGCACTAAATGATAGATCAGGCCCGCTATGGGATCTGTGAAGGTAGTACGATGAGTGGTGGGCTCCACATTATGGTGCAAAAATAGCCAAAGAATGCAATCGACGAAGCTCAATTTGCCTCCAGACTGGATCTGGTAATGGCCAAGCATTCACACGTCCCAAAAGAACCTCAGCAACAGTTTCCCAGTGGAAGTTACCAGGAATGGGATGATGTTGTCCCAAATGAGCCCATAGAAGTCCTGGATGACCTCCGGTGTGAACATGATCCATCCATCTAGTACCCAAGTCTGATGTAGATGGTCGGTGCCAGGAGTGTCAATCTCCATGTTGAAGTTAGCAAAAAATTCCTGGACCAATCCCTCATAAACCGGGTATGGGCGATCAACAACTTTTTCCCAACCACAATACTGAACCAACGTGGTGAGCTCAAACCCAGGGAAATCATTCAGTTTTACAGGCCTTTCAGGCAGTGGGGCCCAATGGTTGATGATATCGGAATACCTCGTGATGGCCTCTTGGTTAAGAAAACGATGAAAACCCCCATCAAGAGCTCGAGTGCGGGCAGTGCCCGAAGTACTGGCAACCTTCTCCTTGCCCTTGGAGGTACGCTTTGGTGGCATTCTACAACACACAGAAAAGAAACAAGTAACGCATTAGTGAAGCAGAACTGTGATAATTCTAAAACATGCACATTTGAATAAGGAAGACGGTGAGCGACTATGTAACTTCGGCCTGTGACACCGATACGAAAACTTGAAATTATCCCCAGCAACATCCGGGTATAAGAAAGAGGATGGTGGAAACTACCACATATCCAAAAATGATGGCAAACGGATGTGAGTAAGGTTGTGAAAGCAAGGGACGAAGTAGGGGACAGGGGTACCGTGTGCCTAGCCATAAGGTGCCAATGTGGTGTTCAATGTGATTGTGATGTGTGTATCGAGATTTGGCAAGACATCGCAACATAAAATGCCATTGCAAGTGTAAGTGAATCATGCCAAAAGCGAAAGGGGTCGAAATGGCACAAGAAATGTCACAGAAACAATTCATCGAACACGTTGTATGCGGTCCAATTGAAGTGTAAAATTGAGAAAAATCATGGTGGGAAACAAACCAAAAATTTTACCTGTACCCAATTCGTCAACACACAACCCAAAATCTACCTAAACCCGAGCGCCATTTCAATTATCAAAACTTCTCCAAAACAAAGTGAGAATACATACGAAAAGCACAATGAAAATGGAGATCTACATTACCTCGAAACTTGGAATGGAAGAGTGATGGAGATGATGGAATGTGTAATGGTCCTTGGGGGTTATAGAGTGAAGTCGAGTAAGGAGGGTGAGTGTTGGGAGCAACATGGGGGAAGAGAAATGGGCGTGCGTGCATTTTTTTTTAAAAAAAATTGGGCCTCGACAAGGTCCTTATGCGACCGCATAGAAGGACTCTATGCGGTCGCATAGAGTCATAGTTCAGGGCCAATTTTGGCCCTGAATGTGGTCTTGCGACCGCATGACTGGATAGTCTATGCGGTCGCATAGACTACCAGATTGCCTGTCTCCATTTTTTTTTTTTTTTGTAAGCCTCTAGTCTCATGCCAAGTGATGTCAAATGAGTGAAATGAGGTAGTTCAACATGAAAATACCGTAAAATCCATTCAATCACGACAAGTTCAATTTTGCTTGATTTTTCATTAGGATCCCAATGTAGAACTCACAATGCAACTCGAGGCCTAACCACCCCTCGACTGCGCAAAACACATTCCAAATCACTGTGTGTGCATTTTAAAATATGAATCTCATTCCAAAATCAAATTGAACCTGAAAACATATGTGAATTCCGAAAAACACAATTATTGACCATTTTACCCCGAAATACGTGAATTTGGCACAGAATGGAACAATGACCAATGTAACACCCCCGAACTTTATCCAAGTGAATTATAAACTACATGAGATGCTTATGAAATGTAACAACACATCTAAAAGCATTTTCAACCATGAAAGCACATGTTGGTCTGAAAAACTCAAAAAATTGTCTATTTGTGCCTCGAGATGTGTGAATTTTCTCTTAAAGTGCCCAAAGAAGATTTGTATATCGCCAAAGATATACATACTGCATTTAAAACTCATATGGATCATGCATGGGTGCTTTGCGAGTAAAATAGACGACGATGACCGAAAGATACCAAAAAGACATAAAGAAACTGAAAAGTGCTAAAACAAAATAATAAAGCGGAATAAATAAAAGGGTAGAAATGATAGGTTTCCTCCCATCTAGCGCTAGTTTATAGTCGATAGCCCAACTGTACCGTGTGGAGATCACTCTGATGGCTGAAGATGAACGATGGATTTGTCTTTCGAAAAGTCCCCGCTCCAATAGTGCTTTAAGCGCTGTCCGTTAACCTTGAATGTTCCTTTGCTCTCATGGGAAATTTCCACAGCTCCATGTGGAAATACCTGTGAAATAGTGTATGGACCAGACCACCGTGATCTCAATTTGCTCGGGAAAAGTTTCAGGCGAGAATTGAACAACAACACTTGCTGCCCCACAAGAAATTCCCTTCTCTGAATATGCATGTCATGAAATTTCTTGGTTCGCTCCTTGTAGATTTTTCCATTCTCATAAGCTGGCTAACGAAACTCATCCATCTCATTCAGCTGAAGTAACAGTTGTGCACCCGCTGCTTGCAGATTCAAATTCAGATTCAACCTTCGAAGTGCCCAATATGCTCAATGTTCCAACTCAACTGGCAAGTGGCAAGCTTTTCCAAACACTAGCCGGTATGGTGACATCCCAATAGGTGTTTTGAATGCTGTCCTGTAAGCCCACAAGGCATCATCCAACTTCCTGGACCAATCCTTCCTCGAAGAATTCACCGTGACTTCTAGGATTCTTTTTAACTCCCTGTTGGATATTTCGACCTGCCCGCTGGTCTGAGGATGATATGGGGTTGTAATTCGATGTTTTACTCCATACTTACTTAACAACTGCTCAAATTGGCGGTTATAGAAGTGTGTTCCCTCGTCACTGATTATAGCCCTTGGTGTGCCAAAATGAGTGAAAATGTGCTTCTTGAGGAACCCAATTACCACTTTTCCATCATTAGTAGGCAAAGCTACTGCTTCCACCCCTTTTGAGACATAGTCGACCGCTACAAAAATGTATTGGTTGGAGAAAGAAGATGGAAATGGTCCCATGAAGTCAATTCCTCAAACATCAAATAGCTCCACTTCTAAAATACTTCTCAGTGGCATTTCATTCTTTCTTGATACATTCCCCGTGCGTTGACATCGATCACACCTCTTTACAAATTCAAAAGCATCCCGGTACAAAGTAGGCTAGTAAAACCCTGACTGCAAGATTTTTGCTGCTGTCTTGGAGGCCCCGAAGTGTCCTGCATATGCAGATGAATGACATTGCTCCAAAATGTGAGGTACTTCTTCTTCAGGCACGCATCGTCGGATAATCTGATCCGCTCCACGCCTATATAGAACTGGATCTTCCCAAAAGTAATATTTCAAATCCACAAAAAACTTCTTTCTCTGATGAGTTGAATAATCTGGAGGTGGAATAGATTTAGCCAAGTAATTTACAATATCTGCATACCAAGGGGTTGTCTCCACACTGAATAGTTGTTCATCTGGAAAAATCTCATTGATATCCCTCGATTTGTCTGGTTGTTCGAGTGCCAACCTGGATAAATGATCTGCTACTACTTCTCACTACCCTTTTTATCTCTGATTTCAATATCGAACTCTTGTAATAGTAGAACCCAACGAATCAGCCGCGGCTTGGCGTCCTTCTTTGTCATTAGATATTTCAGTGCTGCATTATCTGTGTGAACAATGACTTTTGATCCAACAAGATACGAGCGAAACTTATCGAATGCATACACTACAGCTAACAACTCCTTCTCCATGGTGGCATAATTAAGTTGTGCATCGTTCAGAATTTTGCTGGCACAGTATATCACGTGAAAAACCATGTTCCTTCGCTGCCCTAGAACAACTCCCACTGCGTAGTCACTGGCATCACACATTAACTCAAATGGTAAGTCCCAGTCTGGTACGACAACCACTGGTGCTGAAATAAGTTTTTCCTTTAGTGATTGAAAAGCCACCAAACACTCTGCAGTGAAGTCAAATGGAGTGTCCTTCATCAACAAGTTACACAATGGCTTAGTGATCTTTGAGAAATCCTGTATGAACCGTCTATAAAACCCAGCATGACCCAAAAAAATGCGAACACCCTTCACAGAAGTTGGTGGTGGTAATTTCTCAATTACTTGGATTTTTGCCCGATCCACTTCAATTTCCTTATCTGAAATCCAATGTCCCAATACAATACCCTCATGTACCATAAAATGACATTTTTCCCAGTTCAGTACCAAATTTGTCTGCTTGCATCTCTGTAGGACTAAACTCAAGTGTTCTAAGCATTCATCAAATGAAGATCCAAAAATCGAGAAATCATCCATAAACACCTCAATGAATTTTTCAACCATATCAGAGAAAATCGCCATCATACAACGCTGAAATGTAGCAGGTGCATTGCAAAGGCCAAATGGCATCCTACGGTAAGTGAAAGTGTCGTACGGACATGTAAAAGTTGTTTTCTCCTGATCCTTCGGCGCCACTGGTATTTGATTATATCCCCGAATAACCGTCCAGAAAACAGTAATGTGTGTAACCTGCCAGCCTCTCCAACATTTGGTCAATGAACGGGAGAGGAAAATGATCCTTCCTAGTGGCTGTATTGAGTTTGCGATAGTCAATGCAAACCCTCCATCCGGTGACTGTTCTGGTAGGAATGAGCTCGTTCTTTTCATTCGGTACGACTGTTATCCCGCCTTTTTTCGGTACAACCTGAACTGGGCTGATCCGTGCGCTATCTGAAATAGGGTAGATGATCCCTGCATCCAATAGTTTTAGTATTTCTGCTCGGACCACTTCCTTCATGTTGGGGTTTAACCCGCAGTAGTTTTTTTTCCTCTACATCGCTGATTTTACTTGAAATAATAACTGGGAGGGTACATGACTCACCCAAGTAAGCATATCGGAGATGCGATGGTAGTTGCTTCAAGTCCAATTTAGGAGGCTTCTGTACAGACGGTGTAGGTTTTGCTGGACCCGTTCCAAGTTCTTCAAAGGTTCTGTTGCATGCATATGGTCGATTTGTTTCCAAGAATCTCACACTGGTCTCAATCTCACTTGATTCAGATTGTGTTGAGTGAGAATGTACAATACACGCCTCATAAGCATCCGATGGGTTGTGAAGTAGAAAAGTGTCCTGGACTATCTTATCGATCACATCAATCTTGAAACAGCTATCTGCCTCAGAGGGAAATTGT
The DNA here is from genome assembly GCA_035079005.1 of Fraxinus americana. Classification (NCBI taxonomy): domain Eukaryota; kingdom Viridiplantae; phylum Streptophyta; class Magnoliopsida; order Lamiales; family Oleaceae; genus Fraxinus; species Fraxinus americana. Next base: position 11,671,236 of record CM068722.1, read on the forward strand.
ATAGCCTTGAACACATTGAATGAAATCTGTTCTTCACCCAATCTCAAAATTAGTTGTCCCCTTTGAACATCAATTGATGCCCTCCCGGTGGCTAGGAATGGTCTGCCCAAAATCAGAGGAATATCCCTGTCCTCTTCCATATCCAGAATGAGAAAATCAGCAGGGAATATGAACTTCTCCACCTTGATTAGCACATCTTCAATTATTCCTCGTGGATGTGTAAGGGATCAATCAGCCAACTATAATGTCACTGTAGTTGCTTTAGCTTCCCTCAGTCCTAGTTTCCTGAAAATAGATAATGGCATTAAGTTAATACTGGCACCCAGATCACATAAAGCTTTTTCAAAATAAATATCACCAATTGTACAAGGGACGGTAAAACTCCCTGGATCTTTAAGTTTTGGTGGAAGCTTTTTCTGGATTCATCGCTAACTTCTTCAGTTAGCATTACTGTCTCATGTTCTTTCAGCTTGCATTTGTTTGATAGGATATCCTTCAGAAATTTAGCATAGCTCGGCATCTGGAATAGTGCATCAGCAAATGAGATGTTTATGTGAAGCTTTTTGAAGATTTCGAGAATTTTTTTATTCTGCTGCTCCATTTTATGTTTCTTCTGCCTTTAAGGGAACGGAATGGGTGGCTCATAAGGATTCACCAGATTTGTTATTTTACCCAATGAGACCCCCGAGTTCTCCTGCGATGTATTCTTCGTAGTTTACTCATCTTTTCCCACAGATTCTTCTTCCATCAAAGGTGTTGTTTTGTCCTGAGCTTTGCCTGGCTTCTTGACATGTATTTCCGGTAATTGCACCCCACTTCTGGTTGTAATGGCCTTGGCATCTTCCCTTGGGTTGATTTCGGTGTTGCTAGGTAAATTTCCCTGTGGTCTGCTAGTCAAAGCAATAGCCATCTGTCCTATTTGAGCTTCCAAATTCTTTATAGCAGCATTCTGATCTTGAAGTGTTGTTTCAGTTTTCTTGATAAATTGGTTGTTGGCTTCCATATACTTTGTGAACATCTCTTCCAGTTGAAGTTTCTTCTCTTGGGGTTGAAATTGATTTTGTGGCCTCTGCTGATTTTGATTGCTCCATGAAAAATTAGGGTACTTCTTCCAACTCGGATTATAAGTATCTCCAAACTGATTGTGTTGTTGGAGTTGTCCCCATTATGCAAAATCTATATGCTCCACTCCTTGTACTAGAACTGGACACTCTGCTATGGTATGATCAGCCCCACACTCTTCACAACTCATTCCCTTAGTCTGCGCTACATTAGCGGTGTATGACATGTTCTCCACCTTGTGAAATAATGAATCAATTTTCGCAGAGAGAGCTAAAATAGCATCCACCTTATACACACCTGCTGTTTTCTTTTGAACTCCTCGTTCTGACGACCACATAGCGGAAGTGGTGGCAACCGTCTCAAACAACTGCAATGCATAATCAACTATTCTTGTATACACTGACCCACTAGATGAGGAGTCAATCATGCTTTTGAAGGATGGAAGTAGTCCCGTGTAGAAGTATTGGACCTGGAGTCCTTTGTTGATCCCGTGATGTAGGCGCTTTCGAAGCATGTTCTTGAACCTATTCCAAGTTTCATCAAATGATTCAGAGTTGCCTTGATGGAAAACAGAGATGTCATGTTTCAGCTTCGCAATCTTGGCGGGTGGAAAGAACTTGGTGCAGAATTTTTGTGCCAAGTCGTTCCATATCGTGATGCTAACGCTAGGTTGAGAGTCTAGCCATTCAATTGCTTCATCTCTTAAAATATGTGGAAATAGTCTCAACCTGATAGCATCTTCTGAAATACCTTGGTATTTGAAGTTTTGGCACATCTCCAAGAATCGAGAAATGTGCCTATGCGGGTTTTCTTCAACTCTCCCATAGAATTGGTGCCCATTTTGAAACAAATGTATCACGTTGGTCTTTAGTTGGCAATTTTGGCTACCCAAGAGGTGGATAGACAATACTAGACTGACTTTGAATGATTTGAGGAATCATGAAATCCCACACAAGCATGCGTCCTTTGTCCACAACCTCATCTTCATTGGCTGGATTGATAGGATTGAGTGTTCGTTAGCCATCTGATGTTGTTGTGCTTCTTGAGTTTCTCGTTGCAATGGATGGAAAGTGCGTTCAATTTCAGGGTCAGCTGCAATTAATTTACCTCCAGACGATCTTAGCATACATACCTAAGAACTGAAAGACCAATAACACTCATTTACTAAATAGAATAAAAAAATGGAAATAAAAGTGAACAAGATAACTAAAATGTCGAATTAGTATCAAGATAACTAATACCAAACTAAATCTCAGTCCCCGGGAACGGCGCCAAAAACTTGACACGTCGAAAGTGTATTCGACTTTGATTACCGTAAGTGTACGGATCGTTCAAGTAATAAAATGGGTTTTGAAGTCCAAGTATCGTTTCCATAGAGATTGAGTTAGTTTAAATTCTAATTATCTCGACCTTAACAGAACTAAATAGATTCAATGAGGTGGTTCAAAGGTGAAATTATCTAGATTATGCTACGAATGTAAATTTAGGTGAAAATAAACAAACTAAATGTAAATTATGAATTGAATGCAAATGCTTTAAGAAATCTATATATGAGAAGCGTACTAGGATCACGAATCACCAAGTAAGTTCACTTTTAACCTTTATTTCACAATTTGATAGCACGGTGAATTAATTGAAGAATCAATATTCCTAAAATATTCAACATTCTCTTTCGAGTGGAGTCAAACCTATTCTAACATAACATTTGACTATATTTCTATGACAAATGCCAATATACAAGAACGCATAACGTTTTATGAACACTTAAAGATTCACGTAAAGTATAGGGGTATATTTCTATCTCCTATCAAACCTTACGATGATTTATACCATGTAGAATCTATTTCCCTTCTTTTGAATGCCAAAAATAGATCATCCAAACTTACATAATCACATGCATTTAATTATGGGGACAAATAAAATGTATATAAATCATTCAACATTCATCATTTGTGTTTAAAATCAAATTTGCAAAACAAAGAATTAAAAGTTCACATTACGAGGTTCATCGTTCATCTAGTACAATAAAAACCTAGCCTAGCATAGATAAAATAGAATAGCAAAGAAAATATTTAGGAGAAGACATCACCCAAATCTTCAAATTATAACTTGAAATCTTGGATCTTGATGTGTAGATCTTCGCCCTACCCTCTTCCTTACTCTTAAAATTGGTTGTTTTTTCTCCAAGAAGGCGTAAACCTAGCTTCTGGACGTTCTTCGGGTTATAAAGGAGTCCTAGATCTTGTTTCCATAAGAGTTTGAACCGAATAAGGAAAGCTGGAAATTCGCTGAAATTTCCTTCTATGCGACTGCATAGAAGGATTCTATGCGGTCGCATAGAATGCTTCTGTGAAGACGCTGAAATCCCTGCATGCCTTAATGCGGTCACATGCCATTAACACTATGCGACCGCATAGTGTTATCTTCCTTCAAAATGTGACAATTTGGTCCCCCAGCTTCACTTGTCCACTTTTTAGTCCTTTTCCAACTTTCTCTTGATCCAACGCATAATTTCACTACTCAATTGGATCTTTTTCATCTTTGTGTCTTCAATTCCTTCTCTGAGTCATCTTTTGAATATTTGCAGCTTAGTCCTTGAACTTTGATTCTTCTTCATTTTAGTCCTTTTTCTCTCTTTTACTTTCACTTTCACCACATTCACCAATGTTGACCTACAAATACATTTTATAACAAATTAAGCTATGTTTCACGCATAAAACGACAAATATCCAAGTTTATGAATCGATATAAACGTACAAAATACACTCTTATCACTGATCATATGATCTGTTGCACCATTGTCAATAATCCAAGGAATACCAACAGAATTCTGAGAGGGTGTAGGTGCAACAAATAAAAAAGTGGCTTTACCAGAAAAATCAGACTGAGGTTTAGATTTTAAGTGATCAATGGTCTGCACATGATTGACACAATGGTTGATCTGTGAGTTATCCTTAGATTGAATTAAGGCAAAGAACACTTGATACTCTTCCTTAGTTAGAGAAACTAGCCTCTCACTTTCTTCCTGCATCACACTTGATTGATTTACAAAACTCCCATCTCTTCTCTGGCCTTTGTATAACTTATGATTCGGAGGGTAACGATGCAGCTTAAAACACTTCTCCATAGTGTGTCCTATCATGTTGCAGTGTGTGCAGACAGGAGGCTCAGTATTTCCTGTATTAAAACACTTATCCAAACTGTGTCCTGGGATTTTACAATGTATGCAATATGGTCTGTCCTTTTTAACAGTGAAATTCAATTTTTCATAGCTGATGGTTTTGTTGTCTCCGTAGGACCTCCTAGTTGCCATTGCAATGGCTTCATTGTTCACAGCAGTAGAGGTGATTTGCTTCTATCTCCTGCTACTATATGTAGGAAAACACCTTATTCACTAGTGGAAGAGGATCAAGCATCATCACTTGAGCTCTTATATTATCATAAATTTCATTTAGCCCCATTAGGAATTTAATTACACAATCACGTTGGGGGTCTATCCACCATCACCTTCAATTGACCACGGCTACATTCAGGAATGGGATCATAAACTGTCAATTCATCCCAAATGGTCTTCAACTTACCATAGTAAATGCTCACGGAATCACCTTCTTATTCCAGATCAGTCAATTCCTTCTTTAATTCATATATCATGGGTCTATTTTGTTGAGTAAATCGATCTTTAAGCTCTGCCCATATCTCACTTGCCTCATCCATAAATATAATACTGGATCTAAGAGAGGGAGATACGACATTTTGGATCCATGACACTACCATGTCATTACATCTTTCCCATGGATGTAGAGAGGCACTGCTTGCTTCAGGTTTAGGCAATGTTCCATTGATGAAACCGAGCTTGTTTTTAGCTTGGAGTGCTCGTCGAAGTGCCCTTGACCAGATAGAATAGTTTTCTGTGGTTAGTAACTCTGGCACTAGAACAGCTCCTGGATTATCTGGGTTCTCCAACTTTTAAAGGTCGGAAAGGTCAGGAGTTTGGACAGGGGTCATGTTTTCACTGCTAGCAGAATTCATTTCAACAATGGTGGTCATTGCTTTGATACAATGTAAGATTTTGCAGCTGAATAGAAATTATAATGAGGGAAAATAATGCAGCCGATGCAGCCGAATGAAGATGATAATGGAAGCTGATTGATTTCAATTGAATCAATAAATTCATCTTACATCTTATCATCAGGACAATAGTGAGTATATAGAAGGAAAGAGGGGGTAAAAGGGTAAAAGATGATCCTAACAAACTACAACAGAAAGAATAATTGTGCACCTAACCATTTGCAATTACATGAGCTGGCTGTTGGCTAATAGGTTTTCTTCCTTATGGAATATTTACATCTCCAGCTGATATGTTTATTGCCTTATACATAATAGATAATCTAGCTACATTATCTATATTATACATTCTAACAAAGATAGAGAAAAGGATGAATGCCTTTGCGTTTGTCTTTAGATATTTTGCACATATATATAATATATAATACTGTAGTGAAAGAGTATAGAAAGAGTAAAATAAAAATAAAAGTGAATAGTGAACTATTGCAAAACCAGTTTATAGAACAAGATTAGTGTGAAATGGAGTTTCAAGAATGAACAGTGAATTAGCTATCCTCTTTTTTCTTTAGCGTAGGGATATACAAGTTTAATTATAATTAGGGATGGCAATGGGGGGGGGGGGGGGCTATTTTAGGTTTTTTTTTTTTTAGAATTGAATGTAATCACGCTTCAGGCGTGCCATAAATTTATCAAATATAATATTAAAGAATTGTCATTTTAGGATGTCAATTCAAATTAGAGCATTTAAAAGTAGTGTGTGAGATTTGTTTTACCTCTTTGATCAATAAATGCATCTAAGTGAATCATCATTCGAACTTCTATTTTGAATAATCTTTTACGAGGATCTAGATAATGTAATGATGTATTATGTGCATAATTTTTTAGCTTCTTAATTCCTCCCTCAAATGCTGAGATAATTGTCCAATTAAATTAACAATCAGCAAATCGTGTTATAAAATATCTTCCAATGGATCTTAAACTATTTCACAAGAATCAAAATAATTATGTATTCTCGGCACTCATTAATGTCCATCTCAATGTATATGTATTGCACTATCAAAATAATTACATGAAAAATTTAGCTTTGACCATAAGCCATATATAGGGAAAACAAACTTCTATACTGATATGATGTTAACAGAATTCCCTAGACAAAATTGGGAAATACTTTGTTCTCAATAGTAATAGTTTAGAAATTAATTGAAAGCATTTAACAAACAATAGTGTTAAACCATTTATCGATATCCTTACTAACATTTATTAAAAAGTTGAGATTTAGTCTCACTAACATTAACAATAAACCGTCTTAGTCGTACAATCTAAAAATTATGCTATAATTTAAAATTTAAGTATTAATTTCACAAACTTCAAGTTGCAAACACCATATAATCATCTAGTTGACGTATCATATCTATTAAATACAAATTAGATCTAGATGGTCAACATGGAGAGTGACGGGATCCCATGTATCACCCTAATTAATTTTTAAAAATATAAGAAATTGAGTCCCTATTTTAGTTAGTGATAAATGACCAATTTTCAATTTTTTTTAAAAAAAAGCAAACATGATATAGGAATTAATTAGATTGAAAAATTTTATGGCTCTTCGTTGTCCATTGAATTCTTAATTTCGTATCATTATTGATCAAGTAATTGTCCAATTGGTCATCTCAAGCAATACTACATTCAATAGTTGAATTTTTGGTTCAATATAGTGCTTGTTTCAATTGTACCTCACATTTTAGAGACCTAGTTTGTTTCTCTTTAATTTGAAATATTGATATGTACTTAGTTATGATTACTCACAAGTAGCAGAACAATACTTTCAAGAATATTGATACATTTTAATTAAGAGTAAATAGCACAAAACGTCCCTACATTTCACTGTTATTTTGCAAAACGTCCCCACCTTCCATTTTTTTGGCATTTTCACCCTTAATTACACATCTAATTGCGCAAAACGTCCTTCCGTCCATGTCCATCCAACTTTTCTGTTAAATAAACAGAGTTGTCAATTTATTTTTCAAAATGAAAGGCTATTATCATCTTAATACATTTTCCCACTTTCTTCTCTTCCACGGGGAATTATCAACAAAAGCCAATGAGTTCTGTAGCTGCAAAGTGACAATCTGGTTGGTCTTCATACTTCAAGTGGGTCCAACATTTCTCCTAGATGTCGGGAAAAGAAATCAGAATGTGAAAAAATCATGTCTAATCTCTGCTTCAGTAGTAGGCTCTGAGAAAGCGGGCACCCAATACCGGCAACAAGAAATGGGCTCATATCCAGCATAAAACATGCAATAATTAATTTTTGTACAGAATTATCATGCCAACAATGACTTCCAGACAAGGAGGCCAAGAAAACAGATGATGAAGTAGTAGTTTCACTATAAACTCTATTTAAAAGTCATATGAGGTAATGAAAACTTTGAATATAATTTTTAACATAATATTGCTTTTAGTAGTATTCAAGCTGGCACCCATTATTCTCGTCCATTGTGTTTTTCTCACATACAAATACTTTTTTCACCAATTGACTTTAGCATTGGAGTGCCCACGAACATCGCATCTCACACAAGCTAGGGTGACGAACAGTTTAACATGGTGTCCTTGTATGCAAATAACATATATGTAGATAGGGTATTGACATATGGTTAACTTTATCCTTAATGTTTTGATCATAACAAATAAGATAATATTATTTTCTAACAATCAATTTTGAGTGATAGTTTTTTTCAAAGCATTCAATGTAAAATTGATTGATCGTGAACATAAAGATCGCTATCAAGACTTTGACATTATAAATCGGATTCACAATAAAGATCGAGATGGAAGTCACACATTCAAGTCAAATTCCTTCTAGACAAAGGCTACAAAAATCAAACGTCAAAGGAAGTTCATTAGACTAGATGTTTCTATTCATTTGTAAAGGTATAACCACTTCAATCTTTAGCAATAAATGATAAAAGTTCAAAAATCATTTTTTTACGAACTAAATCCATTTTGATCACCACTTGCATAAAATGTTTTTTGTCAAACGCAAAAGTGATTTTAAAAATTACAGTTGAATTTAGATCCCAATTTTGAAAAATTCGTTCAGGAGCTTACATTTTTCAAAACATTTATGTTGGATCAAACAAAGCCAAAACAGACAAAACTTACAAAAAGCATACGTTCGGATCAAGAAGTGAACGTCAAGTTCAAGTGGACGTCCGAATCGTCGAAGAGGACGTCTAATTCGTATAAAGATCACTTTTTTTTTACCATTCTAATTTCTGTTACACAACAACTAGTTTCATACGTCCAGACACAAAAGTCGAGTCCGAATCTTTGTCCGATTTCACAGACTTTCTTTGATCCTCTTACTCTATAAATACATTCACTTTTCACATTCATTGTAATATTCTTTAAGAGCATAGAAGTGAGATATTCTTGAGTAAAAATTCTTTAAGCCTACTCTTATATATTTCACCAAATCATTTATTGTGAAAACTCTTAATTGATTGAATCAACACTTGAGTTTTATTTATTGAAAATTCATTGAAGTATTAGCCTCTCTTAGAACTCAGTTCATCGTGTATCATTTATAAAAAGAGAGGTTCATGTTGTAAAAATACTCTTCAAATGTGTAGGTCTATTGAGGTCTCTTGAAAAGTTCAATATTGTATAAGAACCGGTGCTGCTTGTTTGTAAGTCACCAAAAACATTGTAAAGGTGTTAGATTGCACAACAAGTCAATCAATTTAGTAAAAATGCCTTGTCGTGCCGGAGAATTCGGTAACGAAGAACGTAGATCCTTGATTTGGATCGAACCTCCATAATTATATCATTTGAATTCTCTCTTCTCTTTAACTTATCATTTTTATATTTGTGTATATCATTTAATTATTCTTTTATTTCGTAACTTATTTAAATTTAGAATGATCTTTTGAAAACATGTTTAAAAATCAATTCACCTCTCTTGGTTAGGTATTATTGAGCTATCATATAGATGACAATGAGTCAAGTCGAACTACCCACAAGTTGGCTTTTTTTATTTTTAAAATAAATTAACAAAATAAGTACAAAAGTGAGCAATTTTTTAAAGAAATTGACTAAACTAGTCTAGAAATGAGAAAAAACAAGTCATCCAATGAACCCAATCAAGTCGGCTTGTGAGCTCATGCCCACAAGCTCAAACAAGTCTACTCGTGGGCCTTACGTGCTCATAAAAAAAGTGAGCTCGCTCAATTCATGACTTGTCTCAAAACGAGTCCAAGACACTCGTGGACTGAGTAGACGAGACAAGCATGCAAGTCGACAAGCAATTCAATCCGTTTGTTATCCCTACACATGGACGAGAGAAAAGCTAGAAACTATTGATCAGGGGTAGAAATGGGCTAGGTTGGGTTGGTTTTTGCCCCAACCCAACCCACGTAAACTGACCCAACCTAACACGTGTCGGTTGGGTTGATCGGTTCGGGACAACTTGTCACACAAAGATTAAAATCATCCAATTTTTGGATTTAGTAAAGTAACATTAATATAGCCATCCAATGTCAAAAAACTTGAAAATTAAAATAGTACAATCCACCAAATATTTATCAAAATAATTAAACAAAAACAATTACACATTTCATTAAAACGAACCACAGCAGCACATTAGCATCCTAGAAGCACAAAATTGAACTGAATACTCATTATAGATATACCTGGAAACTTTTTAACTCTTGTGCCCTTCATCATCTTCATTCAATTTTGAATTCATTGATTCTAATTCTACCAAAAAAAATGATTAAGTTAATAACAAAATGCATAGAAATAAAGTCAAAATAACAAAATTTATGAAAAAAATATTTATTACCTTCATCTAACCGGTTGTAATACTCAACATCTTCCATGTGAAAACCATCTAAGTTTAGAAAAGTTATCAACCAATTTTGTGTTCATACCAAGTCCTCTACCATTTTAAGACTTAATGAACTACGAAAATGATCAATGATCCTTCCTCCAGTGCTAAAAGCACTATCTAAAGCAACAGTTGAAACTTGAATTACCAACACATCCTTAGCCAAATTGGACAAGACACCATACTTACTTTTTTTAACCTTCCACCAATCGAGAACATCAAAGTCCTTCTCTATACTTTCACGAGCTTCAAATAAGTATCTTTCCATATCATTTTTTATTTCAATACAATCTTTTACTACTTTTCCTTTTCAGAAATTTAGAAAGGCGAGTGTCGCTCCTAGAAGAAGAACTACCTTTATTTGTATTGAAAGAATTCAAAGACTCATCAGTTCATACTTGAGTGCTTCCATGAACTCCTTCACAAGCCACATACCACTTATAAAAATCGATTAGATTAACTTTCAAAGATTTCATCATGATACTAAAAACTTTCCCATCCCTATATAGATCACTAAAACAGTATTCAACATAATCCATTTTGTATCTTAGATCAAGGATAGTAGCAATAAGTAACAACTGATTCACATTTTCTATTTTACCCCAATACTTTTTGAACTTCTTCTTCATGTTAGTCGCCATTTCACCCAATGGAAAATTGCCACTTAATCTCCATTCATCCAATTCCATTACAAGATTACAAATTCAATGAAGATAAGCACAAGCACTAACGCGCAACGAATCACTAAAAGTTAAAGTGACATTACAGAAATTTTTTAGGAACTTGTCAAACACATATCCATTTTCTCAATCGAAACTTGAAGGAGGTCCACATCTCTTTCTACCACCATCATCTTCCCGAAATTAATACAAATACTGAGCATCCTCTTCTTCTAACTTGTTGAAAGCTTTCTCAAATTTTAATGATGTTTCCAACATCAAATAGGTAGAATTCCACCTAGTTAGACATCCAAAAACACAATAGATTTGCAATCAATCTTCTCTTTCGTCGCGCACTCCTCCAATTTTTCATTCCTAGCAGGAGAAGATTTCACTTATTTGATTGCATTGTGGATATTCACAATGGAGTCATGTGCTTCCCTCAACCCCTCACAAACAATCAAATTGATGATGTGTGCACAACATATCAAGTGCAAATATCTCCCATCTAGAACACATCAATGACTACCCCAAGCAACTAACTTCCTCCTAAGATAAGAAATAGCCACATCATTGGAGCTTGTATTATCAACAGTGATTGTAAAAACTTTCTTAATCCCCCACGCTTGCAAACAATTCTCAATCATTTTCCCAATTGTTTCTCCCTTGTGATTTCGAACTACACAGAAACTCAAAATACACTTATTAAGCGTCCAATTAGAATCAATAAAATGTGTTGTAAGAGAGATGTAATTAACATTTTGAATGGAGGTCCAAGTATCAGTTGTGAAGGAAACCCTTTGGCGGTGAAAAGAAAAGATATCTCTCAATTTCAATTTTTCATCTAAATGCAATTGATAAATTTCTCTAACGGGATTCCTCCAAAATGGATCCTGAAACTGAGGACATTCTACACTACAAAAGAGCCTGAAACCACGAGCTTCAACAAACCTAAAAGGTAATTCATCCACTACTACCATCTTAGCACATGCAACTCTACACTCTTCTTTACTTCGACCAATAGCAATAAGATTTCTCCCACCACCCTCTTTTTTGTTCTCAAAAGAAAACATTTTTTGCTTCTTATCCACCAATCTATCTGGATACTTCTTACAATTATTTGTCAAATGATTGCACAATGTGCTAGTACCACACTTCTTGATACCACAAGCATAATCTACTCCACAATAGTTACATTTACACCCGCTTGCAAATATGTGTCATTTGATGGATCTTCTGTGCCATGTACTTCACATAAACATTCATCCATATCTATCAACATATTCTACCAAAATTACAAACATATCAAATAGATATGTTTAATTAAAAGTATTAATGCAATACAAGAAAAGCAATAATACTGCACATGTGGCTGTGTCCATTTTAGCATATGCAATATTCCAATTTCCAAAGGTCAAATAGCAACAATATATGTAATATGCTTCACAGCTTCAGCAATCTGGGTTTCATCATGAATCAAAAAATCAAAACCAATAAACGAATTCATTCTATAGATATTTATGACGGTAACGAAGTTTGAGTGAATGCTTTATATCCCATGAATTCTGTTTGGTTTTAACTACTTTTTATATCTGTCTACTTGATGATAGTAATTAGATAGCACTAAAAGCCATGGGAAAGACGCAGTAGGTAAATATCTCACCATTTTGAGCATTTGCATCTGTAAAAGTATCTACTTAGAGGAATGTAATTAGCAGAATATACTTTAGGTATTATTTAAATCTTTCTTATATATGGAATTATCAATCTGAATCTAGCATATGTATCATGTTCAAGTGTCAGGTTAATTAAATTCATAATTTCTACCAAAAATTTCTAAAACACTAAATAGATATGCAAGACATTTGCTCTCTCTATGTTAGCGAGTGACAGGAGGTTACAAGCAACACTATGTTCTTACATGATAACTATAATACAACATATTTCTCTCTTTCTTATTTATTTTATCAACTGTGGACCTAGAAACGTGTAACACCCCAAATTCCATAAACACTGGAGTATTATAAAAAATTCAATTATTTTTGTATCAAAGGCGAAATGATAATTAAATATTCTTTAACAAAAAATAACTGGAATATCCATACATTTAAACTAAACATGTAAATTGTATCGTTAAGAAATTAACATAATCACTAATTAAATAGCGCGTCTTCGAAAAAATAAAACTAACTAATAAATTAAAGGAAAAAAACTTAATATTTTTATTTCTTCAATTCATTGTGATCGCATTACCATCCCACCACTATTCCAATTGATTCGAACTAACTTGTAAAATTTTGTAAGAGTAAGTATTTAAAAATACCAGTAAGATACGTACAATTTCCATACACAATTATATAACAATAAAATAAACATTATATGCCACTTTTTTTCTTATAGAGTATATCGGTGATCAAGCAACACACCCATCTTAGGTCATCTTAAATTCTCGTAAGATCTCATATCTCTTAATAAAGAACCCGAAGGTCCACTGGCAATTCATGCATACATTACTGATATAAAGGCATAAGAAAACAAACAATTTGCATAAAAGTATCTTATCTTGATTAATAAAATAAAATTTTGAACGAAATGTGAATGCACGTTCCAAACTCTTTCCTCGAAATCGCTGCTTCGGTGAATATGGGTAAGTGTATGCTTTGAAAATATATTTTAATTTTTTTATTTTTTTTTTGTTAAATGGGTGCAAATAGGCTCCCCGTTTTCTTGATTTTGAAACAAACTAGTATAAAAGCTTGCTGAAATTTTCTGTAGGTAAGTGCTTGGGAACCCGTGAGCTATATATATAGGTTTAGGCTAGAGCAATTGATAAGTTTTATCTTAATAAAAATTGATTTGATTTAATCCCAAATAAGTTGTCATTATCCATACATGCATTCGTAAATATAAGATAAGGTAGTGTAGATGTTAAGATAAGTTGGTCTCCTAATTGCATTAGATATGAGGCCCATACTTTTTTTATACAAACATACAATTAAACTCTTATTTGATTTCTATAAAAATAGTCTTTTATTATCTTAGATTTTATCAAAAATTGAGAGTAGTGGTGGACGGCTTCCATTGGATTAGTAAATGGGAAAGATTTGCATTAGGTCTTAACCACTAAAATATTTTTGCTTAATTATGATTAAGACTTGAAATTCTACTTTAATTAAACTAACAAAAGAAAACAAATTCTGGTATAAAGTGATGTCTAATTACTAACAAATGAATTAATCCCTTAAGATTTTCTATAACTCTTTGATCACTCTAAATTTGTTTGATCTAATCCAAATTGATTTTTTCTCGAGTCCATGATGATTCATTTAATAAGAATTATCCGACAAACTCAATATTGATATACTAAAACTCTCTCTATTAAAATCTAATTATTTGACCCAAAAAAATTAAAATTAAAATTATTTCACTTTAGCTACTCAATTATCAAAATTATAAACAAATATAGCACGTGGAACAAATAAATTTTTATTCTAGAGAATTTTCGGGTGTTACAAAACGAATGGCACAGGAACCTGAAAAATCAAGACCCCTCGTGAACAAACAAGAATCACGATCAACAATATCTATAGATGTAATTAAAAACAGAAAAAAAAAAAAAACACACACACACACACACACACATACATTGGTTGATAATTTTATTCAACTAATATGAAAATCAAACACGGAGAATTGAATATCTTCATTCTATAGCCACAAAAAAATAAAAAGGAAGGAAGAGATGGAAACAATTGGTAAAGAAATAGAAAACACCACATACAATAGATCGACGATGGCAAGTTAAAACGTAGAATGGAAGATCGACAGTGGCAGGAGAAATAGAGAAATGAAAAATTGAGAATTAGGGTTGTTCTAAATTATTTGGGTACTTATAACGTATAATTAAATTAAAAAAAAAAAACTGGTCGGGGTGGGTGGTTTATATCCGATTTTATGGGTTAACCCATAACCCAATCCAAACCGACCCGCTTAACTTAGCCACGAACCAAACCCACCAAAAAACTGCAAAAAACAGATCCAACTCGGCTGGGTCGAGTTCGTCGAGTGGGTTCGGTTAGGTCTTGCCCATCCCTACTATTGATCACGTGACCCTTCGATGTTAACGGCGTAAATACAAGCCAAATTGTTCAGTTGGCCTCTAAATCTCATACTTGTTTTTTGATTTTCAAATAATTGTATTTAGTTAAGTGGTATTAAGCATCCGTCTATGTGATAATGGTCATAGTGCTACTAAAGTGCATTGCTTTAATTTATTTATTTTTTCCTTAGAAAAATCAATCAAAACACAAAAGAAAAAGGAAACAATTGCTGGGCTTGGTGGTCCATTTGACACGATCAACCGTATTAGGAAGTATATGCCTCCACGGACAAGGCCACTCCAAATCTATTTGGAGGAAATACGTAGAAAGGGCCTATTGACTACCCCATATTTTCACTTTGCCCTTTGACCAATAAATAGAATAAAAAAACAAAAAAGTTAAAATATAACTTTACACAAGAAAAAGCCAAAAATACCCCCACTTGGAGAAGAGCAAAACTCTCACATCGACTGTCCCAAAAAAGTCGACCAAATCGACGATGAAGTCACCAGCGCCGACAACCACAAAGATGACCTCGTCCTTGGCGAAAGAGAAGGTTAGGGCTTGTTCTCTTTACCATTTTCAAGCCATTTTCTATTTTCGATTTTTCAAAACAGTGAAAACGTGTTCTCTTTCCTATTTTCAAAAACGCGTTTTTGAAAATAAGTTAACAATTTACAAAGAAAACCTAAAACGACAATTTTGTCGTTTTGAGTGTTTTCAGTTATAATCAAATTAAAATTTTCAAAATGCATTTTGAGTGTTTTCAAAACAATTTTTCAAAATTCCAAAAAGAACACATTTTCAACAATCTCAAGATGGACACTCAAAATACAAAACTCAAAATGAATTCAAAACACAAAACACAAAATTGAAACACAAAGAAAACAACCCCTTAGTTTTTGTGATTAAAATCGAGTTTTTCGTATAAGGAATTCGAATGATTTTTACATTTTTTTTTTTTTTGTTTATTTGTTCATATATATAGGTAGATCAGTTTTAGTATTAATGATTGTGAAGAAATTTTGGTGTTTTTAAATGTTAATAGTGCGTTATTCGAGCTCTCCATCGCCGAAAATGGCGCTTTACGGCAATGGAAAGCCATCTAATTCTTAACAGCGAGATGGCTGTTAATAGCTGGGTCAACAAACGGGTTGACCCGACAAAAAACATTGGACCGACTGACAGTTAACACTATGGGCCGACTGTTAAGTTGGGCCCAAACTAACTGTGTCAGCCCATGTGGTTTTTTCAATTTTTTTTAATAATTTAATATTTCGAATATTAAAAAATATTTTTATTCTATATTTAATTTTTAAATATCGTTTTGTTTTATTCATTTTTGTTTTTATAATTATTTCTTTAATTAAATAATATTTGTATTCTATATTTAATTAAATAATATTATTATTCTTTTTTATTTTAATAATTTCCTTTTTTTTAATTTATATATATATAATTAAATAAATAATTTTAAATTGATAATAACCAAAATGAAATATTATTTTTTAACAAATTAGCAAATTCTTATTTTTTTTTCCTTTTACTATTTTAATTAATTGAAAATTCTTTAATTAAATAGTCTTTGTAAACTAATCCTTAATTTCTTCAAATGTAATTAAATAATATTTGTATTCTTTTTTATTTGAATAATTTCCTTTTGTTTTAATTTTTATATATAAAATGAAATAAATAATTTTAAATTGATAGTTACGAAAATGAAATATTATTTCTTAACAAATTTGCAAATTCTTATTTTTTTTTCCATTTAATATTTTAATTAATTTAATATTCTTTAATTAAATATTCTTTGTAAAATATTCTTTAATTTTTTTCAAATTTAATTAAATAATATTTATATTGTTTACTTAACTTTAATATTTTCCTTTTGTTTTGATTTATATATATATATATAATTAAATAAATAATTTTGAATTGATAATTACCGGAATGAAATATTATTTTTTAAAAATTATTAAATTCTTATTTTTTTTCCTTTTGATATTTTAATTAATTTAAAATTCTTTAATTAAATATTATTTGTTAATCTTCAATTTTTTTTCAAATTTAATTAAATAATATTTTATTGTTTACTTAATTTTAATATTTTCCAGTTGTTTTAATTTTTTTATATGTATAATAAAATAAATAATTTCAAATTGATAATTACCGAAATGAGATATTCTTTTTAAAAATTAGCAAATTCTTATTTTTTCCTATTAAAATTTTAATTAATTTAAAATTATTTAATTAAATATTCTTTGTAAACTAATCTTTAATTTTTTTTAAATTTAATTAAATAATATTTATATTGTTTACTTAACTTTAATATTTTCCTTTTGTTTTAATTTTTTTTATATATAATTAAATAAATAATTTTGAATTGATAATTACCGAAATGAAATATTATTTTTTTAAAAATTATTAAATTCTTATTTTTTTTCCTTTTGATATTTTAATTAATTTAAAATTATTTAATTAAATATTATTTGAATAGTAATCTTCAATTTTTTCAAATTTAATTAAATAATATTATATTTTTTACTTAACTTTAATATTTTCCTGCTGTTTTAATTTTTTATATGTATAATAAAATAAATAATTTCAAATTGATAATTACCGAACTGAAATATTCTTTTTAAAAATTAGCAAATTCGTATTTTTTCCTGTTAATATTTTAATTAATTTAAAATTATTTAATTAAATATTCTTTGTAAACTAATCTGTAATTTTTTTTAAATTTAATTAAATAATATTTATATTGTTTACTTAACTTTCGTATTTTCACGTTGTTTTAATTTTTTATATGTATAATTAAATAATTAATTTCAAATTGATAATTACGAAAATTAAATATTATTTTTTAAAAATTAGCAAATTCTTTTTATCCTTTTAATTTTTTCATTAATTTAAAGTTATTTAATTAAATATTCGTTGTACCAAAATATAATATTCTTTTTAACGAAATTAGCAAATTCTTTTTTCCTTTTATTTTTTAATTTAAAATTCTTTCTTCCTTGTAATTGTTACAATTCGGTTCACTTAATTTTCTGAGATTATACTCTATTTCATTATCTTATGTTCGATGTGCTAATATTTATTTTTTTGCAGCATGGAGTACCACTTAGATGCGACTTTGAGACAGATGCCGATAAAGATACCTGGAATGGTAGCCTTGGTAGTTACACTGCCGTATTGGAGTTACTGGATGAGCAGCATACAGATATGCTACGTTGGTCCTTTCTTTGGACCTTGTACAAGTTGAGAGTTGTGCAGTTCTCGAGGCAGATCACTGATGCCCTACTGTGTCGGTTGCTAAGTCTAGTTGATGGCAATGCCCTCTACTTCGACATCGAGGAAAAAGTCGCAAGTTTCTCTATGTTCGAGTTTACCCTGATCACTGGACTAGAGATTAAGGGCAATGATGCAGCTCGTGCCGGTACTCAAATAGATAACAGACTGCACGACGCTTACTTCCAAGGACAGGGGATGGTGCTTCTGCCTCAACTGATGGACGCGATCAGGGAGTGTGACCATATATTAGACAGACTGAAGTTGGACTGGTCTACATATTTGAGAGCGTGTTGCGATGTCACCACAGGAAGATTGCGATCTACCTCTTCCATCTGAAGATCCATGTGGCCGGAGATGTTTCTAGGACACGTTTCACATTACCATGAGTAAGTACGATACATATGGATTGCCCCTAGTGATGCAGGTAAATGTTTGACATAATTAACGTTAAAATATTATTTATAATAAATATGAATATAATAATTATGTGTATTGCAGATCTGAGCTATTAGACTGTCCCCCTCCTAGGTACCTAGTTTGCGAGGCGAGAGGGGACACGCTACCCTCGGATGCATCATTGGCGAGCATCCCGAGCAGAGGGATGTCCAACGGCAAACAGTTATCAGCTCTCCTGGACGACCCACGGGTGAGTTAATACATTTGCGATTTATGTTGTGTGCAGCTCCAAAATCTGATCACATGATCGTTAACTAGTCGAATGTGGATATGCCGCTTGAAGTCATAACTGAGTTGATGTCATCGATGGAAGAAGAGGCTCGTGGTTTTGTGCGTGAATTAGCCGCTCCGCACAATGATGATGATCGAGTGTCCGATTCCATCCTGGACCGAGATGAGGTATGTGAATTGAATATAATTTATTGATTACAGTTTTGTATGCATTAGCCAATTTTCATTAAAAAAATAATTTTTAATGTTCCCATTCGTGTAAGAGCGCGGTCCAGTTGATCAATGATCACTTCCATCGAGAGCATCTCCTCCGTTGAGGGCAACATCTCGACCGATGGCATCACCGTCGCCAGGTGGATCACATCCGCCGATCAGGTCTCATTCTCCCTCGCCCACTTACCTACCCCGTAGATCTCATACACACAGTCAGAGGGAGTATTTCGCTGATCTGTATGATCGCTTGACTGAATTTATAGCGGGAGAGGTGGGGAGACTGCGATCAGTACGACCGCCTGAAGGAGCAGATGGGCAAGATGCGACGAGAGTTTATAGGAAGGGTCGACGATTTATCCAATGATGTTGGCGTTCTACATCGCCACTTCTGAAACCTTTAGGATGAGGTCGCAGCCCTCCGAGGTGATATCGCGGGCAGGGGATGGGGTGACGGAGAAGGTGATGGGTAGAGGGGTCACAGACAGTTCTGGGTGGATAATACTGATTTGGAATCATTTTTGTTATCCGTGGAGCGGGAAGGGGTGGCCGGGGAGGATAGGATGGAGGCGGTGGCCTCGATAGGGATGGGAGGGGTGGTTGGAAAGGACATAACGGAGGTGGTGGCCTTGATGGGGACAAGAGCGGTGGCCCCAACAACGACGAGATGGGTGGCTGAGGAGGATACAACGGAGACGGTGGCCCCAATGGGGACGAGAGCGATGGCCGAGGAGAAAGGTGGCAGAGGAGTTGGGGAGCCACGAGGGGTGGCAGTCCCGGCAAGAATGAAAAGATCGAGGGGGTGACCCCGATAGTGGTAGAGGTGGGGAGCCTCGAGGAGACGGCGATCCCCGGGGTAGAGGACTAGAAGGCGTGCCGTAGACGTTCCGGAGCAGGTGGTCAGCAAGAAGGCCAGGTTGCCGTCACAGTATGTCGATTCTCACTTCACGACCGAGGTGAAAAGGAGGACGTTCATTGATGGGACATACCCGAATCTCTTCTAGGAGGTGGACCCCGCGAAATGGAAAGTGTTCGAGAAAGCATGGAGATCAATGAAACTCGGTTTAACATTTTTTCTGTATTGAGCCAGCCGCAAGATATCTTCAAGGATGATCCCGGATGTATACAAGTGGTTCAATGGCGTCATCAGGCTGGGATCCTGGCTCGCCTACGATGTAAGTGAATTAGTCTTATTGTTATTTATTTTGTAATACTTTTTTTGTTTATGAAATGAAATAACTCATTTATATTTTTATTCATTTTTCCCGATACAGTACATGGACATGGCTATGGACTTGTTGCGCGATCATGCTGAACAATGTCCAAAATCATTTGACGTTCCTGGCCTAGTCATACTAAGCACCAAGTTTGTACGGGCTGTTACCATTGAATATAAGTCACTCCAACCTTTGGGTAACGCATACACAGTGCCCGATCAAAGGAATGTGCCAGAGTGTCAGAGGGAAGCCATAGGACGATTGTACACATATGTACATTCCAATTATCGCAAATCGGTACTGCTTCAATGTGGAGATCATATTTGTTGACTCCACTATCTATGTGTACGACTCCGATCATTCATGCCTGACACAAGGCCAGCTCGAGCAAGTCCTGGAGCCTGTAGCTATGATCGTTCCTATGATGGCTAGCAGAGCGGACGTAATTGTGCAGGATAGACTAGCTATCGCGCGAGATACGACAACGGCGATACAATCCGCATTGTAAGCGTTTATAATTTATTTTAAATAGAAAATTTAGTTTTCTAGCCGCACGATTTATGTCTAACACATTATAATTTGAATTGCAGGGGGTGACTGCGGCATGTATGCAATAAAGTACATAGAATTTTTTAGTATAGGACATAAGATTAATGGAATCAACCAATCATGGATTCAGATTTGGAGGAATAAATTAGTATGTGACTTGTACGAATTCAATTGTGATCCGTAAATATTTGTGAATATTGTACAATCGATATAAACATTGTATACTTATTTGTATTCAATTAAATGTATTCAATTGATTCTTTATTTACGAAATAGATGTAAACATTGTAATACTGTTGTAAATATTGTATACTTATTAATTTATTTACGTACGAAATAATTGTAAAAATTGCAAAAAATATGTGTAAAATTTGTGAATATTCATGTATGCATTAATTATAAAGAATGCTAAAATGGATGTAAATATTGTTCATTTAACAACAATAACATTACATACTCGACTAATTGTCATTTAGGGGAATCTGACTCATACAAGTTTGACGAGTATGGCCAACTGCACTACATCTGTCGCACCTACGCGATCGAGAAAACTCTCAGTATAGTGTATTCTAGAAGTACGTGGACGCTCAGGGCCACGCGATTCAACTACCGGTGGTGACAAACTATTAAGTGGGAGAATATGGTACGACTTCCCAATCGGCTTCGTTCGGTAGGGAAAATATAGTCTTAGCATACGCTACTCTCCAATAATCAACCGTATGATAAGGAGAGCATAATGTTCTCGCTGCAAAGCCTTTGTTCATAGCTATCGCAATTTCATGCTCGCAGGGAAAACTCTCCAGCTGAAATCGAGTACAAGTGCATGCATTGTCAGTCAGGTCCACCATGTATACCACATGATGTGTACATTGTACGGAGAAGCACGACTCGTCTAGCGGTTCCACAATCAACTTTCTCGCAACCTTTGCAGCCTTAAATAGTTTATCCTCTTGAGCTGGGGCTTGTGTAATTCTGTAATTCCACACGTCGGTCGTAAAACCACTGCTCCAGTTTGGTAGGAATGTTCTCCATCATTGTGAGATTTGGCAAATCTCAATCGTTCTTGAACAATGCATTTAGAGATCCACGTTGTTCGACGTCATCAAGTTGTACGACATCCTAAAAAATGTGACAGCGTCCAATGTTCTATCCCCATTTTTGTAATATAATCCTATGCCGGGAATGACTTACTTCCTATCTCTACCATAAACTTATTACATTCTTCGACACTGTACGCTTCGGCCACTCTCCTAAACAATGCAATGATGCATTGGCCCTGATATCTAGTCTTCAAATTACCCTATATATGATACATGCAGTACCCATAATGTGCCTCGGGGAAAACTTTAGCGATAACATTTATTGGAGACTGACTCCGATAATTTATTAGAGACTGAAATTGAGTACAAGTGCATGCATTGACAGATCATTCTCGTTGTCGACTACGCCGAATGCAAGTGTGTAAATCTGGATGTTGGGATCTTAACATGTAGTAATAATCAGCTTGCCCTGTATCTCGATTTCAGAGTTGTACCGTCAACTAAAATTACAGGCCGCATCGCATTTTGAAATCCTCTAATGCATTGTCCAAGAGCCATGAAGAAATACTTCAAACAATTCCCGCCCTCTGTCTCAATGAAAAAAGTGGAACTGTGATTAGTTGTCCCCAAATTATGGTAGTACCTATCCAATTTAGCATAACTCTCTTCGGTCGAGCCCATTAAATCCTCCAACGCGCATTATTTGTCCTTCTGGTAGCTCATGACCACTCCGTACTCTCGCCGGATGTCTTTAGTGATGTCTGAAGGTTCGTAGATCATTCGTAGGTCTTGATACTTGTGCATTATCCATCGACCAATAAACCATGACCAAGCTTGCCTGTGATCGTTTAGACGAATCCCCAATTCGCAAGTATGTTCCAGTGTATACTTGCGAACTACAAATGACTCATTCGTATCCATCTTAGTCGCTCGCAACTGCCAATGGCAACTGTCGTCGACTCAAACAAGTGTCAACAACGACTTGTTTGATTTCTTTACCTTAAACTCAAAGTTGAATTTCAATGCCAGTAGGTGCACAGCTTCCTGCAAATCTTTCTTCGTTTCAAATAATTGCTCAACATGCAAATCATCATCATTTGGAACCACACGTGAAGAATTAGATGACAGTCCACTTGTTCCAGTCCCTGAGCTCCCACCCCGCTCATGTCTTCGGCTCACAGTGACAACAGAAACTTGTTAAAAACAAATAAAATAGAAATAACAACCGGATAACAGCCGGCTGGAACGGCCGACTGTTCCGACTATTAACAGTTGGAACAGTCGGCTGTTGGGGCTATTAACAATGTTGCAAAGGTACCTGTTAGCAACCGTGTCATCGATCGCGAATGTACTGTAAGGCAATACGATATGCACTGTCGGTCACGTTAAATGCCGACACGTTAACGATCGATTTTGTAAGTTACGACCTTAACAATCGGCTGTTTTTTCGTAATAGCCTATTGTTAAGGCGGTAACAAATGACGGTTAAGCGGAAACTAACATGCAGATAATTTTTTTTTTCGTTCGTGCTTAACATTTGCTAAAAAAAATTATCTATATGTTATTCTATGTCGAATCTTAATTTATCGATTAAAAACGTATACACATTTAACGAAAACGAAATTAAACATACATAAATATACTTACCGCTTCGAAGTAATTGACAGAAACCAATTTTTTTCTTCAGCTATCGATATTTTTAAGATTTTCAGATTGAAAAAGATGAGGGAGTTTTTATCTGTGTTGGAGCTGATTTTGAAATTTTAAGTAGGGATTGTTTTGTTTTTATTTGTTAACTAAAATGGCAGTATTATCTTTTTAACAAAATCATATTTTGTAATTGTTTTATACACAAGGGCATTTTTGTCTTTTGATCTTAAATTGACCAATGTGAAAATATACAATAAAGAGAAAGCCAAAGTGGAAATTTCAGCATTGACTGGCCGTTTTTAAAAGTTTGGGCACACTTTAAAATGTATGGACAGGTAATTTCGAATGTTGTCTATTTTGACCGTAGCAATCCTTCACAAAATAATTAAGGGGTATTTTCACGAATGTCCACAATTAAGGGTGTGAAATGAAAAATGTCCAATTTTCAAATTTAATACTAAATTGTCTATTATGCCCTTAACGAAAAAAAAAAGGACATTTGAATCTCTACGTATTTTGGACATTTAAAATGTCATTCTCGACATTTGAATCCCGTTTTATATTTCAATAGTACACACGTCAAATCAAAATATTAAATGTTCTCGACATTTCGAAACGTCATTCTCGACATATTAAATGTCTAGAAGGACATTTCATTCCAAAAATGATATTTCTCTACACTTGAAATGTCGTTCTCGACATTTCTGTGTCAATGCAAAAAATAGCATTAATTGTGATTTGACATCTTGTCATTTGCAATAAATGGAGCAGGTTATGTGTCAAGATTTCATTAGCCAATATTTTTTTTGCAAAAATGTTCATTTTATTGTCCTCGAACGGAATCATAAATTGTTGACCATGGGTATTTTGGTCTAAAATATACCAAAATGGCCATTTTTGCAAGGATTTTTGAAAGTTGCCATTTTTGCAAGTGGCGAGAGGAAAGTGGACATTTCTTACAATTTCTACAATAATTAATTAACACCCGCGACACTATCTTTCTACTGTTTAATAGAATCATCTTAGTTTCAATAACAATTTAATATAAAATTTTACACTGTATTAGCGATTACTTTAAAAACAAATAAACAGTTTAAAAATTTAATTGCTAAATAGATCTTTACTGTAATTGATGCTGCCATTTTCCATGATCTATCCTGAATTTGATCTGAACACTCATATTCTTTGATTCCTGTGAGTTTTTTATTCCCTTTTTATTCCCATCCTCTATTGTGAGAAATAGGAATTTATTTCGTTTTTCTTAATGATTTTTTTTCATAATGATTTATCTATGTTCATATATGCATCCAGGATAGTCCATGATCGCCTTTCAATAATCCAATGCTCCAAAGAAAAAAGAAAATTTCTGGGTTATTTTCCATTCTATTTCTATTTCTGATTTTTTTTTTCAAGTTACAGTAGTTTCTATGAAAATTGATTGTGTTTATGATAAAAACTGATTAGCACTTTTAATAGCTTTAAATTGCGTATGAATTAGCTAAAAATATTCAAAATTAAGAATTTTGAGGAAAAATCATTGCATATTAAACTAATTAAAGATATATTAATAATGATAATAATACAATCTAGACTGCTAAATGTAGGGTGTTAAATCTTTATATATATGAGAAATGTGCCACTTTTTCTGTTCAATTTGTGTAAAAACTAAGGCAGTTTGTCAGTTTCATAAATGTTATCCCTCTGCGGATTGATCTGTTTTCTTGCATTGTGGGTTGAGTTATTTAAACTGAATCTCATTGATGATTAGGAGTCGTATTAGCAAGGATTCTGACGGCATAGACAGATAAAACTATGTTCTCTTGATTCATGAAGTCCACAAAAGTAAGCATGTATGGTGCTGTCCGGTGGAAATCCAATCGATGAATGAAGTTTTTAAGTTACGGTATTGACGAGGGAATCTCTTTGGAATATGGATCATGGATTTAGATTTATATGGAAGAATCTGATAGAAACTAGGAGATTGTTATGGATAATGGTGCTAACTGTTGTCGATTTTTATATACCGCAAGTGTACGGATCGTGACAAGTAATAAAGTGGACCTAAGAGTCCGGATTATCGTTCCCACAAAGGCCTATACTTTAGTCTTAATCTATTATTCCTAACTTTTATTCGATGCAAATAAACAAGAACAATGATTGGTTATGAATTTTTGAATTGAAATACTTGAAATTAAATTGAATGCAAAGGCGATTGATTGGAAATTCAAAGGATAACGGATATTAGGGCGGAACAATTTCACCTATTTATCACATTTACTCCTTAAATCAAGATTCATACAATCTAAGGTAGTGTTCGGTCGAATTCTTCTATTGTATTCAATTTACCCCTCTCGAGTTCTCATTGAGCCTATTTAACTAATTCAATTCCATATCTCTATGCAAATTGACATTTAGTTAAACGAAACATCGGTTCTAAGAATTCAATTATGACCGCAGCAATTAACATAGGTATCTCTACACGTTATGCCAATTTACCGGAATTTACTACTCGGTCTAAACAACAATCCGCATCTCTACGTAATTATTGTTCACGAAATCATTTAATTAGTGATCAAGTAATTAAATGCATTGAGAACATAGCAAAATCAACACATCAAATAAAAGCACAAGAATCTCAATTTAAAGAAATAAAGGATCCCAATTGGTTACATTGTTTGCCCTAAATTAGATTTAACTACTCATGGGAATGAAAGAAAAATACAAAGTTATTATAGAGTACATCACCGGGTTTAGAAGAATAATGTAGAAAAAGAATCCAATCTTGCACCAAGATCTTCTTCCAACTCCCATTGATGCTTCAAAACGTGGTTTGCGCGATGTTTTTCTCCTTTGAATTCCGCCTTTGAATCTCCAATTGTATATACTTTCCCTCCCAATGAGTAGAATAAATCCTTTTGATGTGTTCTTCCTTGAATTCCTTCCCAAATCTTCAAAGTTCCATGTGTTTGTGTTGTTTGGAACTAAGGTGGGAACTCCCCTTTTCCAAGCCTCCTTAAGTCTATTTATACTTTCATATCCATTCTTGGCCAATTTGGAGTCTTTTTGTGGAGTTTTCGCGGCCCAAACAATAAAAACCTAAAATCTGTGGCGGCGCGCGGCGCTTGAACGCTATGGGACAGCGCTTGAGCGCTGAAAATCTGTTAAAAATCCATTTTCTGGCTAGTGCAGCGCTTGAGCGCTGAGTGTGTAGCGCTCGGGCGCCAAGTTTCTGTCCACTTTGCGTCTGTTTCACTAATTTTGTCATAACTTTTCCTTCCAATGTTCGATTGAGATGATTCAAGTTGCGTTAGAAAGATAACTCGAAGGACTACAACTTTGATGGAAATAGCTCTTCTTCAATTCGAAATTTATCTAGGCCAAAACTACGTCTCAATCTCCAACTAAAATTTAGACATCCTTGTGCGGTTGGAAATTGATTTGTTTTCACTCCTTTTGATCTTTCGTTGCATCCATTTGACCTCTAGTATTCTTGAATCTTAATCGTGAGCTTCGACACAACTTTTGTGTATTTGCACTTTAACCCTCAAGCTTTGGATCTTTCCATTTTTTCGCCAATTTTTGCATTCTTTTCTCCAATTCTTCATCATCCATCGAGTTTCACCTAATAACACATTATATCATAAATTAGGCTATAATCTCATTAAAAGAACCACAAAATGTCATAATTTGGAGCATAATAAGTGTATAAAATACACTTATCACTAACATTTGCTGCAGTTTTACTTGTTCAATTTTTCAAACTTCCTCAAGATAGTGTTTTATCATCTCTCCTTTCTACTGGAAAAGTTGCATTTTTTGGTAAAAGGAACTTCCCAGATAAAGGCTTATCTTCGAGTCTTGGGACTGTTGGAAACATCACAAATACATACACGAGTCAGGAGATACCAAACAGTGCTAAGATCTTGAACTTGACGAAAGAAGAGTATGAAGGAAATGAAGGTGAAGACGAGAGAACCAAGTTTGATTGTGTTCTCAAGAAGAATGGTAGTATTCACATAGAGTTCACTTCTGCAAATAATGGAAGTTCGCTTCGGGACTCCTTAGGGAAATGTAGAGATTTTGAGCATGCAATTTCCTCTAGAAATGTCAATGAGAAGAATGATACTTCACCAGGGAATATCCACACACAACACGTTCCTTCAACACCTGGCCAAAATGAGAGCTCGGGTTGTGCTTCTGAATGCCTTCCAGCATTTTCATCACTTAGTCCAGTCTCTCCAACAAAATTGGATTCAGTAACTCCTGTGATATCAGTGGAACCTAACCGTTCTCCAGTGCTCAAAATGCTACTGGAAAGTAATATAAGCATTGTAAACAATAATTCTTCTATGGCACCTTCTCGAAGCCATGGAAAGTCCGAAATGCCAAAATTAGCCCCCGTGACAATATCTAAGATGAATGAGTTGCTGCTGCACAGTCATTCATTTTCTAATTCAACAGTATGTGAAGGACCATGACTTTATGTTGTAATTTAGTTAATGGGAACTTAAAATTTCATGTACTTTCTCTCATTTCGTTCACGACGGCTGGAGTTAACACTTTATGTGCGCAATTCACACAGTCGCAAAAACCTGATAGATTACATGCAGAATTATGTCGAAATGCTCATTCAGAAATATTCTTTCTGGAACAGGACCAATGGAGAAGACCATTTTCTGGCTGCTAGTCATGATTGGGTATGGTACTTTTAATAATGCATTCAAATAGTCGGTGTGCCAATATGCTAATCTCATTTACGATCTTAATTATGGGGTTGATAATAAGCTTGAAAACTTGATAATGTCTAATGATCAACTCTGTTGGAAGATAAATAATCCCAAGTTTGAACAAATATTTAAGCTGATAAACGTTTCATCCTCTACTTGTAGAGGTAACAAGCCCCAAATATAGTGTATAAATAACCTACTCGAGGTCAACTCAAACTCAGCTAGTTAAAAGGTAGCTCAAGAACGGCCTGAAACAATAAATGATTCGAAATTGAGTACTTCTTTGAACTTGT